>JAWNZC010000354.1:12500-495000 GCA_035771165.1 Paragorgia papillata
GGGCTACCCGAATTTGCAGGTTGGTGAACGTCACACCCAAAACCTGTGGGCGTGGCAGCCCAAATTAAGGTCATAAAATCGATAACTAACGCCTCAGGCGTACGAGACTTAATATAATTGGGAAAGCCCGCGAGGGCGGGCTACCCGAATTTGCAGGTTTGGTGACGTCACACCCAAAAGACTGTGGGCGTGGCACCCAAAATAAGGTCATAAAATCGATAAACCGCCTCAGGCGTCGAGACTTAAATATTTGGAAAGCCCGCGAGCGGGCTATCCGAATTTTGCAGGTTTGGTGACGTCACAGCCAAAACTGTTGGGCGTGGCAGCCCAAAATAAGGTCATACAATCGAATAACGCCTCAAAGGCGTCGATACTTATATATTTGGAAAGCCCGCCGAGGCGGGTCTAACCCGAATGTGCAGGTTTGGGTAGACGTCACACCCAAAAACTGATGGGCGTGGCAGCCCAAATAAGGTCATAAAAATCGATTAACGCCTCAGGCGACGAGACTTATATATTTGGAAAGCCCGCGAGGGCGGGCTAACCCGTATATTGCAGGTTTGGTGACGGACCACACCCAAAACTGTGGGAGTGGCAGCGCACAATAAGGTCATAAAATCGATTACCGCCTCAGGCGTCGAGACTTATATTATTTGGAAAGCCCGCGAGGCGGGCCTACCCGAATTTGCAGGTTTGGTGACGTCAACAAAACACAAAACTGAGTGGGCGTGGCAGCCCAAATAAGGTCATAAAATCGATGAACGCCTCATGCTGTCGAGACTTATATATTTGGAAAGCCCGCGAGGCGGGCTAACCCCGAATTTGCAGGTTTGGTGACGTCACACCCAAAACTGTGGGCGTGGCAGCCCAAATAAGGGCATAAAATCGATTAACGCCTCAGGCGTCGAGACTTATATATTTAGGAAAGCCCGCGAGTCGGGCTACCCGAAATTTGCAGGTTTTAGGTGACGTCACACCCAAAACTGTGGGCCGTGGCACCCCAAATAAGGTCATAAAATCGATTAACGCCTCAGGCGTCGAGACTTATATATTTTGGAAAGCCCGCGAGGCGGGCAACCCGGAATGTGCAGGTTTGGGGACGGAGCACAACCCAAAACTGTGGGCGTGGCACCCAAATAAGGTCACTAAAAATCGATTAACCGCCTACAGGCGTCCGAGACTTATATATTTGGAAAACCCGCGAGGCGGGCTACCCGAATTTGCAGGTTTTGGTGACGTCACCACACCAAAACTGAGGGCGTGGCAGCCCCAATAAGGTCATAAAATCGATTAACGCCTCAGGCGTCGAGACTTTAATATATTTGGAACGCCCGCGAGGCGGGCTAAACCACCCGAAATTTTGCAGGTTTGGTGACGTCACACCCAAAACCTGTGGGCGTGGGCAGCCCAAATAAAGGTCTAAAAATCGATTAACGCCTCAGGCGGCGAGACTTATAATTTTGGAAAGCCCGCGAAGGCGGAGCTACCCGAATTTGCAGTTTTGGTACGTCACACCCAAAACTGTGGGCGTGGCAGCCAAAAAAAGGGTCATAAAATCGAATTAACAGCCTCAGGCCGTCGAGACTTATATATTTGGAAAGGCCCGCGAGGCGGGCTACCCGAATTGGTGCAGGTTTGGACGTCACACCCAAACTGTGGGCGTGGCAGCCCAAATAAGGTCATAAAATCGATTAACGCCTCAGGCGTCGAGACTTTATATTTGGAAAGCCCGCGAGGCGGGCTACCCGAATTTGCAGGTTTTGGTGACGTCACAAAAACCCAAAACTGTGGGCGTGGCAGCCCAAAATAAGGTCCATAAAAAATCGATAAACCGCCTCAGGCGTCGAGACTTATATATTTGGAAAGCCCGCGAGGCGGGCTACCCCGAATTTTTTTCAGGTTTGGTGACGTCACAATCCCAAAACTGTGGGCGTGGCAGCCCAAACAAGGTCATACAAGAATCGAATAACGCCTCAGGCGTCGAGACTTTATATATTGTTTGGAAAGCCCGGCGAGGCGGGCCTACACCCGAATTGGCAGGTTTGGTGACGGTCACACCCAAAACTGTGGGCGATGGGCAGCCCCAAATAAGGTCATAAAATCGATTAACGCCTCAGGCGTCGAGACTTATATATTTGGAAAGCCCGCCGAGGCGGGCTAACCCCGAAATTTGCCAGGTTTGGTGACGTCACACCCAAAACTGAGGCGTGGCAGCCCAAATAAGGTCATAAAATCGATTAACGCCACAGGCGTCCGAGACTTATATATTTGGAAAGCACGCGAGGCGGGCTACCCGAATTGTGCAGGTTTGGTGACGTCACAAACAACCCAAAACTGTGGGGCGTAGGCAGCCCAAATATGATGTCATAAAATCGATTAACCCCCTCAGGCGTCGAGACATATATATTTTTTTGGAAAGCCCGCGAGGCAGGCTACCTCGAATTTGCAAGGTTTGGTGACGTCACACCCAATGAACTGTGGGCGTGGCAGCTCAAATAAGGTCATAAAAATCGATTACACGCCTCAGGCGTCGAGACTTATCATATTTGGAAAGCCCGCGAGGCGGGCTACCCGAAATTTGCAGGTTTGGTGACGTCACACCCAAAACTGTGGGCCGTGGCAGCCCAAATAAGGTCAAAAAATCCGATTAACGCCTCAGGCGTCGAGACTTAAATATTTGAAAAGCCCGCGAGGCGGGCTACCCGAATTTGCAGGTTTTGTGACGTCACACCCAAAGACAGGGCGTGGCAACCCAAATAAGGTCATAAAATCGATTAACGCCTCAGGCGTCGTAGACCTTATATATTTGGAAAGTCCCCGCGAGGCGGGGTACCACGAATTTGGCAAGTTTGGTGACGTCACACCCAAAACTGTGGGCGTGGCAGCCCATATAAGGTCATAAAATCGATTAAACGCCTCCAGGCGTCGAGACTTATAAATTTGGTAAGGCCCGCGAGGGCGGGCTAAACACGAATTTGCAGGATTGGTGACGTCACACCCAAAACTGATGGGCGTGGGCAGCCCAAATAAAGGTCATAAAATCTGATTAAACGCCTCAGGCGTCGAGACTTATAATTATTTGGAAAGCCCGCCGAGGCGGGCTAACCCGAATTTGCAGGTTTGGTGACGACACTCCCAAAACTGTGGGCGTGGCAGGCCCAAATAAGGTCATAAAATCGATTAACGCCTCAGGCGTCGAGACTTAAATATTTTGGAAAGCCCGCGAGGCGGGCTACCCGAATTTGCAGGTTTGGTGAGCGTCACACACCCAAACTGTGGGCGTGGCAGCCCCAAATAAGAGTCATAAAATCGATTAACGCCTCAGCCGGTCCGAGACTTATATATTTGGAAAGCCCGCGAGGCGGGCTAACCCGAATTTGCAGGTTAGGGTGACGTCACACCCAAAACTGTGGGCGTGGCAGCCTCAAATAAGGTCAGTAAAATTCGATTAACGCCTCAGGCGTCGAGACTTATATATTTGGAAAGCCCGCGAGGCGGGCTACCCGGAATTTGCAGGTTTGGTAGACGTGCACACCCAAAACTGTTGGCGTGGCAGCCCAAATAAGGTCATAAAATCGATTAACGCCCTCAAGGCGTCCGAGACTTATATATTTGGAAAGCCCGCCGAGGCGGGCTAGAACCCGAATTTGCAGGTTTGGTGACGTCACACCCATAACTGTGGGCGTGTCAGCCCAGAATAAGGTCAAAAAATCGAATTAACGCCTCATTGCGTCGAGACGTATAAATTTGGAAGAGACCCGGCGAGGCGGGCCTACCCGAATTTGCAGGTTTGGTGACGTCACACCCAAAACTGTGGGGCTGGCAGCCCAAATAAGGTCATAAAATCGATTAACGCCTCAGGCGTCGAGACTTATATATTTGGAAAAGCCCGCGAGGCGGGCTACCCGAATTTGCAGGTTTGGTGACGTCACAACCCAAAACTGTGGGCGTGGCAGGCCCAAATAAGGTCAAAAGACAAATCGATTAACGCCTCAGGCGTCCGAGACTTATATATTTGGAAAGCCCGCGAGGCGGGCTACCCCGAATTTGCAGGTTTGTGGTGACGTCACAACCCAAAACTGTGGGCGTGGCAGCCCAAATAAGGTCATAAAATCGATTAACGCCTCAGGCGTCGAGACTTATATATTTGGAAAGCCCCGCGAGGCCGGGCTAGCCCGAATTTGCAGGTTTGGTGACGTCACACCCAAAACTGTTGGGCGTGGCAGCCCAAATAAGGTCATAAAATCGATTAAACGCCTCAGGCGACGAGACTTATATATTTGGAAAGCCCGCGAGGCGGGCTACCCGAATTTTGCAGGTTTGGTGACGTCACACCCAAAACTGTTGGGCCGTGGCAAGCCCAAATAAGGTCATAAAATCGATTAACGCCTCAGGCGACGAGACTTATATATTTTGGAAAGCCCAGCGAGGCGGGCTACCCGAATTTGCAGGTTTGGTTACGTCACAGGACCACCCAAAACTGTGGCAGTGGCAGCCCAAATAAGGTCATAAAATCGATTAAAACGCCTCAGGCGTCGAGACTTATATATTTGGGAAAAGCCCGCGAGGCGGGCTACCCGAATTTGCAGGTTTGGGTGAACTCACACCAAGGACCCAAAACTGTGGGGCGTGGCAGGAGAGAAGCCCCCAAAGAAGGTCATAAAATCGATTAACGCCTCAGGCGTCGAGACTTATATATTTTGGAAAGCCCGCGAGGCGGGCTACACCCGAATTTGCAGGTTTGGTGACGTCACACCCAAAACTGTGGGCGTGGCAGCCCAAATACGGTCATAAAATCGATTAACGCCCTCAGGCGTCGAGACTTAATAGATTAGGAAAGCCCGCGAGGCTGGGCTACACCCCGAATTTGCAGGTTTGGTGACGTCACACCCAATAACTGTGGGCGTGGCAGCCCAAATAAGGTCATAAAATCGATTAACGCCTCAGGCGTCGAGACTTATATTTGGAAAGCCCGCGAGGCGGGCTACCCGAATTTGCAGGTTTGGGGACGTCAAACCCAAAACTGTGGGCGTGGCAGCCCAAATAAGTCCATAAAATCGATTAACGCCTCAGGCGTCGAGACTTATAATTTGAAAGCCCCGCGAGAGCGGGCTACCCGAATTTGCAGGTTTGGTGACGTCACACCCAAAACTGTGGGCGTGGCAGCCCAAAAAAGGTCATAAAGATCGAATTAAACGCCTCAGGCGTCGAGACTTATATATTGGCAAGCCCGACCGAGGCGGGCTACCCGAATTTGCAGGTTTGGTGACGTCACAACACCCAATAACTGTGGGCGGTGGCAGCCCAAATTAAGGTCATCAAATCGATTAACGCCTCAGAGCGTCGAAGACTTATATATTTGGAAAGCCCGCGAGGCGGGCTACCCGAATTTGCAGATTTGGGGACGTCACACCCAAAAACTGTGGGCGTGGCAGCCCAAATAAGGTCATAAAATCGATTAACGCCTCAGGCGTCGAGACTTATATATTTGGAAAGCCCGCGAGGCGGGCTACCCGAATTTGTAGGATTGGTGACGACACAACCCAAAACTGTGGGGCGTGGCAGCCCAAATAAGGTCATAAAATCGATATACCTCCTCAGGCGTCGAGACTTAATCTATATTTGGAAAGCCCGCGAGGCCGGGCTACCGCGAATTTGCAGGTTGGGTGACGTCACCACCCAAAACTGTGGGCGTGGCAGCCCAAATAAGGTCATACAAATCGATTATAAACGCCTCAGGCTTCGAGACTTATAATCTTTGGAAAGCCCGCGAGGCGGCAACAACCCCGAATTTTTTGCTAGGTTTTGGTGGACGTCACATGACACCCCAAAACTGAGGGCGTGGCAAGCCCAAATATAAGGTCATACAATCGCTTAACGCCTCAGAGCGTCGAGACTTATCTAATTTGTGAAAGCCCGCGAGGCGGGCTACCCGAATTTGCAGGTTTGGTGACGTCACACCCAAAACTGAGGGCGTGGCAGTCCGCAAATAAGGTCATCTAAATCGATTAACCGCCTCAGGCGTCGAGACTTCTAATATATCTGGAAAAGCCGCGAGGCGGCGTAACTACCCGAATTTGCAGGTTTTGGTGACGTCACACCCCAAACTGTGGGCGAGGCAGCCCAAATAAAGGACATAAAATCGATTACGCGCCTCAGGCGTCGAGGACTTATATCAATTGGAAAGCCCGCGAGGCGGGCTACCTCGAATTTGCAAGGTTGGTGACGTCACCCGCAACCCAAACACTGTGGGCGTGGCAGCCCCAAATAAGGTCATTATATCGATTAACCAACGCCATCAGGCGTCCGAGACTTATATAATGTGGACAGCCCGCGAGGCGGGCTACAACCCGAATTTGCAGGTTTGGTGACGACACAAGTCCCCAAAACTGTGGGCGTGGCAGCCCAAATAAGGTCATAAAATCGATTAACGCCTCCAGGCGTCGAAACATATATATTTGGAAAGCCCGCGAGGCGGGCTACCGCAATTTGCAGGTTTGGTGACGTCCCACACCCATACCTGTGTGCGGCGTGGCAGCCCAAATAAGGTCATAAAATCGATTAACGCGGCCTCAGGCGTCGAGACATATATATTTGGAAAAGCCCGCGAGGCGGGCTACCCGAATTTGCCAGGTTTGGTGACGTCACACCCCAAAACTGTGGGCGTGCCAGCCCAAATAAGGTCATAAAATCGATTAACGCCTCAGGCGTCGAGACTTAAATAATTGGAAAGCCCGCGAGGCGGGCTACCCTCCCGAATTTGCAGGTTTGGTGCCGTCACACCCCAAAACTGTGGGCGTGGCAGCCCAAATAAGGACATAAAATCGATAAAACGCCTCAGGCGTCGAGACTTATATATTTGGAAAGCCCGCGAGGTCGGGCTCTACCCGAATTTGCAGGTTTGGTGACGTCACACCCAAAACTGTGGGCGTGGCAGCCCAAATATGGTCATAAAATCGATTAACGCCTCAGGCGTCGAGACTTATATATTTGGAAAGCCCGCGAGGCGGGCTACCCGAATTTGCAGGTTTGGTGACGTCACACCCAAAACTGTGGGCGTGGCAGCCCAAATAAGGTCATAAAATCGATTAACGCCTCAGGCGTCGAGACTTATATATTTGGAAAGCCCGCGAGGCGGGCTACCCGAATTTGCAGGTTTGGTGACGTCACACCCAAAACTGTGGGCGTGGCAGCCCAAATAAGGTCATACAAAATCGATTAACGCCTCAGGCGTCGAGACTTATATATTTGGAAAGCCCGCGAGGCGGGCTACCCGAATTTGCAGGTTTGGTGACGTCACACCCAAAACTGTGGGCGTGGCAGCCCAAATAAGGTCATAAAATCGATTAACGCCTCAGGCGTCGAGACTTATATATTTGGAAAGCCCGCGAGGCGGGCTACCCGAATTTGCAGGTTTGGGGACGTCACACCCAAAACTGTGGGCGTGGCAGCCCAAATAAGGTCATAAAATCGATTAACGCCTCAGGCGTCGAGACTTATATATTTGGAAAGCCCGCGAGGCGGCTACCCGAATTTGCAGGTTTGGTGACGTCCACACCAAAACTGTGGGCGTGGCAGCCCCAAATAAGGTCATAAAATCGATTAACGCCTCAGGCGTCGAGACTTATATATTTGGAAAGCCCGCGAGGCGGGCTACCCGAATTTGCAGGTTTGGTGACGTCACACCCAAAACTGTGGGCGTGGCAGCCCAAATAAGGTCATAAAATCGATTAACGCCTCAGGCGTCGAGACTTATATATTTGGAAAGCCCGCGAGGCGGGCTACCCGAATTTGCAGGTTTGGTGACGTCACACCCAAAACTGTGGGCGTGGCAGCCCAAATAAGGTCATAAAATCGATTAACGCCTCAGGCGTCGGATTATATATTTGGAAAGCCCGCGAGGCGGGCTACCCGAATTTGCAGGTTTGGTGACGTCACACCCAAAACTGTGGGCGTGGCAGCCCAAATAAGGTCATAAAATCGATTAACGCCTCAGGCGTCGAGACTTATATATTTGGAAAGCCCGCGAGGCGGGCTACCCGAATTTGCAGGTTTGGTGACGTCACACCCAAAACTGTGGGCGTGGCAGCCCAAATAAGGTCATAAAATCGATTAACGCCTCAGGCGTCGAGACTTATATATTTGGAAAGCCCGCGAGGCGGGCTAACCCGAATTTGCAGGTTTGGTGACGTCACACCCAAAACTGTGGGGCGTGGCAGCCCAAATAAGCTCATAAAATCGATTAACGCCTCAGGCGTCGATACTTATATATTTGGAAAGCCCGCGAGGCGGGCTACCCGAATTTGCAGGTTTGGTGACGTCACACCCCAAACTGTGGGCGTGGCAGCCCAAATAAGGTCATAAAATCGATTAACGCCTCAGGCGTCGAGACTTATATATTTGGAAAGCCCGCGAGGCGGGCTACCCGAATTTGCAGGTTTGGTGACGTCACACCCAAAACTGTGGGCGTGGCAGCCCAAATAAGGTCAGTAAATCGATTAACGCCTCAGGCGTCGAGACTTATATATTTGGAAAGCCCGCGAGGCGGGCTACCCGAATTTGCAGGTTTGGTGACGTCACACCCAAAACTGTGGGCGTGGCAAGCCCAAATAAGGTCATAAAATCCGATTAACGCCTCAGGCGTCGAGACTTATATATTTGGAAAGCCCGCGAGGCGGGCTACCCGAATTTGCAGGTTTGGGGACGTCACACCCAAAACTGTGGGCGTGGCAGCCCAAATAAGGTCAAAAAATCGATTAACGCCTCAGGCGTCGAGACTTATATATTTGGAAAGCCCGCGAGGCGGGCTACCCGAATTTGCAGGTTTGGTGACGTCACACCCAAAACTGTGGGCGTGGCAGCCCAAATAAGGTCATAAAATCGATTAACGCCTCAGGCGTCGAGACTTATTTTATTTGGAAAGCCCGCGAGGCGGGCTACCCGAATTTGCAGGTTTGGTGACGTCACACCCAAAACTGTGGGCGTGGCAGCCCAAATAAGGTCATAAAATCGATTAACGCCTCAGGCGTCGAGACTTATATATTTGGAAAGCCCGCGAGGCGGGCTACCCGAATTTGCAGGTTTGGTGACGTCACACCCAAAACTGTGGGGCGTGGCAGCCCAAATAAGGTCATAAAATCGATTAACGCCTCAGGCGTCGAGACTTATATATTTGGAAAGCCCGCGAGGCGGGCTACCCGAATTTGCAGGTTTGGTGACGTCACACCCAAAACTGTGGGCGTGGCAGCCCAAATAAGGTCATAAAATCGATTAACGCCTCAGGCGTCGAGACTTATATATTTGGAAAGCCCGCGAGGCGGGCTACCCGAATTTGCAGGTTTGGTGACGTCACACCCAAAACTGTGGGCGTGGCAGCCCAAATAAGGTCATAAAATCGATTAACGCCTCAGGCGTCGAGACTTATATATTTGGAAAGCCCGCGAGGCGGGCTACCCGAATTTGCGGGTTTGGCGACGTCACCCACAAAACTGTGGGCGTGGCAGCCCAAATAAGGTCATAAAATCGATTAACGCCTCAGGCGTCGAGACTTATATATTTGGAAAGCCCGCGAGGCGGGCTACCCGAATTTGCAGGTTTGGTGACGTCCACACCTCAAAACTGTGGGCGTGGCAGCCCAAATAAGGTCATAAAATCGATTAACGCCTCATGGCGTCGAGACTTATATATTTGGAAAGCCCGCGAGGCGGGCTACCCGAATTTGCAGGTTTGGTGACGTCACACACCAAAACTGTGGGCGTGGCAGCCCAAATAAGGTCATAAAATCGATTAACGCCTCAGGCGGTCGAGACTTATATATTTGGAAAGCCCGCGAGGCGGGCTACCCGAATTTGCAGGTTTGGTGACGTCACACCCAAAACTGTGGGCGTGGCAGCCCAAATAAGGTCATAAAATCGATTAACGCCTCAGTCGTCGAGACTTATATATTTGGAAAGCCCGCGAGGCGGGCTACCCGAATTTGCAGGTTTGGTGACGTCACACCCAAAACTGTGGGCGTGGCAGCCCAAAATAAGGTCATAAAAATCGATTAACGCCTCAGGCGTCGAGACTTATATATTTGGAAAGCCCGCGAGGCGGGCTACCCGAATTTGCAGGTTTGGTGACGTCCACACCCAAAACTGTGGGCGTGGCAGCCCAAATAAGGTCATAAAATCGATTAACGCCTCAGGCGTCGAGACTTATATATTTGGAAAGCCCGCGAGGCGGGCTACCCGAATTTGCAGGTTTGGTGACGTCACACCCAAAACTGTGGGCGTGGCAGCCCAAATAAGGTCATAAAATCGATTAACGCCTCAGGCGTCGAGACTTATATATTTGGAAAGCCCGCGAGGCGGGCTACCCGAATTTGCAGGTTTGGTGACGTCACACCCAAAACTGTGGGCGTGGCAGCCCAAATAAGGTCATAAAATCGATTAACGCCTCAGGCGTCGAGACTTATATATTTGGAAAGCCCGCGAGGCGGGCTAACCCGAATTTGCAGGTTTGGTGACGTCACACCCAAAACTGTGGGCGTGGCAGCCCAAATAAGGTCATAAAATCGATTAACGCCTCAGGCGTCGAGACTTATATATTTGGAAAGCCCGCGAGGCGGGCTACCCGAATTTGCAGGTTTTGGTGACGTCACACCCAAAACTGTGGGCGTGGCAGCCCAAATAAGGTCATAAAATCGATTAACGCCTCAGGCGTCGAGACTTATATATTTGGAAAGCCCGCGAGGCGGGCTACCCGAATTTGCAGGTTTGGTGACGTCACACCCAAAACTGTGGGCGTGGCAGCCCAAATAAGGTCATAAAATCGATTAACGCCTCAGGCGTCGAGACTTATATATTTGGAAAGCCCGCGAGGCGGGCTACCCGAATTTGCAGGTTTGGTGACGTCACCCCCAAAACTGTGGGCGTGGCAGCCCAAATAAGGTCATAAAATCGATTAACGCCTCAGGCGTCGAGACTTATATATTTGGAAAGCCCGCGAGGCGGGCTACCCGAATTTGCAGGTTTCGTGACGTCGCACACCAAAACTGTGGGCGTGGCAGCCCAAATAAGGTCATAAAATCGATTAACGCCTCAGGCGTCGAGACTTATATATTTGGAAAGCCCGCGAGGCGGGCTACCCGAATTTGAAGGTTTGGTGACGTCACACCCAAAACTGTGGGCGTGGCAGCCCAAATAAGGTCATAAAATCGATTAACGCCTCAGGCGTCGAGACTTATATATTTGGAAAGCCCGCGAGGCGGGCTACCCGAATTTGAAGGTTTCGTGACGATCAAACCCAAAACTGTGGGCGTGGCAGCCCAAATAAGGTCATAAAATCGATTAACGCCTCAGGCGTCGAGACTTATATATTTGGAAAGCCCGCGAGGCGGGCTACCCGAATTTGAAGGTTTCGTGACGTCGCACCCAAAACTGTGGGCGTGGCAGCCCAAATAAGGTCATAAAATCGATTAACGCCTCCAGGCGTCGAGACTTATATATTTGGAAAGCCCGCGAGGCGGGCTACCCGAATTTGAAGGTTTCGTGACGTCGCACCCAAAACTGTGGGCGTGGCAGCCCAAATAAGGTCATAAAATCGATTAACGCCTCAGGCGTCGAGACTTATATATTTGGAAAGCCCGCGAGGCGGGCTACCCGAATTTGAAGGTTTCGTGACCGTCGCACCCAAAACTGTGGGCGTGGCAGCCCAAATAAGGTCATAAAATCGATTAACGCCCTCAGGCGTCGAGACTTATATATTTGGAAAGCCCGCGAGGCGGGCTACCCGAATTTGAAGGTTTCGTGACGTCGCACCCAAAACTGTGGGCGTGGCAGCCCAAATAAGGTCATAAAATCGATTAACGCCTCAGGCGTCGAGACTTATATATTTGGAAAGCCCGCGAGGGCGGGCTACCCGAATTTGAAGGTTTCCGTGACGTCGCACCCAAAACTGTGGGCGTGGCAGCCCAAATAAGGTCATAAAATCGATTAACCGCCTCAGGCGTCGAGACTTATATATTTGGAAAGCCCGCGAGGCGGGCTACCCGAAGTTGAAGGTTTCGTGACGTCGCACCCAAAACTGTGGGCGTGGCAGCCCAAATAAGGTCATAAAATCGATTAACGCCTCAGGCGTCGAGACTTATATATTTGGAAAGCCCGCGAGGCGGGCTACCCGAATTTGAAGGTTTCGTGACGTCGCACCCAAAACTGTGGGCGTGGCAGCCCAAATAAGGTCATAAAATCGATTAAACGCCTCAGGCGTCCGAGACTTATATATTTGGAAAGCCCGCGAGGCGGGCAACCCGAATTTGAAGGTTTCGTGACGTCGCACCCAAAACTGTGGGCGTGGCAGCCCAAATAAGGTCATAAAATCGATTAACGCCTCCAGGACGTCGAGGACTTATATATTTGGAAAGCCCGCGAGGCGGGGCTACCCGAATTTGAAGGTTTCGTGACGTCGCACCCAAAACTGTGGGCGTGGCAGCCCAAATAAGGTCATAAAATCGATTAAACGCCTCAGGCGTTCGAGACTTATATATTTGGAAAGCCCGCGAGGCGGGCTACCCGAATTTGAAGGTTTCGTGACGTCGCACCCAAAACTGTGGGCGTGGCAGCCCAAATAAGGTCATAAAATCGATTAACGCCTCAGGCGTCGAGACTTATATATTTGGAAAGCCCGCGAGGCGGGCTACCCGAATTTGAAGGTTTCGTGACGTCACACCCAAAAACTGTGGGCGTGGCAGCCCAAATAAGGTCATAAAATCGATTAACGCCTCAGGCGTCGAGACTTATATATTTGGAAAGCCCGCGAGGCGGGCTACCCGAATTTGAAGGTTTCGTGACGTCGCACCCAAAACTGTGGGCGTGGCAGCCCAAATAAGGTCATAAAATCGATTAACGCCTCAGGCGTCGAGACTTATATATTTGGAAAGCCCGCGAGGCGGGCTACCCGAATTTGAAGGTTTCGTGACGTCGCACCCAAAACTGTGGGCGTGGCAGCCCAAATAAGGTCATAAAATCGATTAACGCCTCAGGCGTCGAGACTTATATATTTGGAAAGCCCGCGAGGCGGGCTACCCGAATTTGAAGGTTTCGTGACGTCGCACCCAAAACTGTGGGCGTGGCAGCCCAAATAAGGTCATAAAATCGATTAACGCCTCAGGCGTCGAGACTTATATATTTGGAAAGCCCGCGAGGCGGGCTACCCGAATTTGAAGGTTTCGTGACGTCGCACCCCAAAACTGTGGGCGTGGCAGCCCAAATAAGGTCATAAAATCGATTAACGCCTCAGGCGTCGAGACTTATATATTTGGAAAGCCCGCGAGGCGGGCTACCCGAATTTGAAGGTTTCGTGACGTCGCACCCAAAACTGTGGCGTGGCAGCCCAAATAAGGTCATAAAATCGATTAACGCCTCAGGCGTCGAGACTTATATATTTGGAAAGCCCGCGAGGCGGGCTACCCGAATTTGAAGGTTTCGTGACGTCGCACCCAAAACTGTGGGCGTGGCAGCCCAAATAAGGTCATAAAATCGATTAACGCCTCAGGCGTCGAGACTTATATATTTGGAAAGCCCGCGAGGCGGGCTACCCGAATTTGAAGGTTTCGTGGACGTCGCACCCAAAACTGTGGGCGTGGCAGCCCAAATAAGGTCATAAAATCGATTAACGCCTCAGGCGTCGAGACTTATATATTTGGAAAGCCCGCGAGGCGGGCTACCCGAATTTGAAGGTTTCGTGACGTCACCCAAAACTGTGGGCGTGGCAGCCCAAATAAGGTCATAAAATCGATTAACGCCTCAGGCGTCGAGACTTATATATTTGGAAAGCCCGCGAGGCGGGCTACCCGAATTTGAAGGTTTCGTGACGTCGCACCCAAAACTGTGGGCGTGGCAGCCCAAATAAGGTCATAAAATCGATTAACGCCTCAGGCGTCGAGACTTATATATTTGGAAAGCCCGCGAGGCGGGCTACCCGAATTTGAAGGTTTCGTGACGTCGCACCCAAAACTGTGGGCGTGGCAGCCCAAATAAGGTCATAAAATCGATTAACGCCTCAGGCGTCGAGACTTATATCTTGGAAAGCCCGCGAGGCGGGCTACCCGAATTTGAAGGTTTCGTGACGTCGCACCCAAAACTGTGGGCGTGGCAGCCCAAATAAGGTCATAAAATCGATTTAACGCCTCAGGCGTCGAGACTTATATATTTGGAAAGCCCGCGAGGCGGGCTACCCGAATTTGAAGGTTTCGTGACGTCGCAACCCAAAACTGTGGGCGTGGCAGCCCAAATAAGGTCATAAAATCGATTAACGCCTCAGGCGTCGAGACTTATATATTTGGAAAGCCCGCGAGGCGGGCTACCCGAATTTGAAGGTTTCGTGACGTCGCACCCAAAACTGTGGGCGTGGCAGCCCAAATAAGGTCATAAAATCGATTAACGCCTCAGGCGTCGAGACTTATATATTTGGAAAGCCCGCGAGGCGGGCTACCCGAATTTGAAGGTTTCGTGACGTCGCACCCAAAACTGTGGGCGTGGCAGCCCAAATAAGGTCATAAAATCGATTAACGCCTCAGGCGTCGAGACTTATATATTTGGAAAGCCCGCGAGGCGGGCTACCCGAATTTGAAGGTTTCGTGACGTCGCACCCCAAAACTGTGGGCGTGGCAGCCCAAATAAGGTCATAAAATCGATTAACGCCTCAGGCGTCGAGACTTATATATTTGGAAAGCCCGCGAGGCGGGCTACCCGAATTTGAAGGTTTCGTGACGTCGCACCCAAAACTGTGGGCGTGGCAGCCCAAATAAGGTCATAAAATCGATTAACGCCTCAGGCGTCGAGACTTATATATTTGGAAAGGCCCGCGAGGCGGGCTACCCGAATTTGAAGGTTTCGTGACGTCGCACCCAAAACTGTGGGCGTGGCAGCCCAAATAAGGTCATAAAATCGATTAACGCCTCAGGCGTCGAGACTTATATATTTGGAAAGCCCGCGAGGCGGGCTACCCGAATTTGAAGGTTTCGTGACGTCGCACCCAAAACTGTGGGCGTGGCAGCAAAACTGTGGGCGTGGCAGCCCAAATAAGGTCATAAAATCGATTAACGCCTCAGGCGTCGAGACTTATATATTTGGAAAGCCCGCGAGGCGGGCTACCCGAATTTGAAGGTTTCGTGACGTCGCACCCAAAACTGTGGGCGTGGCAGCCCAAATAAGGTCATAAAATCGATTAACGCCTCAGGCGTCGAGACTTATATATTTGGAAAGCCCGCGAGGCGGGCTACCCGAATTTGAAGGTTTCGTGACGTCGCCACCCAAAACTGTGGGCGTGGCAGCCCAAATAAGGTCATAAAATCGATTAACGCCTCAGGCGTCGAGACTTATATATTTGGAAAGCCCGCGAGGCGGGCTACCCGAATTTGAAGGTTTCGTGACGTCGCACCCAAAACTGTGGGCGTGGCAGCCCAAATAAGGTCATAAAATCGATTAACGCCTCAGGCGTCGAGACTTATATATTTGGAAAGCCCGCGAGGCGGGCTACCCGAATTTGAAGGTTTCGTGACGTCGCACCCAAAACTGTGGGCGTGGCAGCCCAAATAAGGTCATAAAATCGATTAACGCCTCAGGCGTCGAGACTTATATATTTGGAAAGCCCGCGAGGCGGGCTACCCGAATTTGAAGGTTTCGTGACGTCGCACCAAAACTGTGGGCGTGGCAGCCCAAATAAGGTCATAAAATCGATTAACGCCTCAGGCGTCGAGACTTATATATTTGGAAAGCCCGCGAGGCGGGCTACCCGAATTTGAAGGTTTCGTGACGTCGCACCCAAAACTGTGGGCGTGGCAGCCCAAATAAGGTCATAAAATCGATTAACGCCTCAGGCGTCGAGACTTATATATTTGGAAAGCCCGCGAGGCGGGCTACCCGAATTTGAAGGTTTCGTGACGTCGCACCCAAAACTGTGGGCGTGGCAGCCCAAATAAGGTCATAAAATCGATTAACGCCTCAGGCGTCGAGACTTATATATTTGGAAAGCCCGCGAGGCGGGCTACCCGAATTTGAAGGTTTCGTGACGTCGCACCCAAAACTGTGGGCGTGGCAGCCCAAATAAGGTCATAAAATCGATTAACGCCTCAGGCGTCGAGACTTATATATTTGGAAAGCCCGCGAGGCGGGCTACCCGAATTTGAAGGTTTCGTGACGTCGCACCCAAAACTGTGGGCGTGGCAGCCCAAATAAGGTCATAAAATCGATTAACGCCTCAGGCGTCGAGACTTATATATTTGGAAAGCCCGCGAGGCGGGCTACCCGAATTTGAAGGTTTCGTGACGTCGCACCCAAAACTGTGGGCGTGGCAGCCCAAATAAGGTCATAAAATCGATTAACGCCTCAGGCGTCGAGACTTATATATTTGGAAAGCCCGCGAGGCGGGCTACCCGAATTTGAAGGTTTCGTGACGTCGCACCCAAAACTGTGGGCGTGGCAGCCCAAATAAGGTCATAAAATCGATTAACGCCTCAGGCGTCGAGACTTATATATTTGGAAAGCCCGCGAGGCGGGCTACCCGAATTTGAAGGTTTCGTGACGTCGCACCCAAAACTGTGGGCGTGGCAGCCCAAATAAGGTCATAAAATCGATTAACGCCTCAGGCGTCGAGACTTATATATTTGGAAAGCCCGCGAGGCGGGCTACCCGAATTTGAAGGTTTCGTGACGTCGCACCCAAAACTGTGGGCGTGGCAGCCCAAATAAGGTCATAAAATCGATTAACGCCTCAGGCGTCGAGACTTATATATTTGGAAAGCCCGCGAGGCGGGCTACCCGAATTTGAAGGTTTCGTGACGTCGCACCCAAAACTGTGGGCGTGGCAGCCCAAATAAGGTCATAAAATCGATTAACGCCTCAGGCGTCGAGACTTATATATTTGGAAAGCCCGCGAGGCGGGCTACCCGAATTTGAAGGTTTCGTGACGTCGCACCCAAAACTGTGGGCGTGGCAGCCCAAATAAGGTCATAAAATCGATTAACGCCTCAGGCGTCGAGACTTATATATTTGGAAAGCCCGCGAGGCGGGCTACCCGAATTTGAAGGTTTCGTGACGTCGCACCCAAAACTGTGGGCGTGGCAGCCCAAATAAGGTCATAAAATCGATTAACGCCTCAGGCGTCGAGACTTATATATTTGGAAAGCCCGCGAGGCGGGCTACCCGAATTTGAAGGTTTCGTGACGTCGCACCCAAAACTGTGGGCGTGGCAGCCCAAATAAGGTCATAAAATCGATTAACGCCTCAGGCGTCGAGACTTATATATTTGGAAAGCCCGCGAGGCGGGCTACCCGAATTTGAAGGTTTCGTGACGTCGCACCCAAAACTGTGGGCGTGGCAGCCCAAATAAGGTCATTAAAATCGATTAACGCCTCAGGCGTCGAGACTTATATATTTGGAAAGCCCGCGAGGCGGGCTACCCGAATTTGAAGGTTTCGTGACGTCGCACCCAAAACTGTGGGCGTGGCAGCCCAAATAAGGTCATAAAATCGATTAACGCCTCAGGCGTCGAGACTTATATATTTGGAAAGCCCGCGAGGCGGGCTACCCGAATTTGAAGGTTTCGTGACGTCGCACCCAAAACTGTGGGCGTGGCAGCCCAAATAAGGTCATAAAATCGATTAACGCCTCAGGCGTCGAGACTTATATATTTGGAAAGCCCGCGAGGCGGGCTACCCGAATTTGAAGGTTTCGTGACGTCGCACCCAAAACTGTGGGCGTGGCAGCCCAAATAAGGTCATAAAATCGATTAACGCCTCAGGCGTCGAGACTTATATATTTGGAAAGCCCGCGAGGCGGGCTACCCGAATTTGAAGGTTTCGTGACGTCGCACCCAAAACTGTGGGCGTGGCAGCCCAAATAAGGTCATAAAATCGATTAACGCCTCAGGCGTCGAGACTTATATATTTGGAAAGCCCGCGAGGCGGGCTACCCGAATTTGAAGGTTTCGTGACGTCGCACCCAAAACTGTGGGCGTGGCAGCCCAAATAAGGTCATAAAAATCGATTAACGCCTCAGGCGTCGAGACTTATATATTTGGAAAGCCCGCGAGGCGGGCTACCCGAATTTGAAGGTTTCGTGACGTCGCACCCAAAACTGTGGGCGTGGCAGCCCAAATAAGGTCATAAAATCGATTAACGCCTCAGGCGTCGAGACTTATATATTTGGAAAGCCCGCGAGGCGGGCTACCCGAATTTGAAGGTTTCGTGACGTCGCACCCAAAACTGTGGGCGTGGCAGCCCAAATAAGGTCATAAAATCGATTAACGCCTCAGGCGTCGAGACTTATATATTTGGAAAGCCCGCGAGGCGGGCTACCCGAATTTGAAGGTTTCGTGACGTCGCACCCAAAACTGTGGGCGTGGCAGCCCAAATAAGGTCATAAAATCGATTAACGCCTTCAGGCGTCGAGACTTATATATTTGGAAAGCCCGCGAGGCGGGCTACCCGAATTTGAAGGTTTCGTGACGTCGCACCCAAAACTGTGGGCGTGGCAGCCCAAATAAGGTCATAAAATCGATTAAACGCCTCAGGCGTCGAGACTTATATATTTGGAAAGCCCGCGAGGCGGGCTACCCGAATTTGAAGGTTTCGTGACGTCGCACCCAAAACTGTGGGCGTGGCAGCCCAAATAAGGTCATAAAATCGATTAACGCCTCAGGCGTCGAGACTTATATATTTGGAAAGCCCGCGAGGCGGGCTACCCGAATTTGAAGGTTTCGTGACGTCGCACCCAAAACTGTGGGCGTGGCAGCCCAAATAAGGTCATAAAATCGATTAACGCCTCAGGCGTCGAGACTTATATATTTGGAAAGCCCGCGAGGCGGGCTACCCGAATTTGAAGGTTTCGTGACGTCGCACCCAAAACTGTGGGCGTGGCAGCCCAAATAAGGTCATAAAATCGATTAACGCCTCAGGCGTCGAGACTTATATATTTGGAAAGCCCGCGAGGCGGGCTACCCGAATTTGAAGGTTTCGTGACGTCGCACCCAAAACTGTGGGCGTGGCAGCCCAAATAAGGTCATAAAATCGATTAACGCCTCAGGCGTCGAGACTTATATATTTGGAAAGCCCGCGAGGCGGGCTACCCCGAATTTGAAGGTTTCGTGACGTCGCACCCAAAACTGTGGGCGTGGCAGCCCAAATAAGGTCATAAAATCGATTAACGCCTCAGGCGTCGAGACTTATATATTTGGAAAGCCCGCGAGGCGGGCTACCCGAATTTGAAGGTTTCGTGACGTCGCACCCAAAACTGTGGGCGTGGCAGCCCAAATAAGGTCATAAAATCGATTAACGCCTCAGGCGTCGAGACTTATATATTTGGAAAGCCCGCGAGGCGGGCTACCCGAATTTGAAGGTTTCGTGACGTCGCACCCAAAACTGTGGGCGTGGCAGCCCAAATAAGGTCATAAAATCGATTAACGCCTCAGGCGTCGAGACTTATATATTTGGAAAGCCCGCGAGGCGGGCTTACCGAATTTGAAGGTTTCGTGACGTCGCACCCAAAACTGTGGGCGTGGCAGCCCAAATAAGGTCATAAAATCGATTAACGCCTCAGGCGTCGAGACTTATATATTTGGAAAGCCCGCGAGGCGGGCTACCCGAATTTGAAGGTTTCGTGACGTCGCACCCAAAACTGTGGGCGTGGCAGCCCAAATAAGGTCATAAAATCGATTAACGCCTCAGGCGTCGAGACTTATATATTTGGAAAGCCCGCGAGGCGGGCTACCCGAATTTGAAGGTTTTCGTGACGTCGCACCCAAAACTGTGGGCGTGGCAGCCCAAATAAGGTCATAAAATCGATTAACGCCTCAGGCGTCGAGACTTATATATTTGGAAAGCCCGCGAGGCGGGCTACCCGAATTTGAAGGTTTCGTGACGTCGCACCCAAAACTGTGGGCGTGGCAGCCCAAATAAGGTCATAAAATCGATTAACGCCTCAGGCGTCGAGACTTATATATTTGGAAAGCCCGCGAGGCGGGCTACCCGAATTTGAAGGTTTTCGTGACGTCGCACCCAAAACTGTGGGCGTGGCAGCCCAAATAAGGTCATAAAATCGATTAACGCCTCAGGCGTCGAGACTTATATATTTGGAAAGCCCGCGAGGCGGGCTACCCGAATTTGAAGGTTTCGTGACGTCGCACCCAAAACTGTGGGCGTGGCAGCCCAAATAAGGTCATAAAATCGATTAACGCCTCAGGCGTCGAGACTTATATATTTGGAAAGCCCGCGAGGCGGGCTACCCGAATTTGAAGGTTTCGTGACGTCGCACCCAAAACTGTGGGCGTGGCAGCCCAAATAAGGTCATAAAAATCGATTAACGCCTCAGGCGTCGAGACTTATATATTTGGAAAGCCCGCGAGGCGGGCTACCCGAATTTGAAGGTTTCGTGACGTCGCACCCAAAACTGTGGGCGTGGCAGCCCAAATAAGGTCATAAAATCGATTAACGCCTCAGGCGTCGAGACTTATATATTTGGAAAGCCCGCGAGGCGGGCTACCCGAATTTGAAGGTTTCGTGACGTCGCACCCAAAACTGTGGGCGTGGCAGCCCAAATAAGGTCATAAAATCGATTAACGCCTCAGGCGTCGAGACTTATATATTTGGAAAGCCCGCGAGGCGGGCTACCCGAATTTGAAGGTTTCGTGACGTCGCACCCAAAACTGTGGGCGTGGCAGCCCAAATAAGGTCATAAAATCGATTAACGCCTCAGGCGTCGAGACTTATATATTTGGAAAGCCCGCGAGGCGGGCTACCCGAATTTGAAGGTTTCGTGACGTCGCACCCAAAACTGTGGGCGTGGCAGCCCAAATAAGGTCATAAAATCGATTAACGCCTCAGGCGTCGAGACTTATATATTTGGAAAGCCCGCGAGGCGGGCTACCCGAATTTGAAGGTTTCGTGACGTCGCACCCAAAACTGTGGGCGTGGCAGCCCAAATAAGGTCATAAAATCGATTAACGCCTCAGGCGTTCGAGACTTATATATTTGGAAAGCCCGCGAGGCGGGCTACCCGAATTTGAAGGTTTCGTGACGTCGCACCCAAAACTGTGGGCGTGGCAGCCCAAATAAGGTCATAAAATCGATTAACGCCTCAGGCGTCGAGACTTATATATTTGGAAAGCCCGCGAGGCGGGCTACCCGAATTTGAAGGTTTCGTGACGTCGCACCCAAAAACTGTGGGCGTGGCAGCCCAAATAAGGTCATAAAAATCGATTAACGCCTCAGGCGTCGAGACTTATATATTTGGAAAGCCCGCGAGGCGGGCTACCCGAATTTGAAGGTTTCGTGACGTCGCACCCAAAACTGTGGGCGTGGCCAGCCCAAATAAGGTCATAAAATCGATTTAACGCCTCAGGCGTCGAGACTTATATATTTGGAAAGCCCGCGAGGCGGGCTACCCGAATTTGAAGGTTTCGTGACGTCGCACCCAAAACTGTGGGCGTGGCAGCCCAAATAAGGTCATAAAATCGATTAACGCCTCAGGCGTCGAGACTTATATATTTGGAAAGCCCGCGAGGCGGGCTACCCGAATTTGAAGGTTTCGTGACGTCGCACCCAAAACTGTGGGCGTGGCAGCCCAAATAAGGTCATAAAATCGATTAACGCCTCAGGCGTCGAGACTTATATATTTGGAAAGCCCGCGAGGCGGGGCTACCCGAATTTGAAGGTTTCGTGACGTCGCACACCAAAACTGTGGGCGTGGCAGCCCAAATAAGGTCATAAAATCGATTAACGCCTCAGGCGTCGAGACTTATATATTTGGAAAGCCCGCGAGGCGGGCTACCCGAATTTGAAGGTTTCGTGACGTCGCACCCAAAACTGTGGGCGTGGCAGCCCAAATAAGGTCATAAAATCGATTAACGCCTCAGGCGTCGAGACTTATATATTTGGAAAGCCCGCGAGGCGGGCTACCCGAATTTGAAGGTTTCGTGACGTCGCACCCAAAACTGTGGGCGTGGCAGCCCAAATAAGGTCATAAAATCGATTAAACGCCTCAGGCGTCGAGACTTATATATTTGGAAAGCCCGCGAGGCGGGCTACCCGAATTTGAAGGTTTCGTGACGTCGCACCCAAAACTGTGGGCGTGGCAGCCCAAATAAGGTCATAAAATCGATTAACGCCTCAGGCGTCGAGACTTATATATTTGGAAAGCCCGCGAGGCGGGCTACCCGAATTTGAAGGTTTCGTGACGTCGCACCCAAAACTGTGGGCGTGGCAGCCCAAAATAAGGTCATAAAATCGATTAACGCCTCAGGCGTCGAGACTTATATATTTGGAAAGCCCGCGAGGCGGGCTACCCGAATTTGAAGGTTTCGTGACGTCGCACCCAAAAACTGTGGGCGTGGCAGCCCAAATAAGGTCATAAAAATCGATTAACGCCTCAGGCGTCGAGACTTATATATTTGGAAAGCCCGCGAGGCGGGCTACCCGAATTTGAAGGTTTCGTGACGTCGCACCCAAAACTGTGGGCGTGGCAGCCCAAATAAGGTCATAAAATCGATTAACGCCTCAGGCGTCGAGACTTATATATTTGGAAAGCCCGCGAGGCGGGCTACCCCGAATTTGAAGGTTTCGTGACGTCGCACCCAAAACTGTGGGCGTGGCAGCCCAAATAAGGTCATAAAATCGATTAACGCCTCAGGCGTCGAGACTTATATATTTGGAAAGCCCGCGAGGCGGGCTACCCGAATTTGAAGGTTTCGTGACGTCGCACCCAAAACTGTGGGCGTGGCAGCCCAAATAAGGTCATAAAATCGATTAACGCCTCAGGCGTCGAGACTTATATATTTGGAAAGCCCGCGAGGCGGGCTACCCGAATTTGAAGGTTTCGTGACGTCGCACCCAAAACTGTGGGCGTGGCAGCCCAAATAAGGTCATAAAATCGATTAACGCCTCAGGCGTCGAGACTTATATATTTGGAAAGCCCGCGAGGCGGGCTACCCGAATTTGAAGGTTTTCGTGACGTCGCACCCAAAACTGTGGGCGTGGCAGCCCAAATAAGGTCATAAAATCGATTAACGCCTCAGGCGTCGAGACTTATATATTTGGAAAGCCCGCGAGGCGGGCTACCCGAATTTGAAGGTTTCGTGACGTCGCACCCAAAACTGTGGGCGTGGCAGCCCAAATAAGGTCATAAAATCGATTAACGCCTCAGGCGTCGAGACTTATATATTTGGAAAGCCCGCGAGGCGGGCTACCCGAATTTGAAGGTTTCGTGACGTTCGCACCCCAAAACTGTGGGCGTGGCAGCCCAAATAAGGTCATAAAATCGATTAACGCCTCAGGCGTCGAGACTTATATATTTGGAAAGCCCGCGAGGCGGGCTACCCGAATTTGAAGGTTTCGTGACGTCGCACCCAAAACTGTGGGCGTGGCAGCCCAAATAAGGTCATAAAATCGATTAACGCCTCAGGCGTCGAGACTTATATATTTGGAAAGCCCGCGAGGCGGGCTACCCGAATTTGAAGGTTTCGTGACGTCGCACCCAAAACTGTGGGCGTGGCAGCCCAAATAAGGTCATAAAATCGATTAACGCCTCAGGCGTCGAGACTTATATATTTGGAAAGCCCGCGAGGCGGGCTACCCGAATTTGAAGGTTTCGTGACGTCGCACCCAAAACTGTGGGCGTGGCAGCCCAAATAAGGTCATAAAATCTATTAACGCCTCAGTCTTGTTGTCGAGACTTATTATATTTGGAAAGCCCGCGAGGCGGGCTACCCGAATTTGAAGGTTTCGTGACGTCGCACCAAAACTGTGGGCGTGGCAGCCCAAATAAGGTCATAAAATCGATTAACGCCTCAGGCGTCGAGACTTATATATTTGGAAAGCCCGCGAGGCGGGCTACCCGAATTTGAAGGTTTCGTGACGTCGCACCCAAAACTGTGGGCGTGGCAGCCCAAATAAGGTCATAAAATCGATTAACGCCTCAGGCGTCGAGACTTATATATTTGGAAAGCCCGCGAGGCGGGCTACCCGAATTTGAAGGTTTCGTGACGTCGCACCCAAAACTGTGGGCGTGGCAGCCCAAATAAGGTCATAAAATCGATTAACGCCTCAGGCGTCGAGGACTTATATATTTGGAAAGCCCGCGAGGGCGGGCTACCCGAATTTGAAGGTTTTCGTGACGTCGCACCCAAAACTGTGGGCGTGGCAGCCCAAATAAGGTCATAAAATCGATTAACGCCTCAGGCGTCGAGACTTATATATTTGGAAAGCCCGCGAGGCGGGCTACCCGAATTTGAAGGTTTCGTGACGTCGCACCCAAAACTGTGGGCGTGGCAGCCCAAATAAGGTCATAAAATCGATTAACGCCTCAGGCGTCGAGACTTATATATTTGGAAAGCCCGCGAGGCGGGCTACCCGAATTTGAAGGTTTCGTGACGTCGCACCCAAAACTGTGGGCGTGGCAGCCCAAATAAGGTCATAAAATCGATTAACGCCTCAGGCGTCGAGACTTATATATTTGGAAAGCCCGCGAGGCGGGCTACCCGAATTTGAAGGTTTCGTGACGTCGCACCCAAAACTGTGGGCGTGGCAGCCCAAATAAGGTCATAAAATCGATTAACGCCTCAGGCGTCGAGACTTATATATTTGGAAAGCCCGCGAGGCGGGCTACCCGAATTTGAAGGTTTCGTGACGTCGCACCCAAAACTGTGGGCGTGGCAGCCCAAATAAGGTCATAAAATCGATTAACGCCTCAGGCGTCGAGACTTATATATTTGGAAAGCCCGCGAGGCGGGCTACCCGAATTTGAAGGTTTCGTGACGTCGCACCCAAAACTGTGGGCGTGGCAGCCCAAATAAGGTCATAAAATCGATTAACGCCTCAGGCGTCGAGACTTATATATTTGGAAAGCCCGCGAGGCGGGCTACCCGAATTTGAAGGTTTCGTGACGTCGCACCCAAAACTGTGGGCGTGGCAGCCCAAATAAGGTCATAAAATCGAATTAACGCCTCAGGCGTCGAGACTTATATATTTGGAAAGCCCGCGAGGCGGGCTACCCGAATTTGAAGGTTTCGTGACGTCGCACCCAAAACTGTGGGCGTTGGCAGCCCAAATAAGGTCATAAAATCGATTAACGCCTCAGGCGTCGAGACTTATATATTTGGAAAAGCCCGCGAGGCGGGCTACCCGAATTTGAAGGTTTCGTGACGTCGCACCCAAAACTGTGGGCGTGGCAGCCCAAATAAGGTCATAAAATCGATTAACGCCTCAGGCGTCGAGACTTATATATTTGGAAAGCCCGCGAGGCGGGCTACCCGAATTTGAAGGTTTCGTGACGTCGCACCCAAAACTGTGGGCGTGGCAGCCCAAATAAGGTCATAAAATCGATTAACGCCTCAGGCGTCGAGACTTATATATTTGGAAAGCCCGCGAGGCGGGCTACCCGAATTTGAAGGTTTCGTGACGTCGCACCCAAAACTGTGGGCGTGGCAGCCCAAATAAGGTCATAAAATCGATTAACGCCTCAGGCGTCGAGACTTATATATTTGGAAAGCCCGCGAGGCGGGCTACCCGAATTTGAAGGTTTTCGTGACGTCGCACCCAAAACTGTGGGCGTGGCAGCCCAAATAAGGTCATAAAATCGATTAACGCCTCAGGCGTCGAGACTTATATATTTGGAAAGCCCGCGAGGCGGGCTACCCGAATTTGAAGGTTTCGTGACGTCGCACCCAAAACTGTGGGCGTGGCAGCCCAAATAAGGTCATAAAATCGAATTAACGCCTCAGGCGTCGAGACTTATATATTTGGAAAGCCCGCGAGGCGGGCTACCCGAATTTGAAGGTTTCGTGACGTCCGCACCCAAAACTGTGGGCGTGGCAGCCCAAATAAGGTCATAAAAATCGATTAACGCCTCAGGCGTTCGAGACTTATATATTTGGAAAGCCCGCGAGGCGGGCTACCCGAATTTGAAGGTTTCGTGACGTCGCACCCAAAACTGTGGGCGTGGCAGCCCAAATAAGGTCATAAAATCGATTAACGCCTCAGGCGTCGAGACTTATATATTTGGAAAGCCCGCGAGGCGGGCTACCCGAATTTGAAGGTTTCGTGACGTCGCACCCAAAACTGTGGGCGTGGCAGCCCAAATAAGGTCATAAAATCGATTAACGCCTCAGGCGTCGAGACTTATATATTTGGAAAGCCCGCGAGGCGGGCTACCCGAATTTGAAGGTTTCGTGACGTCGCACCCAAAACTGTGGGCGTGGCAGCCCAAATAAGGTCATAAAATCGATTAACGCCTCAGGCGTCGAGACTTATATATTTGGAAAGCCCGCGAGGCGGGCTACCCGAATTTGAAGGTTTCGTGACGTCGCACCCAAAACTGTGGGCGTGGCAGCCCAAATAAGGTCATAAAATCGATTAACGCCTCAGGCGTCGAGACTTATATATTTGGAAAGCCCGCGAGGCGGGCTACCCGAATTTGAAGGTTTCGTGACGTCGCACCCAAAAACTGTGGGCGTGGCAGCCCAAATAAGGTCATAAAATCGATTAACGCCTCAGGCGTCGAGACTTATATATTTGGAAAGCCCGCGAGGCGGGCTACCCGAATTTGAAGGTTTCGTGACGTCGCACCCAAAACTGTGGGCGTGGCAGCCCAAATAAGGTCATAAAATCGATTAACGCCTCAGGCGTCGAGACTTATATATTTGGAAAGCCCGCGAGGCGGGCTACCCGAATTTGAAGGTTTCGTGACGTCGCACCCAAAACTGTGGGCGTGGCAGCCCAAAATAAGGTCATAAAATCGATTAACGCCTCAGGCGTCGAGACTTATATATTTGGAAAGCCCGCGAGGCGGGCTACCCGAATTTGAAGGTTTCGTGACGCACCCAAAACTGTGGGCGTGGCAGCCCAAATAAGGTCATAAAATCGATTAACGCCTCAGGCGTCCGAGACTTATATATTTGGAAAGCCCGCGAGGCGGGCTACCCGAATTTGAAGGTTTCGTGACGTCGCACCCAAAACTGTGGGCGTGGCAGCCCAAATAAGGTCATAAAATCGATTAACGCCTCAGGCGTCGAGGACTTATATATTTGGAAAGCCCGCGAGGCGGGCTACCCGAATTTGAAGGTTTCGTGACGTCGCTCCCAAAACTGTGGGCGTGGCAGCCCAAATAAGGTCATAAAAATCGATTAACGCCTCAGGCGTCGGAGACTTATATATTTGGAAAGCCCGCGAGGCGGGCTACCCGAATTTGAAGGTTTCGTGACGTCGCACCCAAAACTGTGGGCGTGGCAGCCCAAATAAGGTCATAAAATCGATTAACGCCTCAGGCGTCGAGACTTATATATTTGGAAAGCCCGCGAGGCGGGCTACCCGAATTTGAAGGTTTCGTGACGTCGCACCCAAAACTGTGGGCGTGGCAGCCCAAATAAGGTCATAAAATCGATTAACGCCTCAGGCGTCGAGACTTATATATTTGGAAAGCCCGCGAGGCGGGCTACCCGAATTTGAAGGTTTCGTGACGTCGCACCCAAAACTGTGGGCGTGGCAGCCCAAATAAGGTCATAAAATCGATTAACGCCTCAGGCGTCGAGACTTATATATTTGGAAAGCCCGCGAGGCGGGGCTACCCGAATTTGAAGGTTTCGTGACGTCGCACCCAAAACTGTGGGCGTGGCAGCCCAAATAAGGTCATAAAATCGATTAACGCCTCAGGCGTCGAGACTTATTATATTTGGAAAGCCCGCGAGGCGGGCTAACCCGAATTTGAAGGTTTCGTGACGTCGCCACCCAAAACTGTGGGCGTGGCAGCCCAAATAAGGTCATAAAATCGATTAACGCCTCAGGCGTCGAGACTTATATATTTGGAAAGCCCGCGAGGCGGGCTACCCGAATTTGAAGGTTTCGTGACGTCGCACCCAAAACTGTGGGCGTGGCAGCCCAAATAAGGTCATAAAATCGATTAACGCCTCAGGCGTCGAGACTTATATATTTGGAAAGCCCGCGAGGCGGGCTACCCGAATTTGAAGGTTTCGTGACGTCGCACCCAAAACTGTGGGCGTGGCAGCCCAAATAAGGTCATAAAATCGATTAACGCCTCAGGCGTCGAGACTTATATATTTGGAAAGCCCGCGAGGCGGGCTACCCGAATTTGAAGGTTTCGTGACGTCGCACCCAAAACTGTGGGCGTGGCAGCCCAAATAAGGTCATAAAATCGATTAACGCCTCAGGCGTCGAGACTTATATATTTGGAAAGCCCGCGAGGCGGGCTACCCGAATTTGAAGGTTTCGTGACGTCGCACCCAAAAACTGTGGGCGTGGCAGCCCAAATAAGGTCATAAAATCGATTAACGCCTCAGGCGTCGAGACTTATATATTTGGAAAGCCCGCGAGGCGGGCTACCCGAATTTGAAGGTTTCGTGACGTCGCACCCAAAACTGTGGGCGTGGCAGCCCAAATAAGGTCATAAAATCGATTAACGCCTCAGGCGTCGAGACTTATATATTTGGAAAGCCCGCGAGGCGGGCTACCCGAATTTGAAGGTTTCGTGACGTCGCACCCAAAACTGTGGGCGTGGCAGCCCAAATAAGGTCATAAAAATCGATTAACGCCTCAGGCGTCGAGACTTATATATTTGGAAAGCCCGCGAGGCGGGCTACCCGAATTTGAAGGTTTCGTGACGTCGCACCCAAAACTGTGGGCGTGGCAGCCCAAATAAGGTCATAAAAATCGATTAACGCCTCAGGCGTCGAGGACTTATATATTTGGAAAGCCCGCGAGGCGGGCTACCCGAATTTGAAGGTTTCGTGACGTCGCACCCAAAACTGTGGGCGTGGCAGCCCAAATAAGGTCATAAAATCGATTAACGCCTCAGGCGTCAGAGACTTATATATTTGGAAAGCCCGCGAGGCGGGCTACCCGAATTTGAAGGTTTCGTGACGTCGCACCCAAAACTGTGGGCGTGGCAGCCCAAATAAGGTCATAAAATCGATTAAACGCCTCAGGCGTCGAGACTTATATATTTGGAAAGCCCGCGAGGCGGGCTACCCGAATTTGAAGGTTTCGTGACGTCGCACCCAAAACTGTGGGCGTGGCAGCCCAAATAAGGTCATAAAATCGATTAACGCCTCAGGCGTCGAGACTTATATATTTGGAAAGCCCGCGAGGCGGGCTACCCGAATTTGAAGGTTTCGTGACGTCGCACCCAAAACTGTGGGCGTGGCAGCCCAAATAAGGTCATAAAATCGATTAACGCCTCAGGCGTCGAGACTTATATATTTGGAAAGCCCGCGAGGCGGGCTACCCGAATTTGAAGGTTTCGTGACGTCGCACCCAAAACTGTGGGCGTGGCAGCCCAAATAAGGTCATAAAATCGATTAACGCCTCAGGCGTCGAGACTTATATATTTGGAAAGCCCGCGAGGCGGGCTACCCGAATTTGAAGGTTTCGTGACGTCGCACCCAAAACTGTGGGCGTGGCAGCCCAAATAAGGTCATAAAATCGATTAACGCCTCAGGCGTCGAGACTTATATATTTGGAAAGCCCGCGAGGGCGGGCTACCCGAATTTGAAGGTTTCGTGACGTCGCACCCAAAACTGTGGGCGTGGCAGCCCAAATAAGGTCATAAAAATCGATTAACGCCTCAGGCGTCGAGACTTATATATTTGGAAAGCCCGCGAGGCGGGCTACCCGAATTTGAAGGTTTCGTGACGTCGCACCCAAAACTGTGGGCGTGGCAGCCCAAATAAGGTCATAAAATCGGATTAAACGCCTCAGGCGTCGAGACTTATATATTTGGAAAAGCCCGCGAGGCGGGCTACCCGAATTTGAAGGTTTCGTGACGTCGCACCCAAAACTGTGGGCGTGGCAGCCCAAATAAGGTCATAAAATCGATTAACGCCTCAGGCGTCGAGACTTATATATTTGGAAAGCCCGCGAGGCGGGCTACCCGAATTTGAAGGTTTCGTGGACGTCGCACCCAAAACTGTGGGCGTGGCAGCCCAAATAAGGTCATAAAATCGATTAACGCCTCAGGCGTCGAGGACTTATATATTTGGAAAGCCCGCGAGGCGGGCTACCCGAATTTGAAGGTTTCGTGACGTTCGCACCCAAAACTGTGGGCGTGGCAGCCCAAATAAGGTCATAAGATCGATTAACGCCTCAGGCGTCGGAGACTTATATATTTGGAAAGCCCGCGAGGCGGGCTACCCGAATTTGAAGGTTTCGTGACGTCGCACCCAAAACTGTGGGCGTGGCAGCCCAAATAAGGTCATAAAATCGATTTAACGCCTCAGGCGTCGAGACTTATATATTTGGAAAGCCCGCGAGGCGGGCTACCCGAATTTGAAGGTTTCGTGACGTCGCACCCAAAACTGTGGGCGTGGCAGCCCAAATAAGGTCATAAAATCGATTAACGCCTCAGGCGTCGAGACTTATATATTTGGAAAGCCCGCGAGGCGGGCTACCCGAATTTGAAGGTTTCGTGACGTCGCACCCAAAACTGTGGGCGTGGCAGCCCAAATAAGGTCATAAAATCGATTAACGCCTCAGGCGTCGAGACTTATATATTTGGAAAGCCCGCGAGGCGGGCTACCCGAATTTGAAGGTTTCGTGACGTCGCACCCAAAACTGTGGGCGTGGCCAGCCCAAATAAGGTCATAAAATCGATTAACGCCTCAGGCGTCGAGACTTATATATTTGGAAAGCCCGCGAGGCGGGCTACCCGAATTTGAAGGTTTCGTGACGTCGCACCCAAAACTGTGGGCGTGGCAGCCCAAATAAGGTCATAAAATCGATTAACGCCTCAGGCGTCGAGACTTATATATTTGGAAAGCCCGCGAGGCGGGCTACCCGAATTTGAAGGTTTCGTGACGTCGCACCCAAAACTGTGGGCGTGGCAGCCCAAATAAGGTCATAAAATCGATTAACGCCTCAGGCGTCGAGACTTATATATTTGGAAAGCCCGCGAGGCGGGCTACCCGAATTTGAAGGTTTCGTGACGTCGCACCCAAAACTGTGGGCGTGGCAGCCCAAATAAGGTCATAAAATCGATTAACGCCTCAGGCGTCGAGACTTATATATTTGGAAAGCCCGCGAGGCGGGCTACCCGAATTTGAAGGTTTCGTGACGTCGCACCCAAAACTGTGGGCGTGGCAGCCCAAATAAGGTCATAAAATCGATTAACGCCTCAGGCGTCGAGACTTATATATTTGGAAAGCCCGCGAGGCGGGCTACCCGAATTTGAAGGTTTCGTGACGTCGCACCCAAAACTGTGGGCGTGGCAGCCCAAATAAGGTCATAAAATCGATTAACGCCTCAGGCGTCGAGACTTATATATTTGGAAAGCCCGCGAGGCGGGCTACCCGAATTTGAAGGTTTCGTGACGTCGCACCCAAAACTGTGGGCGTGGCAGCCCAAATAAGGTCATAAAATCGATTAACGCCTCAGGCGTCGAGACTTATATATTTGGAAAGCCCGCGAGGCGGGCTACCCCGAATTTGAAGGTTTCGTGACGTCGCACCCAAAACTGTGGGCGTGGCAGCCCAAATAAGGTCATAAAATCGATTAACGCCTCAGGCGTCGAGACTTATATATTTGGAAAGCCCGCGAGGCGGGCTACCCGAATTTGAAGGTTTCGTGACGTCGCACCCAAAACTGTGGGCGTGGCAGCCCAAATAAGGTCATAAAATCGATTAACGCCTCAGGCGTCGAGACTTATATATTTGGAAAGCCCGCGAGGCGGGCTACCCGAATTTGAAGGTTTCGTGACGTCGCACCCAAAACTGTGGGCGTGGCAGCCCAAATAAGGTCATAAAATCGATTAACGCCTCAGGCGTCGAGACTTATATATTTGGAAAGCCCGCGAGGCGGGCTACCCGAATTTGAAGGTTTCGTGACGTCGCACACCAAAACTGTGGGCGTGGCAGCCCAAATAAGGTCATAAAATCGATTAACGCCTCAGGCGTCGAGACTTATATATTTGGAAAGCCCGCGAGGCGGGCTACCCGAATTTGAAGGTTTCGTGACGTCGCACCCAAAACTGTGGGCGTGGCAGCCCAAATAAGGTCATAAAATCGATTAACGCCTCAGGCGTCGAGACTTATATATTTGGAAAGCCCGCGAGGCGGGCTACCCGAATTTGAAGGTTTCGTGACGTCGCACCCAAAACTGTGGGCGTGGCAGCCCAAATAAGGTCATAAAATCGATTAAACGCCTCAGGCGTCGAGACTTATATATTTGGAAAGCCCGCGAGGCGGGCTACCCGAATTTGAAGGTTTCGTGACGTCGCACCCAAAACTGTGGGCGTGGCAGCCCAAATAAGGTCATAAAATCGATTAAACGCCTCAGGCGTCGAGACTTATATATTTGGAAAGCCCGCGAGGCGGGCTACCCGAATTTGAAGGTTTCGTGACGTCGCACCCAAAAACTGTGGGCGTGGCAGCCCAAATAAGGTCATAAAATCGATTAACGCCTCAGGCGTCGAGACTTATATATTTGGAAAGCCCGCGAGGCGGGCTACCCGAATTTGAAGGTTTCGTGACGTCGCACCCAAAACTGTGGGCGTGGCAGCCCAAATAAGGTCATAAAATCGATTAACGCCTCAGGCGTCGAGACTTATATATTTGGAAAGCCCGCGAGGCGGGCTACCCGAATTTGAAGGTTTCGTGACGTCGCACCCAAAACTGTGGGCGTGGCAGCCCAAATAAGGTCATAAAATCGATTAACGCCTCAGGCGTCGAGACTTTATATATTTGGAAAGCCCGCGAGGCGGGCTACCCGAATTTGAAGGTTTCGTGACGTCGCACCCAAAACTGTGGGCGTGGCAGCCCAAATAAGGTCATAAAATCGATTAACGCCTCAGGCGTCGAGACTTATATATTTGGAAAGCCCGCGAGGCGGGCTACCCGAATTTGAAGGTTTCGTGACGTCGCACCCAAAACTGTGGGCGTGGCAGCCCAAATAAGGTCATAAAATCGATTAACGCCTCAGGCGTCGAGACTTATATATTTGGAAAGCCCGCGAGGCGGGCTACCCGAATTTGAAGGTTTCGTGACGTCGCACCCAAAACTGTGGGCGTGGCAGCCCAAATAAGGTCATAAAATCGATTAACGCCTCAGGCGTCGAGACTTATATATTTGGAAAGCCCGCGAGGCGGGCTACCCGAATTTGAAGGTTTCGTGACGTCGCACCCAAAACTGTGGGCGTGGCAGCCCAAATAAGGTCATAAAATCGATTAACGCCTCAGGCGTCGAGACTTATATATTTGGAAAGCCCGCGAGGCGGGCTACCCGAATTTGAAGGTTTCGTGACGTCGCACCCAAAACTGTGGGCGTGGCAGCCCAAATAAGGTCATAAAATCGATTAACGCCTCAGGCGTCGAGACTTATATATTTGGAAAGCCCGCGAGGCGGGCTACCCGAATTTGAAGGTTTCGTGACGTCGCACCCAAAACTGTGGGCGTGGCAGCCCAAATAAGGTCATAAAATCGATTAACGCCTCAGGCGTCGAGACTTATATATTTGGAAAGCCCGCGAGGCGGGCTACCCGAATTTGAAGGTTTCGTGACGTCGCACCCAAAACTGTGGGCGTGGCAGCCCAAATAAGGTCATAAAATCGATTAACGCCTCAGGCGTCGAGACTTATATATTTGGAAAGCCCGCGAGGCGGGCTACCCGAATTTGAAGGTTTCGTGACGTCGCACCCAAAAACTGTGGGCGTGGCAGCCCAAATAAGGTCATAAAATCGATTAACGCCTCAGGCGTCGAGACTTATATATTTGGAAAGCCCGCGAGGCGGGCTACCCGAATTTGAAGGTTTCGTGACGTCGCACCCAAAACTGTGGGCGTGGCAGCCCAAATAAGGTCATAAAATCGATTAACGCCTCAGGCGTCGAGACTTATTATATTTGGAAAGCCCGCGAGGCGGGCTACCCGAATTTGAAGGTTTCGTGACGTCGCACCCAAAACTGTGGGCGTGGCAGCCCAAATAAGGTCATAAAATCGATTAACGCCTCAGGCGTCGAGACTTATATATTTGGAAAGCCCGCGAGGCGGGCTACCCGAATTTGAAGGTTTCGTGACGTCGCACCCAAAAACTGTGGGCGTGGCAGCCCAAATAAGGTCATAAAATCGATTAACGCCTCAGGCGTCGAGACTTATATATTTGGGAAAGCCCGCGAGGCGGGCTACCCGAATTTGAAGGTTTTCGTGACGTCGCACCCAAAACTGTGGGCGTGGCAGCCCAAATAAGGTCATAAAATCGATTAACGCCTCAGGCGTCGAGACTTATATATTTGGAAAGCCCGCGAGGCGGGCTACCCGAATTTGAAGGTTTCGTGACGTCGCACCCAAAACTGTGGGCGTGGCAGCCCAAATAAGGTCATAAAATCGATTAACGCCTCAGGCGTCGAGACTTATATATTTGGAAAGCCCGCGAGGCGGGCTACCCGAATTTGAAGGTTTCGTGACGTCGCACCCCAAAACTGTGGGCGTGGCAGCCCAAATAAGGTCATAAAATCGATTAACGCCTCAGGCGTCGAGACTTATATATTTGGAAAGCCCGCGAGGCGGGCTACCCGAATTTGAAGGTTTCGTGACGTCGCACCCAAAAACTGTGGGCGTGGCAGCCCAAATAAGGTCATAAAATCGATTATACGCCTCAGGCGTCGAGACTTATATATTTGGAAAGCCCGCGAGGCGGGCTACCCGAATTTGAAGGTTTCGTGACGTCGCACCCAAAACTGTGGGCGTGGCAGCCCAAATAAGGTCATAAAATCGATTAACGCCTCAGGCGTCGAGACTTATATATTTGGAAAGCCCGCGAGGCGGGCTACCCGAATTTGAAGGTTTCGTGACGTCGCACCCAAAACTGTGGGCGTGGCAGCCCAAATAAGGTCATAAAATCGATTAACGCCTCAGGCGTCGAGACTTATATATTTGGAAAGCCCGCGAGGCGGGCTACCCCGAATTTGAAGGTTTCGTGACGTCGCACCCAAAACTGTGGGCGTGGCAGCCCAAATAAGGTCATAAAATCGATTAACGCCTCAGGCGTCGAGACTTATATATTTGGAAAGCCCGCGAGGCGGGCTACCCGAATTTGAAGGTTTCGTGACGTCGCACCCAAAACTGTGGGCGTGGCAGCCCAAATAAGGTCATAAAATCGATTAACGCCTCAGGCGTCGAGACTTATATATTTGGAAAGCCCGCGAGGCGGGGCTACCCGAATTTGAAGGTTTTCGTGACGTCGCACCCAAAACTGTGGGCGTGGCAGCCCAAATAAGGTCATAAAATCGTATTAACGCCTCAGGCGTCGAGACTTATATATTTGGAAAGCCCGCGAGGCGGGCTACCCGAATTTGAAGGTTTCGTGACGTCGCACCCAAAACTGTGGGCGTGGCAGCCCAAATAAGGTCATAAAATCGATTAACGCCTCAGGCGTCGAGACTTATATATTTGGAAAGCCCGCGAGGCGGGCTACCCGAATTTGAAGGTTTCGTGACGTCGCACCCAAAACTGTGGGCGTGGCAGCCCAAATAAATGGATATCCTTGTGTTACTTTATACATAGAAAGTACGGCGTGTCACGGCAATCTTATCAATTGCGTTATAATATATATTGCAACTCTCGCTCAAATAACAACAATATAAGCGTATTTTGTTTATTTCAGTATAATTACAAGCCATATTTCTGCGATTTTAGGTATGTATAAGTACAGATTTTAGATTAAATTTTAAGTTTATATTGAACCGTCATAGCTTATGCTGTCAACCCGCACAACCGTAATCTAATGGCGGAGTACAAGTTTGGGCTGCCTGTGGTGCCGTCTGAAACTGACTCGTCTTAATTTATACGGCTTTTGGCCGGTTTGGAAAGCGTCTTTTCAAACCGTTTATGTGACATTAGTGAAGATTATTTTTATCTAGGGATGTTACTCACAGTCTGCCGATCATTTTGACAGTAAGTTTGGCGCGGAAGAACACTTTAATATATACAGTATAAGTACTCTACAATAAAAATGGCATGAGCCGTAGCCCAATTTTAATAACAAGGGGAATTACACCTAACTAAAACCGGAAGTACAAAAGGGAAACCCAAATATAGCCTAAGCGAGAGATTATATAGTCACACTTATGTTTCTAAGTTTTAAAAATTGTTTGTCTTCGACACTTATTGAGCTAGGGACAAATTTGTATTTTACAACATGGCGGACGCTCCTCGTTTCCTGTCGTGACAGCCTCCCCCATTAGCTTGAAGCCAGAGGATCTGTAAGTTCTTCTACAAGATCAGGAGATCGGTATCATTGGTCTTTATGATGTCCTCACCAGCTAGAACACGACAATGTGGAAACGAGAAGTGCTCGGAAGCAGTTCCATGAGAGCCATGAAACACATCCACTCGTTGCAAAACTCTCTCGCTAATCAAATAGACCCGCCCGCGATAAAAAGACATGTTTGTGCGCCAAAATTTTAAACCAAGTACTTCATGTAAGTCAATGTTATGGCAGCATGGAGATTATTCAAGGAGGGAGATATTTATTTCACGAATAGAAGTTTTTACAAACTTAGTAAGTATTTTAAGTATGAATCGTTGTCAATTTTTAAATGTGATGTACTATATTAGACGTTGTTGGAATGATGATAAGTTTTTGAAAATCTCTTAGTCTTCGGACAATTTCAAGGCAATTTATATGGCCAACATGTTTACATGTATAATTTCAGCAGTCTGATCGAGCTTTGTAAACTGAGAAGGCTGAGCATTGCTGAACAGAAATGAAATTTTCTTCTAAGAAAACAAAACTAGCTTCATGACCAAGCAACAATGTGCAAAACCTGTCGTAGTCCAGTGAAGTCCACGAGCTAAATTAACATGTTGTACAATAGTCAAATGTCAGTGACAGGCTGTGTGGGGAGTATGAAACGGCAAGTCTTTATGTTTATAATGGGTTAATTATAAGTACTTATGACTGCTGGATTTTAAGTTCCCAGTGGGGGTCATACCACGCATTACCACTTTAACTTCCAGCAGTCATAAGGACTATTTTATCTATCTGTATCCAAACTTTGTGGACATATTGTCTTATATGGTAGGTCTATGCAATGAACTAAAATATTTAATTTAGGCTAATGGTTCAAAAGTTATTAAATATTTACTATATTCAATTAAAAAACTGCTATAAGAATGTATTTGACAAATGCACAAAAACTATTTGGCTCAAATAACTTTATTTTATTCTAGTTCATTGCATAGCATACCAACTATATATCGCTTTCCTATATATATAGCTTTCCTATATATTAGAATGAAGCTCATTCTCTCTTCTTGCTTGCCCAAGAAAAATTGGAAGTGTCGCAGGCCTGGTTCAAGAGTTATTAGCATTTAAATCGAGACGCCCAAACTGTCAATTACATTGCACAGAAAATAGAAATCTTTATTAATTGTAGTTGCCGACATTGGGGGGAACATTTCGACGGCTTCCGTTACTTTTAACCAGCTTTCCTATACATCAAAATGAAGCCCATTCTCTCTTCTTGCTTGCCCAAGAAAAATTAGAAGTGTCGCAGATCTGGTTCAAGAGTTATTCGCATTTAAAACGAGACGCCCAAACTGTCAATTACATTGCGCCGAAAATAGAAATCTTTATTAATTGTAGTTGCCGACATTGGGGGGAACATTTCGACGGCTTCCGTTACGTTTAACCAGCTTTCCTATATATTAGAATGAAGCTCATTCTCTCTTCTTGCTTGCCCAAGAAAAATTGGAAGTGTCGCAGATCTGGTTCAAGAGTTATTTGCATTTAAATCGAGACGCCCAAACTGTCAATTACATTGCGCCGAAAATAGAAATCTTTATTAATTGTAGTTGCCGACATTGGGGGGAACATTTCGACGGCTTCCGTTAATTTTAACCAGCTTTCCTATATACTAGAATGAAGCTCATTCTCTCTTCTTGCTTGCCCAAGAAAAATTAGAAGTGTCGCAGATCTGGTTCAAGAGTTATTCGCATTTAAAACGAGACGCCAAAACTGTCAATTACATTGCGCCGAAAATAGAAATCTTTATTAATTGCAGTTGCCGACATTGGGGGGAACATTTCGACGGCTTCCGTTACTTTTAACCAGCTTTCCTATATATTAGAATGAAGCTCATTCTCTCTTCTTGCTTGCCCGAGAAAAATTAGAAGTGTCGCAGATCCGGTTCAAGAGTTATTCGCATTTAAAACGAGACGCCAAAACTGTCAATTACATTGCGCCGAAAATAGAAATCTTTATTAATTGCAGTTGCCGACATTGGGGGGAACATTTCGACGGCTTCCGTTAACTTTAACCAGCTTTCCTATATATTAGAATGAAGCTCATTCTCTCTTCTTGCTTGCCCGAGAAAAATTAGAAGTGTCGCAGATCCGGTTCAAGAGTTATTCGCATTTAAAACGAGACGCCCAAACTGTCAATTACATTGCGCCGAAAATAGAAGTCTTTATTAATTGTACTTGCCGACATTGGGGGGAAATTTGGGACGCCTTCCGTTACCTTTAGCCAGCTTTCCTATATATCAAAATGAAGCTCATTCTATCTGCTTGCTGGCCCAAGAAAAATTGGAAGTCTCGCAGATCTGGTTCAAGAGTTATTCGCATTTAAAACGAGACGCCCAAACTGTCAATTACATTGCGCCGAAAATAGAAGTCTTTATTAATTGTACTTGCCGACATTGGGGGGAAATTTGCGACGGCTTCCGTTACTTTTAACCAGCTTTCCTATATATTAGAATGAAGCTCATTCTCTCTTCTTGCTTGCCCGAGAAAAATTAGAAGTGTCGCAGATCCGGTTCAAGAGTTATTCGCATTTAAAACGAGACGCCAAAACTGTCAATTACATTGCGCCGAAAAATAGAAATCTTTATTAATTGTAGTTGCCGACATTGGGGGGAACATTTCGACGGCTTCCGTTACGTTTAACCAGCTTTCCTATATATTAGAATGAAGCTCATTCTCTCTTCTTGCTTGCCCAAGAAAAATTGGAAGTGTCGCAGATCTGGTTCAAGAGTTATTTGCATTTAAATCGAGACGCCCAAACTGTCAATTACATCGCGCCGAAAATAGAAATCTTTATTAATTGTAGTTGCCGACATTGGGGGGAACATTTCGACGGCTTCCGTTAATTTTAACCAGCTTTCCTATATACTGGAATGAAGCTCATTCTCTCTTCTTGCTTGCCCGAGAAAAATTAGAAGTGTCGCAGATCCGGTTCAAGAGTTATTCGCATTTAAAACGAAACGCCCAAACTGTCAATTACATTGCGCCGAAAATAGAAGTCTTTATTAATTGTACTTGCCGACATTGGGGGGAAATTTGCGACGCCTTCCGTTACCTTTAGCCAGCTTTCCTATATATCAAAATGAAGCTCATTCTATCTGCTTGCTGGCCCAAGAAAAATTGGAAGTGTCGCAGATCTGGTTCAAGAGTTATTCGCATTTAAAACGAGACGCCCAAACTGTCAATTACATTGCGCCGAAAATAGAAGTCTTTATTAATTGTACTTCCCAACATTGGGGGGAAATTTGCGACGCCTTCCGTTACCTTTAGCCAGCTTTCCTATATACCAAAATGAAGCTCATTCTATCTGCTTGCTGGCCCAAGAAAAATTGGAAGTGTCGCAGATCTGGTTCAAGAGTTATTCGCCTTTAAAATGAGACGCCCAAACTGTCAATTACATTGCGCCGAAAATAGAAATCTTTATTAATTGTACTTGCCGACATTGGGGGGAAATTTGCGACGCCTTCCGTTACCTTTAGCTAGCTTTCCTATATATCAAAATGAAGCTCATTCTATCTGCTTGCTGGCCCAAGAAAAATTGGAAGTCTCGCAGATCTGGTTCAAGAGTTATTCGCATTTAAAACGAGACGCCCAAACTGTCAATTACATTGCGCCGAAAATAGAAGTCTTTATTAATTGTACTTGCCGACATTGGGGGGAAATTTGCGACGGCTTCCGTTACTTTTAACCAGCTTTCCTATATATTAGAATGAAGCTCATTCTCTCTTCTTGCTTGCCCGAGAAAAATTAGAAGTGTCGCAGATCCGGTTCAAGAGTTATTCGCATTTAAAACGAGACGCCCAAACTGTCAATTACATTGCGCCGAAAATAGAAGTCTTTATTAATTGTACTTGCCGACATTGGGGGGAAATTTGGGACGCCTTCCGTTACCTTTAGCCAGCTTTCCTATATATCAAAATGAAGCTCATTCTATCTGCTTGCTGGCCCAAGAAAAATTGGAAGTCTCGCAGATCTGGTTCAAGAGTTATTCGCATTTAAAACGAGACGCCCAAACTGTCAATTACATTGCGCCGAAAATAGAAGTCTTTATTAATTGTACTTGCCGACATTGGGGGGAAATTTGCGACGGCTTCCGTTACTTTTAACCAGCTTTCCTATATATTAGAATGAAGCTCATTCTCTCTTCTTGCTTGCCCGAGAAAAATTAGAAGTGTCGCAGATCCGGTTCAAGAGTTATTCGCATTTAAAACGAGACGCCAAAACTGTCAATTACATTGCGCCGAAAATAGAAATCTTTATTAATTGTAGTTGCCGACATTGGGGGGAACATTTCGACGGCTTCCGTTACGTTTAACCAGCTTTCCTATATATTAGAATGAAGCTCATTCTCTCTTCTTGCTTGCCCAAGAAAAATTGGAAGTGTCGCAGATCTGGTTCAAGAGTTATTTGCATTTAAATCGAGACGCCCAAACTGTCAATTACATTGCGCCGAAAATAGAAATCTTTATTAATTGTAGTTGCCGACATTGGGGGGAACATTTCGACGGCTTCCGTTAATTTTAACCAGCTTTCCTATATACTGGAATGAAGCCCATTCTCTCTTCTTGCTTGCCCGAGAAAAATTAGAAGTGTCGCAGATCCGGTTCAAGAGTTATTCGCATTTAAAACGAAACGCCCAAACTGTCAATTACATTGCGCCGAAAATAGAAGTCTTTATTAATTGTACTTGCCGACATTGGGGGGAAATTTGCGACGCCTTCCGTTACCTTTAGCCAGCTTTCCTATATATCAAAATGAAGCTCATTCTATCTGCTTGCTGGCCCAAGAAAAATTGGAAGTGTCGCAGATCTGGTTCAAGAGTTATTCGCATTTAAAACGAGACGCCCAAACTGTCAATTACATTGCGCCGAAAATAGAAGTCTTTATTAATTGTACTTGCCGACATTGGGGGGAAATTTGCGACGGCTTCCGTTACTTTTAACCAAGCTTTCCTATATATTAGAATGAAGCTCATTCTCTCTTCTTGCTTGCCCGAGAAAAATTAGAAGTGTCGCAGATCCGGTTCAAGAGTTATTCGCATTTAAAACGAGGACGCCAAAACTGTCAATTACATTGCGCCGAAAATAGAAATCTTTATTAATTGTAGTTGCCGACATTGGGGGGAACATTTCGACGGCTTCCGTTACGTTTAACCAGCTTTCCTATATATTAGAATGAAGCTCATTCTCTCTTCTTGCTTGCCCAAGAAAAATTGGAAGTGTCGCAGATCTGGTTCAAGAGTTATTTGCATTTAAATCGAGACGCCAAAACTGTCAATTACATTGCGCCGAAAATAGAAATCTTTATTAATTGTAGTTGCCGACATTGGGGGGAACATTTCGACGGCTTCCGTTACGTTTAACCAGCTTTCCTATATATTAGAATGAAGCTCATTCTCTCTTCTTGCTTGCCCAAGAAAAATTGGAAGTGTCGCAGATCTGGTTCAAGAGTTATTTGCATTTAAATCGAGACGCCCAAACTGTCAATTACATTGCGCCGAAAATAGAAATCTTTATTAATTGTACTTGCCGACATTGGGGGGAAATTTGCGACGCCTTCCGTTACCTTTAGCCAGCTTTCCTATATATCAAAATGAAGCTCATTCTATCTGCTTGCTGGCCCAAGAAAAATTGGAAGTGTCGCAGATCTGGTTCAAGAGTTATTCGCATTTAAAATGAGACGCCCAAACTGTCAATTACATTGCGCCGAAAATAGAAATCTTTATTAATTGTAGTTGCCGACATTGGGGGGAACATTTCGACGCCTTCCGTTACTTTTAGCCAGCTCTCCTATATATAGAAATGAAGCTCATTCTATCTGCTTGCTGGCCCTAGAAAAATTGGAAGTGTCGCAGATCTGGTTCAAGAGTTATTCGCATTTAAAACGAGACGCCAAAACTGTCAATTACATTGCGCCGAAAATAGAAGTCTTTATTAATTGTACTTGCCGACATTGGGGGGAAATTTTCGACGCCTTCCGTTACTTTTAGCCAGCTCTCCTATCTATTAGAATGAAGCTCATTCTATCTGCTTGTTGGCCCAAGAAAAATTGGAAGTGTCGCAGATCTGGTTCAAGAGTTATTCGCATTTAAAACGAGACGCCCAAACTGTCAATTACATTGCGCCGAAAATAGAAGTCTTTATTAATTGTACTTCCCAACATTGGGGGGAAATTTGCGACGCCTTCCGTTACCTTTAGCCAGCTTTCCTATATACCAAAATGAAGCTCATTCTATCTGCTTGCTGGCCCAAGAAAAATTGGAAGTGTCGCAGATCTGGTTCAAGAGTTATTCGCCTTTAAAATGAGACGCCCAAACTGTCAATTACATTGCGCCGAAAATAGAAATCTTTATTAATTGTACTTGCCGACATTGGGGGGAAATTTGCGACGCCTTCCGTTACCTTTAGCTAGCTTTCCTATATATCAAAATGAAGCTCATTCTATCTGCTTGCTGGCCCAAGAAAAATTGGAAGTGTCGCAGATCTGGTTCAAGAGTTATTCGCATTTAAAATGAGATGCCCAAACTGTCAATTACATTGCGCCGAAAATAGAAATCTTTATTAATTGTAGTTGCCGACATTTGGGGGAACATTTCGACGGCTTGCGTTACTTTTAACCAGCTTTCCTATATAGTAGAATGAAGCTCATTCTCTCTTCTTGCTTGCCCGAGAAAAATCAGAAGTGTCGCATATCTGGTTCAAGAGTTATTCGCATTTAAAACGAGACGCCAAAACTGTCAATTACATTGCGCCGAAAATAGAAGTCTTTATTAATTGTACTTGCCGACATTGGGGGGAAATTTTCGACGCCTTCCGTTACTTTTAGCCAGCTCTCCTATATATTAGAATGAAGCTCATTCTATCTGCTTGCTGGCCCAAGAAAAATTGGAAGTGTCGCAGATCTAGTTCAAGAGTTATTCGCATTTAAAACGAGACGCCCAAACTGTCAATTACATTGCGCCGAAAATAGAAGTCTTTATTAATTGTACTTGCCGACATTGGGGGGAAATTTGCGACGCCTTCCGTTACGTTTAGCCAGCTTTCCTTATATATCAAAATGAAGCTCATTCTATCTGCTTGCTGGCCCAAGAAAAATTGGAAGTGTCGCAGATCTGGTTCAAGAGTTATTCGCCTTTAAAATGAGACGCCCAAACTGTCAATTACATTGCGCCGAAAATAGAAATCTTTATTAATTGTACTTGCCGACATTGGGGGGAAATTTGCGACGCCTTCCGTTACCTTTAGCTAGCTTTCCTATATATCAAAATGAAGCTCATTCTATCTGCTTGCTGGCCCAAGAAAAATTGGAAGTGTCGCAGATCTGGTTCAAGAGTTATTCGCCTTTAAAATGAGACGCCCAAACTGTCAATTACATTGCGCCGAAAATAGAAATCTTTATTAATTGTAGTTGCCGACATTGGGGGGAACATTTCGACGCCTTCCGTTACTTTTAGCCAGCTCTCCTATATATAGAAATGAAGCTCATTCTATCTGCTTGCTGGCCCTAGAAAAATTGGAAGTGTCGCAGATCTGGTTCAAGAGTTATTCGCATTTAAAACGAGACGCCAAAACTGTCAATTACATTGCGCCGAAAATAGAAGTCTTTATTAATTGTACTTGCCGACATTGGGGGGAAATTTTCGACGCCTTCCGTTACTTTTAGCCAGCTCTGCTATCTATTAGAATGAAGCTCATTCTATCTGCTTGTTGGCCCAAGAAAAATTGGAAGTGTCGCAGATCTGGTTCAAGAGTTATTCGCATTTAAAACGAGACGCCCAAACTGTCAATTACATTGCGCCGAAAATAGAAGTCTTTATTAATTGTACTTCCCAACATTGGGGGGAAATTTGCGACGCCTTCCGTTACCTTTAGCCAGCTTTCCTATATACCAAAATGAAGCTCATTCTATCTGCTTGCTGGCCCAAGAAAAATTGGAAGTGTCGCAGATCTGGTTCAAGAGTTATTCGCCTTTAAAATGAGACGCCCAAACTGTCAATTACATTGCGCCGAAAATAGAAATCTTTATTAATTGTACTTGCCGACATTGGGGGGAAATTTGCGACGCCTTCCGTTACCTTTAGCTAGCTTTCCTATATATCAAAATGAAGCTCATTCTATCTGCTTGCTGGCCCAAGAAAAATTGGAAGTGTCGCAGATCTGGTTCAAGAGTTATTCGCATTTAAAATGAGATGCCCAAACTGTCAATTACATTGCGCCGAAAATAGAAATCTTTATTAATTGTAGTTGCCGACATTTGGGGGAACATTTCGACGGCTTGCGTTACTTTTAACCAGCTTTCCTATATAGTAGAATGAAGCTCATTCTCTCTTCTTGCTTGCCCGAGAAAAATCAGAAGTGTCGCATATCTGGTTCAAGAGTTATTCGCATTTAAAACGAGACGCCAAAACTGTCAATTACATTGCGCCGAAAATAGAAGTCTTTATTAATTGTACTTGCCGACATTGGGGGGAAATTTTCGACGCCTTCCGTTACTTTTAGCCAGCTCTCCTATATATTAGAATGAAGCTCATTCTATCTGCTTGCTGGCCCAAGAAAAATTGGAAGTGTCGCAGATCTAGTTCAAGAGTTATTCGCATTTAAAACGAGACGCCCAAACTGTCAATTACATTGCGCCGAAAATAGAAGTCTTTATTAATTGTACTTGCCGACATTGGGGGGAAATTTGCGACGCCTTCCGTTACGTTTAGCCAGCTTTCCTATATATCAAAATGAAGCTCATTCTATCTGCTTGCTGGCCCAAGAAAAATTGGAAGTGTCGCAGATCTGGTTCAAGAGTTATTCGCCTTTAAAATGAGACGCCCAAACTGTCAATTACATTGCGCCGAAAATAGAAATCTTTATTAATTGTACTTGCCGACATTGGGGGGAAATTTGCGACGCCTTCCGTTACCTTTAGCTAGCTTTCCTATATATCAAAATGAAGCTCATTCTATCTGCTTGCTGGCCCAAGAAAAATTGGAAGTGTCGCAGATCTGGTTCAAGAGTTATTCGCATTTAAAATGAGATGCCCAAACTGTCAAATTACATTGCGCCGAAAATAGAAATCTTTATTAATTGTAGTTGCCGACATTTGGGGGAACATTTCGACGGCTTGCGTTACTTTTAACCAGCTTTCCTATATATTAGAATGAAGCTCATTCTCTCTTCTTGCTTGCCCGAGAAAAATCAGAAGTGTCGCATATCTGGTTCAAGAGTTATTCGCATTTAAAACGAGACGCCAAAACTGTCAATTACATTGCGCCGAAAATAGAAGTCTTTATTAATTGTACTTGCCGACATTGGGGGGAAATTTTCGACGCCTTCCGTTACTTTTAGCCAGCTCTCCTATATATATTAGAATGAAGCTCATTCTATCTGCTTGCTGGCCCAAGAAAAATTGGAAGTGTCGCAGATCTAGTTCAAGAGTTATTCGCATTTAAAACGAGACGCCCAAACTGTCAATTACATTGCGCCGAAAATAGAAGTCTTTATTAATTGTACTTGCCGACATTGGGGGGAAATTTGCGACGCCTTCCGTTACGTTTAGCCAGCTTTCCTATATATCAAAATGAAGCTCATTCTATCTGCTTGCTGGCCCAAGAAAAATTGGAAGTGTCGCAGATCTGGTTCAAGAGTTATTCGCCTTTAAAATGAGACGCCCAAACTGTCAATTACATTGCGCCGAAAATAGAAATCTTTATTAATTGTACTTGCCGACATTGGGGGGAAATTTGCGACGCCTTCCGTTACCTTTAGCTAGCTTTCCTATATATCAAAATGAAGCTCATTCTATCTGCTTGCTGGCCCAAGAAAAATTGGAAGTGTCGCAGATCTGGTTCAAGAGTTATTCGCATTTAAAATGAGATGCCCAAACTGTCAATTACATTGCGCCGAAAATAGAAATCTTTATTAATTGTAGTTGCCGACATTTGGGGGAAACATTTCGACGGCTTGCGTTACTTTTAACCAGCTTTCCTATATAGTAGAATGAAGCTCATTCTCTCTTCTTGCTTGCCCGAGAAAAATCAGAAGTGTCGCATATCTGGTTCAAGAGTTATTCGCATTTAAAACGAGACGCCAAAACTGTCAATTACATTGCGCCGAAAATAGAAGTCTTTATTAATTGTACTTGCCGACATTGGGGGGAAATTTTCGACGCCTTCCGTTACTTTTAGCCAGCTCTCCTATATATTAGAATGAAGCTCATTCTATCTGCTTGCTGGCCCAAGAAAAATTGGAAGTGTCGCAGATCTAGTTCAAGAGTTATTCGCATTTAAAACGAGACGCCCAAACTGTCAATTACATTGCGCCGAAAATAGAAGTCTTTATTAATTGTACTTGCCGACATTGGGGGGAAATTTGCGACGCCTTCCGTTACCTTTAGCCAGCTTTCCTATATATCAAAATGAAGCTCATTCTATCTGCTTGCTGGCCCAAGAAAAATTGGAAGTGTCGCAGATCTGGTTCAAGAGTTATTCGCATTTAAAATGAGACGCCCAAACTGTCAATTACATTGCGCCGAAAATAGAAATCTTTATTAATTGTACTTACCGACATTGGGGGGAAATTTGCGACGCCTTACGTTACCTTTAGCCAGCTTTCCTATACATCAAAATGAAGCTCATTCTATCTGCTTGCTGGCCCAAGAAAAATTGGAAGTGTCGCAGATCTGGTTCAAGAGTTATTCGCATTTAAAATGAGACGCCCAAACTGTCAATTACATTGCGCCGAAAATAGAAATCTTTATTAATTGTAGTTGCCGACATTTGGGGGAACATTTCGACGGCTTCCGTTACTTTTAACCAGCTTTCCTATATATTAGAATGAAGCTCATTCTATCTGCTTGCTGGGCCAAGAAAAATTGGAAGTGTCGCAGATCTGGTTCAAGACTTATTCGCATTTAAAATGAGACGCCCAAACTGTCAATTACATTGCGCCGAAAATAGAAATCTTTATTAATTGTAGTTGCCGACATTTGGGGGAACATTTCGACGGCTTCCGTTACTTTTAACCAGCTTTCCTGTATATTAGAATGAAGCTCATTCTATCTGCTTGCTGGCCCAAGAAAAATTGGAAGTGTCGCAGATCTGGTTCAAGAGTTATTCGCATTTAAAATGAGACGCCCAAACTGTCAATTACATTGCGCCGAAAATAGAAATCTTTATTAATTGTACTTACCGACATTGGGGGGAAATTTGCGACGCCTTACGTTACCTTTAGCCAGCTTTCCTATACATCAAAATGAAGCTCATTCTATCTGCTTGCTGACCCAAGAAAAATTGGAAGTGTCGCAGATCTGGTTCAAGAGTTATTCGCATTTAAAATGAGACGCCCAAACTGTCAATTACATTGCGCCGAAAATAGAAATCTTTATTAATTGTAGTTGCCGACATTTGGGGGAACATTTCGACGGCTTCCGTTACTTTTAACCAGCTTTCCTATATATTAGAATGAAGCTCATTCTATCTGCTTGCTGGGCCAAGAAAAATTGGAAGTGTCGCAGATCTGGTTCAAGAGTTATTCGCATTTAAAATGAGACGCCCAAACTGTCAATTACATTGCGCCGAAAATAGAAATCTTTATTAATTGTAGTTGCCGACATTTGGGGGAACATTTCGACGGCTTCCGTTACTTTTAACCAGCTTTCCTGTATATTAGAATGAAGCTCATTCTATCTGCTTGCTGGCCCAAGAAAAATTGGAAGTGTCGCAGATCTGGTTCAAGAGTTATTCGCATTTAAAACGAAACGCCCAAACTGTCAATTACATTGCGCCGAAAATAGAAATCTTTATTAATTGTACTTGCCGACATTGGGGGGAAATTTGCGACGCCTTCCGTTACCTTTAGCCAGCTTTCCTATATATCAAAATGAAGCTCATTCTATCTGCTTGCTGGGCCAAGAAAAATTGGAAGTGTCGCAGATCTGGTTCAAGAGTTATTCGCATTTAAAATGAGACGCCCAAACTGTCAATTACATTGCGCCGAAAATAGAAATCTTTATTAATTGTAGTTGCCGACATTTGGGGGGAACATTTCGACGGCTTCCGTTACTTTTAACCAGCTTTCCTATATAGTAGAATGAAGCTCATTCTCTCTTCTTGCTTGCCCGAGAAAAATTAGAAGTGTCGCATATCTGGTTCAAGAGTTATTCGCATTTAAAACGAGACGCCAAAACTGTCAATTACATTGCGCCGAAAATAGAAGTCTTTATTAATTGTACTTACCGACATTGGGGGGAAATTTGCGACGCCTTACGTTACCTTTAGCCAGCTTTCCTATACATCAAAATGAAGCTCATTCTATCTGCTTGCTGGCCCAAGAAAAATTGGAAGTGTCGCAGATCTGGTTCAAGAGTTATTCGCATTTAAAATGAGACGCCCAAACTGTCAATTACATTGCGCCGAAAATAGAAATCTTTATTAATTGTAGTTGCCGACATTTGGGGGAACATTTCGACGGCTTCCGTTACTTTTAACCAGCTTTCCTATATATTAGAATGAAGCTCATTCTATCTGCTTGCTGGGCCAAGAAAAATTGGAAGTGTCGCAGATCTGGTTCAAGAGTTATTCGCATTTAAAATGAGACGCCCAAACTGTCAATTACATTGCGCCGAAAATAGAAATCTTTATTAATTGTAGTTGCCGACATTTGGGGGAACATTTCGACGGCTTCCGTTACTTTTAACCAGCTTTCCTGTATATTAGAATGAAGCTCATTCTATCTGCTTGCTGGCCCAAGAAAAATTGGAAGTGTCGCAGATCTGGTTCAAGAGTTATTCGCATTTAAAACGAAACGCCCAAACTGTCAATTACATTGCGCCGAAAATAGAAATCTTTATTAATTGTACTTGCCGACATTGGGGGGAAATTTGCGACGCCTTCCGTTACCTTTAGCCAGCTTTCCTATATATCAAAATGAAGCTCATTCTATCTGCTTGCTGGGCCAAGAAAAATTGGAAGTGTCGCAGATCTGGTTCAAGAGTTATTCGCATTTAAAATGAGACGCCCAAACTGTCAATTACATTGCGCCGAAAATAGAAATCTTTATTAATTGTAGTTGCCGACATTTGGGGGAACATTTCGACGGCTTCCGTTACTTTTAACCAGCTTTCCTATATAGTAGAATGAAGCTCATTCTCTCTTCTTGCTTGCCCGAGAAAAATTAGAAGTGTCGCATATCTGGTTCAAGAGTTATTCGCATTTAAAACGAGACGCCAAAACTGTCAATTACATTGCGCCGAAAATAGAAATCTTTATTAATTGTACTTGCCGACATTGGGGGGAAATTTGCGACGCCTTCCGTTACCTTTAGCCAGCTTTCCTATATATCAAAATGAAGCTCATTCTATCTGCTTGCTGGGCCAAGAAAAATTGGAAGTGTCGCAGATCTGGTTCAAGAGTTATTCGCATTTAAAATGAGACGCCCAAACTGTCAATTACATTGCGCCGAAAATAGAAATCTTTATTAATTGTAGTTGCCGACATTTGGGGGAACATTTCGACGGCTTCCGTTACTTTTAACCAGCTTTCCTATATAGTAGAATGAAGCTCATTCTCTCTTCTTGCTTGCCCGAGAAAAATTAGAAGTGTCGCATATCTGGTTCAAGAGTTATTCGCATTTAAAACGAGACGCCAAAACTGTCAATTACATTGCGCCGAAAAATAGAAGTCTTTATTAATTGTACTTACCGACATTGGGGGGAAATTTGCGACGCCTTACGTTACCTTTAGCCAGCTTTCCTATACATCAAAATGAAGCTCATTCTATCTGCTTGCTGGCCCAAGAAAAATTGGAAGTGTCGCAGATCTGGTTCAAGAGTTATTCGCATTTAAAATGAGACGCCCAAACTGTCAATTACATTGCGCCGAAAATAGAAATCTTTATTAATTGTAGTTGCCGACATTTGGGGGAACATTTCGACGGCTTCCGTTACTTTTAACCAGCTTTCCTATATATTAGAATGAAGCTCATTCTATCTGCTTGCTGGGCCAAGAAAAATTGGAAGTGTCGCAGATCTGGTTCAAGAGTTATTCGCATTTAAAATGAGACGCCCAAACTGTCAATTACATTGCGCCGAAAATAGAAATCTTTATTAATTGTAGTTGCCGACATTTGGGGGAACATTTCGACGGCTTCCGTTACTTTTAACCAGCTTTCCTGTATATTAGAATGAAGCTCATTCTATCTGCTTGCTGGCCCAAGAAAAATTGGAAGTGTCGCAGATCTGGTTCAAGAGTTATTCGCATTTAAAACGAAACGCCCAAACTGTCAATTACATTGCGCCGAAAATAGAAATCTTTATTAATTGTACTTGCCGACATTGGGGGGAAATTTGCGACGCCTTCCGTTACCTTTAGCCAGCTTTCCTATATATCAAAATGAAGCTCATTCTATCTGCTTGCTGGGCCAAGAAAAATTGGAAGTGTCGCAGATCTGGTTCAAGAGTTATTCGCATTTAAAATGAGACGCCCAAACTGTCAATTACATTGCGCCGAAAATAGAAATCTTTATTAATTGTAGTTGCCGACATTTGGGGGAACATTTCGACGGCTTCCGTTACTTTTAACCAGCTTTCCTATATAGTAGAATGAAGCTCATTCTCTCTTCTTGCTTGCCCGAGAAAAATTAGAAGTGTCGCATATCTGGTTCAAGAGTTATTCGCATTTAAAACGAGACGCCAAAACTGTCAATTACATTGCGCCGAAAATAGAAGTCTTTATTAATTGTACTTACCGACATTGGGGGGAAATTTGCGACGCCTTACGTTACCTTTAGCCAGCTTTCCTATACATCAAAATGAAGCTCATTCTATCTGCTTGCTGGCCCAAGAAAAATTGGAAGTGTCGCAGATCTGGTTCAAGAGTTATTCGCATTTAAAATGAGACGCCCAAACTGTCAATTACATTGCGCCGAAAATAGAAATCTTTATTAATTGTAGTTGCCGACATTTGGGGGAACATTTCGACGGCTTCCGTTACTTTTAACCAGCTTTCCTATATATTAGAATGAAGCTCATTCTATCTGCTTGCTGGGCCAAGAAAAATTGGAAGTGTCGCAGATCTGGTTCAAGAGTTATTCGCATTTAAAATGAGACGCCCAAACTGTCAATTACATTGCGCCGAAAATAGAAATCTTTATTAATTGTAGTTGCCGACATTTGGGGGAACATTTCGACGGCTTCCGTTACTTTTAACCAGCTTTCCTGTATATTAGAATGAAGCTCATTCTATCTGCTTGCTGGCCCAAGAAAAATTGGAAGTGTCGCAGATCTGGTTCAAGAGTTATTCGCATTTAAAACGAAACGCCCAAACTGTCAATTACATTGCGCCGAAAATAGAAATCTTTATTAATTGTACTTGCCGACATTGGGGGGAAATTTGCGACGCCTTCCGTTACCTTTAGCCAGCTTTCCTATATATCAAAATGAAGCTCATTCTATCTGCTTGCTGGCCCAAGAAAAATTGGAAGTGTCGCAGATCTGGTTCAAGAGTTATTCGCATTTAAAATGAGACGCCCAAACTGTCAATTACATTGCGCCGAAAATAGAAATCTTTATTAATTGTAGTTGCCGACATTTGGGGGAACATTTCGACGGCTTCCGTTACTTTTAACCAGCTTTCCTATATAGTAGAATGAAGCTCATTCTCTCTTCTTGCTTGCCCGAGAAAAATTAGAAGTGTCGCATATCTGGTTCAAGAGTTATTCGCATTTAAAACGAGACGCCAAAACTGTCAATTACATTGCGCCGAAAATAGAAGTCTTTATTAATTGTACTTGCCGACATTGGGGGGAAATTTTCGACGCCTTCCGTTACTTTTAGCCAGCTCTCCTATATATCAAAATGAAGCTCATTCTATCTGCTTGCTGGCCCAAGAAAAATTGGAAGTGTCGCAGATCTGGTTCACGAGTTATTCGCATTTAAAACGAGACGCCCAAACTGTCAATTACATTGCGCCGAAAATAGAAATCTTTATTAATTGTACTTGCCGACATTGGGGGGAAATTTTCGACGCCTTACGTTACTTTCAGCCAGCTTGCCTATATATCAAAATGAAGCTCAGTCTATCTGCTTGCTGGCCCAAGAAAAATTGGAAGTGTCGCAGATCTGGTTCAAGAGTTATTCGCATTTAAAACGAGACGCCAAAACTGTCAATTACATTGCGACGAAAATAGAAGTCTTTATTAATTGTACTTGCCGACATTGGGGGGAAATTTTCGACACCTTCCGTTACTTTTAGCCAGCTCTCCTATATATCAAAATGAAGCTCATTCTATCTGCTTGCTGGCCCAAGAAAAATTGGAAGTGTCGCAGATCTGGTTCACGAGTTATTCGCATTTAAAACGAGACGCCAAAACTGTCAATTACATTACATTTAGTGGTTATTTTGACTTTGTTATTTTGCGATGGTTATTAGGGACCAACTTTGGTGGTTATTTTGACCTTGTTATTTTGCGATGGTTATTAGGAACCAATTTTGGTGGTTATTTTGACCTTGTTATTTGCGGTGGTTATTAGGGACCAATTTTGGTGGTTATTTTGCCGTGGTTATTAGGGACCAATTTTGGTGGTTATTTTGACCTTGTTATTTTCCGGTGGTTATTAGAGACCAATTTTGGTGGTTATTTCGACCTTGTTATTTTGCGATGGTTATTAGGGACAAATTTTAGTGGTTATTTTGACCTTGGTATTTTGCGATGGTTATTAGGAACCAATTTTGGTGGTTATATGGACCTTGTTATTTTGCGGTGGTTATTAGGGACCAATTTTGGTGGTTATTTTGACCTTGTTATTTGCGGTGGTTATTAGGGACCAATTTTGGTGGTTATCTTGCCGTGGTTATTACGGACCAATTTTGGTGGTTATTTTGACCTTGTTATTTTGCGATGGTTATTAGGGAGCAATTTTGGTGGTTAGTTTGACCTTGTTATTTTGCGGTGGTTATTAGGGACCAATTTTGCTGGTTATTTGGACCTTGTTATTTTGCGCTGGTTATTAGGAACCAATTTTGTTGGTTATTTTGACCTTGTTATTTTGCGGTGGTTATTAGGGACCAATTTTGGTGGTTATTTCGACCTTGTTATTTTGCGATGGTTATTAGGGACAAATTTTAGTGGTTATTTTAACCTTGTTATTGTGCGATGGTTATTAGGGACCAATTTTGGTGGTTATTTTGACCTTGTTATTTGCGATGGTTATTAGGGACTAATTTTGGTGGTTATTTTGACCTTGTTATTTTGCGATGGTTATTAGGGACCAATTTTGGTGGTTATTTTGCCGTGGTTATTAGGTACCAATTTTGGTGGTTATTTTGACCTTGTTATTTTCCGGTGGTTATTAGTGACCAATTTTGGTGGTTATTTCGACCTTGTTATTTTGCGATGGTTATTAGGGACAAATTTTAGTGGTTATTTTAACCTTGTTATTTTGCGATGGTTATTAGGGACCAATTTTGGTGGTTATTTTGCCGTGGTTATTAGGTACCAATTTTGGTCGTTATCTTGACCTTGTTATCTTGCGATGGTTATTAGGGATCAATTCAATTTTGGTGGTTATTTTGACTTTGTTATTTTGCGATGGTTATTAGGAACCAATTTTGGTGGTTATTTTGACCTTGTTATTTTGCGGTGGTTATTAGGGACCAATTTTGGTGGTTATTTTGACCTTGTTATTTTGCGATGGTTATTAGGGACCAATTTTGGTGGTTATTTGGACCTTGTTATTTTGCGATGGTTATTAGGGACAAATTTTAGTGGTTATTTTGACCTTGTTATTTTGCGATGGTTATTAGGGACCAATTTTGGTGGTTATTTTGCCGTGGTTATTAGGGACCAATTTTGGTGGTTATTTTGACCTTGTTATTTTCCGGTGGTTATTAGGGGACCAATTTTGGTGGTTATTTCGACCTTGTTATTTTGCGATGGTTATTAGGGACAAATTTTAGTGGTTATTTTAACCTTGTTATTGTGCGATGGTTATTAGGGACCAATTTTGGTGGTTATTTTGACATTGTTATTTTGCGATGGTTATTAGGGACCAATTTTGGTGGTTATTTTGACCTTGTTATTTTGCGATGGTTATTAGGGACGAATTTTGGTGGTTATTTTGCGATGGTTATTATGGACCAATTTTGGTGGTTATTTTGATCTTGTTATTTTGCGGTGGTTATTAGGGACCAATTCAATTTTGGTGGTTATTTTGACCTTGTTATTTTGCGATGGTTATTAGGAACTTATTTTGGTGGTTATTTTGACCTTGTTATTTTGCGATGGTTATTAGGGACGAATTTTGGTGGTTATTTTGCGATGGTTATTATGGACCAATTTTGGTGGTTATTTTGATCTTGTTATTTTGCGGTGGTTATTAGGGACCAATTCAATTTTGGTGGTTATTTTGACCTTGTTATTTTGCGATGGTTATTAGGAACCTATTTTGGTGGTTATTTTGACCTTGTTCTTTTGCAGTGGTTATTAGGGACCAATTTTGGTGGTTATTTTGCCGTGGTTATTAGGGACCAATTTTGGTGGTTATTTTGACGTTGTTATTTTGCGATGGTTATTAGGGACCAATTTTGGTGGTTATCTTGCCGTGGTTATTACGGACCAATTTTGGTGGTTATTTTGCGATGGTTATTAGGGAGCAATTTTGGTGGTTAGTTTGACCTTGTTATTTTGCGGTGGTTATTAGGGACCAATTTTGCTGGTTATTTGGACCTTGTTATTTTGCGCTGGTTATTAGGAACCAATTTTGTTGGTTATTTTGACCTTGTTATTTTGCGGTGGTTATTAGGGACCAATTTTGGTGGTTATTTCGACCTTGTTATTTTGCGATGGTTATTAGGGACGAATTTTGGTGGTTATTTTGCGATGGTTATTATGGACCAATTTTGGTGGTTATTTTGATCTTGTTATTTTGCGGTGGTTATTAGGGACCAATTCAATTTTGGTGGTTATTTTGACCTTGTTATTTTGCGATGGTTATTAGGAACCTATTTTGGTGGTTATTTTGACCTTGTTCTTTTGCAGTGGTTATTAGGGACCAATTTTGGTGGTTATTTTGCCGTGGTTATTAGGGACCAATTTTGGTGGTTATTTTGACGTTGTTATTTTGCGATGGTTATTAGGGACCAATTTTGGTGGTTATTTTGACCTTGTTATTTTCCGGTGGTTATTAGGGACCAATTTTGGTGGTTATTTTGCAGTGGTTATTAGGGACCAATTTTGGTGGTTATTATGACCTTGTTATTTTGCGATGGTTATTAAGGACCAATTTTGGTGGTTATTTTGACCTTGTTATTTGCGATGGTTATTAGGGACTAATTTTGGTGGTTATTTTGACCTTGTTATTTTGCGATGGTTATTAGGGACCAATTTTGGTGGTTATTTTGCCGTGGTTATTAGGTACCAATTTTGGTGGTTATTTTGACCTTGTTATTTTCCGGTGGTTATTAGTGACCAATTTTGGTGGTTATTTCGACCTTGTTATTTTGCGATGGTTATTAGGGACAAATTTTAGTGGTTATTTTAACCTTGTTATTTTGCGATGGTTATTAGGGACCAATTTTGGTGGTTATTTTGCCGTGGTTATTAGGTACCAATTTTGGTCGTTATCTTGACCTTGTTATCTTGCGATGGTTATTAGGGATCAATTCAATTTTGGTGGTTATTTTGACTTTGTTATTTTGCGATGGTTATTAGGAACCAATTTTGGTGGTTATTTTGACCTTGTTATTTTGCGGTGGTTATTAGGGACCAATTTTGGTGGTTATTTTGACCTTGTTATTTTGCGATGGTTATTAGGGACCAATTTTGGTGGTTATTTGGACCTTGTTATTTTGCGATGGTTATTAGGGACAAATTTTAGTGGTTATTTTGACCTTGTTATTTTGCGATGGTTATTAGGGACCAATTTTGGTGGTTATTTTGCCGTGGTTATTAGGGACCAATTTTGGTGGTTATTTTGACCTTGTTATTTTCCGGTGGTTATTAGGGGACCAATTTTGGTGGTTATTTCGACCTTGTTATTTTGCGATGGTTATTAGGGACAAATTTTAGTGGTTATTTTAACCTTGTTATTGTGCGATGGTTATTAGGGACCAATTTTGGTGGTTATTTTGACATTGTTATTTTGCGATGGTTATTAGGGACCAATTTTGGTGGTTATTTTGACCTTGTTATTTTGCGATGGTTATTAGGGACGAATTTTGGTGGTTATTTTGCGATGGTTATTATGGACCAATTTTGGTGGTTATTTTGATCTTGTTATTTTGCGGTGGTTATTAGGGACCAATTCAATTTTGGTGGTTATTTTGACCTTGTTATTTTGCGATGGTTATTAGGAACTTATTTTGGTGGTTATTTTGACCTTGTTATTTTGCGATGGTTATTAGGGACGAATTTTGGTGGTTATTTTGCGATGGTTATTATGGACCAATTTTGGTGGTTATTTTGATCTTGTTATTTTGCGGTGGTTATTAGGGACCAATTCAATTTTGGTGGTTATTTTGACCTTGTTATTTTGCGATGGTTATTAGGAACCTATTTTGGTGGTTATTTTGACCTTGTTCTTTTGCAGTGGTTATTAGGGACCAATTTTGGTGGTTATTTTGCCGTGGTTATTAGGGACCAATTTTGGTGGTTATTTTGACGTTGTTATTTTGCGATGGTTATTAGGGACCAATTTTGGTGGTTATCTTGCCGTGGTTATTACGGACCAATTTTGGTGGTTATTTTGCGATGGTTATTAGGGAGCAATTTTGGTGGTTAGTTTGACCTTGTTATTTTGCGGTGGTTATTAGGGACCAATTTTGCTGGTTATTTGGACCTTGTTATTTTGCGCTGGTTATTAGGAACCAATTTTGTTGGTTATTTTGACCTTGTTATTTTGCGGTGGTTATTAGGGACCAATTTTGGTGGTTATTTCGACCTTGTTATTTTGCGATGGTTATTAGGGACGAATTTTGGTGGTTATTTTGCGATGGTTATTATGGACCAATTTTGGTGGTTATTTTGATCTTGTTATTTTGCGGTGGTTATTAGGGACCAATTCAATTTTGGTGGTTATTTTGACCTTGTTATTTTGCGATGGTTATTAGGAACCTATTTTGGTGGTTATTTTGACCTTGTTCTTTTGCAGTGGTTATTAGGGACCAATTTTGGTGGTTATTTTGCCGTGGTTATTAGGGACCAATTTTGGTGGTTATTTTGACGTTGTTATTTTGCGATGGTTATTAGGGACCAATTTTGGTGGTTATTTTGACCTTGTTATTTTCCGGTGGTTATTAGGGACCAATTTTGGTGGTTATTTTGCAGTGGTTATTAGGGACCAATTTTGGTGGTTATTATGACCTTGTTATTTTGCGATGGTTATTAAGGACCAATTTTGGTGGTTATTTTGCGGTGGTTATTAGGGACCAATTTTGCTGGTTATTTTGACCTTGTTATTTTGCGATAGTTATAAGGGACCAATTTTGGTGGTTATTTTGCAGTGGTTATTAGGGACCAATTTTGGTGGTTATTTTGACCTTGTTACTTTGCGATGGTTATTAGGGAGCAATTTTGGTAGTTATTTTTATCTTGTAATTTTGCGGTGGTTATTAGTTACCAATTTTGGTGGTTATTTTCACCTTGTTATTTTGCGATGGTTATTAGGGGCCAATTTTGGTGGTTATTTTGCCGTGTTTATTAGGGACCAATTTTGGTGGTTATTTTGACCTTGTTATTTTGCGATGGTTATTCGGGACCAACTTTGGTGGTTATTTTGACCTTGTTATTTTGCGGTGGTTATTAGCCTTTACTTTTTGACCGATTTTGGTCACTTTTGAGTTAGGATCAAAAACGGTTAAATAGAGTCGTTTTAAACCTTCCGTGAAAAGGAGAAGGCTGTATTTTGGCTAAAAATATTTGTTTTCATTTTTGGAGAAAAAAATCCGGAAAAAAAAAGTAAAGGGGTTAGCCTTTACTTTTCGACCGATTTTGGTCACTTTTGATACTTTTGAGTTAGGGTCAAAAACGGTTAAATAAAGTCGTTTTAAACCTTCTGTGAAAAGGAGAAGGCTGTATTTTGGCTAAAAATATTTGTTTTCATTTTTTGAAAAAAAATCCAGAAAAAAAAAGTAAAGGGGTTATTCTTTACTTTTGACCGATTTTGGTCACTTTTGAAACTGTTGAGTTAGGGTCAAAAACGGTTAAATAAAGTCGTTTTAAACCTTCTGTGAAAAGGAGAAGGCTGTATTTTGGCTAAAAAAAATTTTTTGAAAAAAATCCGGAAAAAAAAAGTAAAGGGGTTAGCCTTTACTTTTTTACCGATTTTGGTCACTTGTGAAACTTTTGAGTTAGGGTAAAAAACGGTTAAATAAAGTCGTTTTAAACCTTCTGTGAAAAGGAGAAGGCTGTATTTTGGCTAAAAAAATCCGGGGAAAAAAGAGTAAGTGCATCCGTAATAGGGAAAATTTTTCTAAGTGCCGCCCCCTAAGACGGCAATAACGAAAATGTTTAAAGTGTCGCCTCCTAAGAGCGTAATAGCGTAATTGGAAAAATTTAAATCCTTAGACAACGTTATTTTTCAAAATTATTACGCCAACGAGATCGTTTTTAAAGCCATTCAAAACACTCGTGGAATGTGTTTTATCAGATCTAGAACAGTCGGCTTCGCCTCGTGTTTTATATGTGATAAAACACTCCTGCTCGTGTTTTAAATATTACATCACGGCCATTAAATTGGGCGTGACGTTTTTCGGAGGCGCAAGAGCGAAAGAGATTGCAGCGCTTTGCCAAGTGAGAAACAAATGAGGGGACAGGTTACCGTTTAATTTTTATATTATACGTTTATTTTTCTAATGATATCAGACCATTGTTTGTGTCATACACCATCTCCTAATCAACTCAAATTGTGACGATTATATTAATAACATACAAATCCAACCTTTTGACAATTAAAGAAAAAATTAAATAATTTTTTAACACGAATTTTTCATACAAAAAATTACTACACTTTTTCTATCAGAAATCAAACTATACCTAGTCTTTCAAAAAGTGGGGGACGAGAGACAAGAGTTGCAAGGTGACAAGTGGTGACAAGAGGCAAGAGTTGCAAGGTGACAAATGGTGACAAGAGGCAAGAGTTGCAAGGTGACAAATGGTGACAAGAGGCAAGAGTTGCAAGGTGACAAATGGTGACAAGAAACAAGAGGTGCAAGGTGACAAGTGGTGACAAGAGGCAAGAGTTGCAAGGTGACAAATGGTGACAAGAGGCAAGAGTTGCAAGGTGACAAGTGGTGACAAGAGTTGCAAGGTGACAAATGGTGACAAGAGACAAGAGTTGCAAGGTGACAAATGGTGACAAGAGGCAAGAGTTGCAAGGTGACAAATGGTGACAAGAGGCAAGAGTTGCAAGGTGACAAATGGTGACAAGAGACAAGAGTTGCAAGGTGACAAGAGTTGCAAGGTGACAAGAGTTGCAAGGTGACAAATGGTGACAAGAGACAAGAGTTGCAAGGTGACAAGTGGTGGCAAGAGACAAGAGTTGCAAGGTGACAAATGGTGACAAGAGACAAGAGTTGCAAGGTGACAAGTGGTGGCAAGAGACAAGAGTTGCAAGGTGACAAATGGTGACAAGAGACAAGAGTTGCAAGGTGACAAGAGACAAGAGTTGCAAGGTGACAAATGGTGACAAGAGACAAGAGTTGCAAGGTGACAAGTGGTGGCAAGAGACAAGAGTTGCAAGGTGACAAATGGTGACAAGAGTTGCAAGGTGACAAATGGTGACAAGAGACAAGAGTTGCAAGGTGACAAATGGTGACAAGAGACAAGAGTTGCAAGGTGACAAGTGGTGGCAAGAGACAAGAGTTGCAAGGTGACAAATGGTGACAAGAAGCAAGAGTTGCAAGGTGACAAGTGGTGGCAAGAGACAAGAGTTGCAAGGTGACAAATGGTGACAAGAGACAAGAGTTGCAAGGTGACAAGTGGTGACAAGAGTTGCAAGGTGACAAGTGGTGGCAAGAGTTGCAAGGTGACAAGAGGCAAGAGTTGCAAGGTGACAAATGGTGACAAGAGGCAAGAGTTGCAAGGTGACAAATGGTGGCAAGAGTTGCAAGGTGACAAGTGGTGACAAGAGTTGCAAGGTGACAAATGGTGACAAGAGGCAAGAGTTGCAAGGTGACAAGTGGTGACAAGAGGCAAGAGTTGCAAGGTGACAAATGGTGACAAGAGACAAGAGTTGCAAGGTGACAAATGGTGACAAGAGTTGCAAGGTGACAAATGGTGACAAGAGGCAAGAGTTGCAAGGTGACAAATGGTGACAAGAGGCAAGAGTTGCAAGGTGACAAATGGTGACAAGAGTTGCAAGGTGACAAATGGTGACAAGAGACAAGAGTTGCAAGGTGACAAATGGTGACAAGAGGCAAGAGTTGCAAGGCGACAAGAAACAAGAGGTGCAAGGTGACAAGTGGTGACAAGAGGCAAGAGTTGCAAGGTGACAAATGGTGACAAGAGGCAAGAGTTGCAAGGTGACAAGTGGTGACAAGAGGCAAGAGTTGCAAGGTGACAAGTGGTGACAAGAGGCAAGAGTTGCAAGGTGACAAGTGGTGACAAGAGTTGCAAGTGCGGGGCTTAAAAATCTTAAATTCATTTTCTTGTTTTCTGACTCATGCACAAGTTCTTGAAATTTACTCAACCAGAAATGTCTTTTTAGTATAGACCACTTTCATAATGGCCACCCACTTTAAATATTCTTTTATGTGCATCTAAATGAGCCTTTCTGACCTCGTTATGAAGCAAAGATTCTTTTGAATTACAGACACACAAACGAGGCCAGAAAGGCTTATTAAGACATAAAAGAATATTTAATTAGTTGCCATTATGAAAGTGGTCTATAGCAATGCTTATGACTACCATTTCACCACACTAATCATTTCATTCAAAAATCTTGGAAAAAATACATTAAATATTTTTCAAAAGATATCTACATGACTATTCATGACTATTACATCATTTATTTCCTAGTTTTTTTAACCTTAGTCATGCTTGATGGTTTTTCATTTACGGTTTCTGTAGCTTGACATATTTGACTTTCTTCTGTAACATCTATATATCATAGTAATTATTGCAAAATAAAGTTAAAATATACCAAAACGTTTTCAATACAGTACTATATTACTTGTAAGTTTTAAAACTTACCAAAACATCCCTAAAGACTAAATCCATAATTTTTTAATATTAAATTGGCCATTGATAAATAGTGTCTATTAACATTATCATCTGATGAGGAATGGGTAAAGAAATACTGTACTAATAAAAACCCTAAAACATTACAATTACTATACAAAATACAAAATTACTTTTACTATATCAATATTTCAAACTATGTTCAAACTGATTTATCATCTTTCTAATTACCTGATAACGTTTGTGGTATATTGTTAGAAAACTTTTTCAGTTTTGCAACAAAGAAACCATCCATGTTATGAATATGAGGGTAGAATCGTTTCGTCATCTTCATTGTTTTGTGAAAATGATGTCCACGGAATCTTAAATATATAAAAAGGACAACATTATAGTCAAAAGACTGTTTATAGCACATTTAAGTAAAATATAATAATTTACTAACTTTGTGAATCCATCCTGTCCAACATCAAGACCTGTTGACACTAGTTTAACATGTCTTTTATTTAACGCATATTCTATCACACGTTCATTTTCTTCTACCTTACAAGATTAAAAATTAATAAAATAAATTACTTTAACAATTTATATATAGCATATTTAAAATCTAAAGCTCTAAATACAAATGTAAAAATTATCGCAATGAGAGATTGTGCTTTTAGTCGAACCTTACCAATATTGAACAAGTAGAATATGCAATATATCCACCAGATGATGACTGTGCATCGACTGAATCAATTGCTGCTAACAAAAGTTCTTTTTGTAAATGTGAACATCGTAAGAAGTCCTTTTCGGTCTAATCAGGTAAAAGATTTTAAAAAGATAGCACACGTTAAGAACTAAGCAGAAAGATACAAGCTTAAACCATAACTTTTTGAACAATGTTATATCCACATTGGGAAATTCATGCTTGTCAGAAAATAATAATTTTAACAGTCCTCTTACAGTATATAGGTACTCCCCCCTAAAATGAACATTTGAGTTGCAATACCTCTGAGACCCTCCCACTCAACACTGCTGTGAACAAGGCTACAACACTTCTGCACCCCCCCCCCCCTCCACACTGCTGTGAACAAGCCTACAACACTCCTGCACCCCCCCCCCCCACACTACTGTGAACAAGCCTACAACACTTCTGCCCCCCCCCCCCCCCCACACACACACACTGCTGTGAACAAGCCTACAACACTTCTGATACCCCTACACACTGCTGTGAACGACCCTTCCACCCCATGCACTACCCACTTACCATGTAGTAGCAGATCAACGTGTTCAGCTTTTTCTTTGCATTTCTGACATATATCTAATATTAACTCAAGTAATATTACCCTACCTTGTTGGTCTTTATTGACTTGTCTTTTGATATGACACCTGTTCCACTACAAGGCGCATCAAGTAACACTCTATCAAAACCTCCCATGACCTATATAAAAAACCCGGAAAAACCCCAACATTTTGAGCAATTATTATAAATTCAACTGCACGTTATTTAGTATCTGCTATTAGTATTAAGTATAGTAGCACACAGAGTAGTATTAATCAACTAGTGGTCTATCTATCACTATCTAGTGATTACTAAACACAGTATGGCAATTTCTGTTCATCAATATTGTTTAACGAACAAAAACTTAATAGTACACAGAGTAGTATTAATCAACTGTGTCTATCACTATCTAGTAATTACTAACACAATATGACAATTTCTGTTCATCAATATTGTTCAATGAACAAAACTTAATAGTACACAGAGTAGTATTAATCAACTAGTGGTCTATCACTATCTAGTAATTACTAACACAGTATGACAATTTCTGTTCATCAATATTGTTCAACGAACAAAAACTTGAGTCATGGACTCAGAATGACAAGGACTGCAGATATTCCAGAGTGGTGCAGACGAAACAGTACTGGTAGATATGAACTGAAATGATTTAGTCACAAACCCTAAATATCATGCTTTGCATATCATCTTTGCATTAACTTCATTTTTCAAAATAAAACAACTTACTTTTGGAAATGCCCGACCATCATAGTTGCATATTATTGTGTTGTTCACCCCTAAAAATTGTCAAATAAAATAATGTTGTGATTTCAATAACTAATGGTTAAAAAAATAGGAATTCAGGTAGTCTCAATTAAAACAGTATAAAAGACAATTTGAAACGCACCAAGTCGATGAGTGTTGCCAAGCAACGCCTTTAATCTTTCTTTGTTTGCATCATTAGCAACAATCACACCAGAGTTTTTCATCAATGCACCTTAATGTAAAAAATCATTTTTTTAAATTATAAATACATGTAACAATTATATTTTTCCACAGTAAATCACCGCAAAGTATTCAACAAGTGGTGACAAGAGGCAAGAGTTGCAAGGTGACAAGTGGTGACAAGAGACAAGAGTTGCAAGGTGACAAGAGGCAAGAGTTGCAAGGTGACAAGAGGCAAGAGTTGCAAGGTGACAAGAGGCAAGAGTTGCAAGGTGACAAGAGGCAAGAGTTGCAAGGTGACAAGAGGCAAGAGTTGCAAGGTGACAAGAGGCAAGAGTTGCAAGGTGACAAGAGGCAAGAGTTGCAAGGTGACAAGTGGTGACAAGAGGCAAGAGTTGCAAGGTGACAAGTGGTGATAAGAGGCAAGAGTTGCAAGGTGACAAATGGTGACAAGAGGCAAGAGTTGCAAGGTGACAAATGGTGACAAGAGGCAAGAGTTGCAAGGTGACAAGAGGCAAGAGTTGCAAGGTGATATATTTTTCCACAGTAAATCACCGCAAAGTATTCAACTATTTCAACAATTTCTTTGAATACACGTGTCAATAAATATGCATGTGCGTCGCGCGTGATAATTCGCACAGGTGTTTAAACTGATCAGTTATGGCACGGAAATATAAAGAACAGGCCTAACATTTATATTCTTCACACATCTGTGTATGTACTAACAATCGAAATAGAGTAAGGTTGGATAAACTGCCGAAACAGAGAACGTAGTAGTCTAACGTTTCGAGCGAAGGCCCTTCGTCTCACGTTTCTCTCTGACGAAGGGCCTTCGCTCGAAACGTTAGACTCCTACGTTCTCTGTTTCGGTAGTATATCTAACCTTACTATATTTCAATTGTTGTTTCAACACTCCCTACGCAGCACGCTACTTTTATTTCACTGTGCATGTAATATCCCTTCTAAGACGTTATCTTTCGTTTTAACGTGTTACTTTAGTTGTAAAACGTAAAACCTACTACTACGCTGTGAAAACTGTTACGTTACGCTAAAAGACGATATGAAATCTTACTTTACATTGAGAGACCTTACGATACATCGAGAGACCTTACGTTACGTTGAGAGACCTTACGATACATTGAGAGACCTTACGTTACGTCGTGATAATTTACGTTACATTGTGAGACCTTACATTACATTGTGAGACCTTACGATACATTAAGAGACCTTATGTTACATTGAGAGACCTTACGTTGTAAGACCCTAAATTATTTAAACTTTCACACATTGCAATGTAAATGAACAATTTAACATGGCCTTTCATACGCGCGACAAATAGCATCGACAAATATACATGTATAGTTTTTTTTCTTTTTCTGAAGTACAGTAGTGTAACAGCAACTTGTTACAGTATATATTTATATATAGTAGTAGCAATTTATATGTTTTAATCTGAATAATGCAACACAATTTTCCTGTACAATGGAAGATTGTTTTGGTAATGTGACAATGGACAGAATAATAAAACATGCCACAAGAAAAAAAAAGAATGCTGGAGGCGCACAACTTTTTGCACAAACATTCTGGCAAACATTTTTCAGTCGGAGAACGCCATATCAAAACCTCAATTTTTATTTCTCGCTTTTCTTTTTTGAGCCGCAGCAGTTTTAAATTGCTGTGAGATAATTCAAGCATCAAGCTCACCAATGTATGTTGTCTTTCCACCAGGAGCAGCACACATATCAAGAATCCGTTCATTTTCTTGAGGTGCAAGTGCCATAACTGGCATCAACGATGAAGCACCTTGCAGAATATAGTGACCAGCAAGGTATTCAGGTGTGGCTCCTGAAAACATTAATGTACAGTTTTATGAAAGTTCTCAAAAATATACGTCTCACACTCTTAGGCTATGTTTACATGGGAGGTAGCTAGGGTGACCCTCTCCTAGTTCATGTAGAAGGGTCACCCTACGTATCTTCATGTAAACACTGTGCCTTACAGTAATCAAGTTCAGTTTGTTTTGCTATTCCATACTGTACTAATAATATGTATCAGTCATAATCACTTACCAACTGGAACAGATGAATCATAAACAACTAAGCCAACTTTTGACCATTTTCCAACAGGATCAAGATTCATTCCACGACTTATCAATGCCTAAACCATTAATAATCAATAACATGCATCAACTGAAGATTAAATAAATGCACTACACTACACACTAATGAAATAGTGATCAAGCCTTAAACTCATCACTACTAGCAATAAATTACTGTAACATGTTTAATATGATGCTGTGCTATCAATAAGTAATGTACAATAACATGAATTAGGGTCATAAATCTAAATTAATAGTGATCAAGCCTTAAATCACAACTGGAAATCAATGAATGTAAATTATGAATTATAATGCTGTGCTTGGATATAGAGAAAAAATACAGTCATTGGCACCTAAGCGTGTACACCGCCCATCAAAACATGTTTTATGTCAATGTCAAAGTTAAATGTTTACCTTGCAAACGTATTAGGTTTTCATCCGATACATTCGAACCAATGCAATATTGTCACATGAATGTGCCCTTAGCCAATCACGTCTCACCAATCCCACGGTGTAGATTTCAAAATGGTTAACTTTGGCTTAAATTTAGAACATGTTTTGACGGGCGGTGTACACGCTTAGGTGCCAACGACTGTACATTATTTGTTACCTGAGCTAAGTCTCTTCTTCGGCATTTTAAAGTATTTGTTCGGATTGTGAGTGGCCTTTGAACTTCATTTGCTTCCAAAAATTCTAGAAGCTACAGTAAACACGAAACACAAAATTACCACCTACATTTATATATATTTATAGTTACTGTTCTTGAAAAGCATCTTGAGCAGCATGTCACTGTATTGTTAATATATTTAGTAGAGCTGCTCCCGATTAATCGATTAATCGATTATTTTTCCACAATCGATTATGCTTAACAGTAATCGGATAATCTATAACACCACACAGTGTGATGCGGGAATGAGTTAATTTCTTTCCGGATTAAAAAATTCACTCGCAGCGTGCAAAGTTTACCGTAGTCTGATCGGGTTTACCAGTGCTGCGAAAATATCTTTAAAGTTTTTTATTAGAAGAATTTATTACCATTTGCGTCCAACATTGCGGCGTGCAGATTTTAAAACCTTGTTTCACGTTTCAAAACGTTAGTTTCGCCACGCCAAGTGTCATGTTTGAGCGATTAAATTGACACGTTTGGGGGCGTTAAACATTAATAACAAACATGTTTTGCTCATGCACTTGAAAGGTTTCCCGTTTTTTCCCCCTTAGTAAACAACTAAAGTAAACATCCTTAATATCATCTCTGTCTTTTCATGCATGTCTCTTGTGTGAAGTGTAACTGTAAGAGCGCGAGAAAGTGCGTAATCTATAATTGTGATTAACGTTCATTTTAAACGCAGATTTAAAACGTTTATACTGACTGGTGCAACCCCCAAAAATTTAGTAAAAACTTTAATTTAATTACAAACCACCATGGGCATGTCAATGATGTCATATTTAAATTAATTATCAATACGATTAATCGATATTAATCGATTGTTGACAACGATTAATCGATTACGAAAATTAACTGATGGGAGCAGCTCTAATATTTAGACAACTATGAACTCATGAGTTTGTTTGCTCACATTACTTTCCTGTCAACTGAATGAAGGAGCTAGCTGGAGTAAAACCTTTCAATTTATAACTGAATTACTATAACAAGTGCATTATTTTACATAATGGTCTAACATACACATAACTGGCAAAATGTTAGAAGATCAATAGAGTACCTCAGAAAGAGGAAATAAGTCCATTAACTTTTCAATCATAAACTCGCCATAACTGTAGTAGTTGCACAAGTCCTTTTTCAATAACTCCAAATAATCTCTTCGACTTCTACAGACAAATAAAAAAACAATGTCTCAATTCAGTATTTAGTGCAAGTCTAAAATACAATTACCAGTACATGCAGAATTTACATACTTTCCAGGTTCTCTGCATTTGGTGAAGTTATTTAATGCACTAATGTTTTCACATATCCTCTGATGAATCAAAGTTAGATCTGGTGGTTCCATCATTTGAAAATGTTAAAGATAAACCAATCATAGAAATCATTGTCTGTGATTTCGTGAAGATGTAATGTAAAATCAGAAATGTAATGATTACAGCTGAATTACCAGGAATTAGAAAAAAATAAGAACTAATACCTGGAAAACATATTAAAGTAATAAGTGATTATACTAAAAGGATATGTTCCCTTTCTATTTCTTGTCCACTTGGCAAAATAAAAACTTCTTTATCAGCAATGTTTGTTTTAAGTTCCTCTTCTGCTAAAACACTAAAAACAATCAAATTCACATTTTAATTTATTATAATACGTGTCACTCTCCATAAAAACACAAACTGAACAATAACTTCTAAAACCTTCTAACTCTTGGATGTCAGAGAAGACAAGTGCTTGGATATCAAGACAGCAAAGTTAGTAAAACCAACAATGATAATAATAATCTAAAATTCAATAACAAATTAACTATACTGTACAAGTTCAAACAATAACACTACCTTGAAAATTTGAAAGTGACTAGTATACAAATAAAAATACTGATTGACTCACATGTTTTCAGCAATCTTACGGTCTAGCTTAGCTGACTTCCTTTCAATTGGCAATAACTGTAAAAATTCAATTAAAAAAAAATATTGTTCTCTATAAATTGTGCAAAATGTAAATATTCAACAATAAGATTAAACAAGAAAGATGGTAGAAAAACCCAGTTACCCCCCATGCACCAATTCTGGTATCAAACTTAACAGATTAAAAATTATATTGAAGAAGGCTGTTTACAGTATGTATACAGTGTACAAGTCAAGTGTGCATTTCTGTACATTAGTGACAATGTAATGTCATAATTGTCATAAAGTAAATATTGACCAGTTATTTAATTAAAACCTGTTCATTTTTGTCACCATCATCACTTGAGTTGTCACTATCAAATGCTACTCCAAACTCATCATTAGGCTAAAGAATTGAGAAATTATAATCTTTAGTACTGAGCCAGTACAGTAGCTAATATTATATGTTTTTACACTTGACCATAATTTTTTCAATAATTTAACATAATTGCTAAAAAAGTTTTACCATCATTGTGTCTGAGGACTCCTCTGAACATGGCGTATCAACTTTGTTTAATAACTCTGCATTTATAATTGCTTCATCATCTACAGTTGAAATGACAATGAGACTATTATTATGCAGTTTGTTAGTGTTGGCAGTGTTGCTTATGTTGTTGGTTGTGTTAGTGTTGTTGGTTGTGTTAGTGTTGTTGGTCGTGTTAGTGTTGTTCGTTGTGTTAGTTGCATTAGTGTTGTTGGTCGTGTTAGTGTTGTTCGTTGTGTTAGTTGCATTAGTGTTGTTGGTTGTGTTAGTGTTGTTGGTTGTGTTAGTGTTGTTGGTTGTGTTAGTGTTGTTCGTTGTGTTAGTTACATTAGTGTTGTTGGTTGTGTTAGTGTTGTTGGTTGTGTTAGTGTTGTTGGTTGTGTTAGTGTTGTTGGTTGTGTTAGTGTTGTTGGTTGTGTTAGTGTTGTTGGTTGTGTTAGTGTTGTTGGTTGTGTTAGTGTTGTTGGTTGTGTTAGTGTTGTTCATTGTGTTAGTTGCATTAGTGTTGTTGGTTGTGTTAGTGTTGTTGGTTGTGTTAGTGTTGTTGGTTATGTTAATGTTGTTGGTTGTGTTAGTGTTGTTGGTTGTGTTAGTGTTGTTGGTTGTGTTAGTGTTGTTGCTTGCATTAGTGTTGTTGCTTGTGTTGTTGGTTGTGTTAGTGTTGTTGGTTGTGTTAGTGTTGTTGCTTGCATTAGTGTTGTTGCTTGTGTTGTTGGTTGTGTTAGTGTTGTTGGTTGTGTTAGTGTTGTTGCTTGCATTAGTGTTGTTGCTTGTGTTGTTGGTTGTGATATGTTGTTGGTTGTGTTAGTGTTGTTGGTTGTTAGTGTTGTTGGTTGTGATATGTTGTTGGTTGCGTTAGTGTTGTTGGTTGTGTTAGTGTTGTTGGTTGTGTTAGTGTTGTTGGTTATGTTAGTGTTGTTGGTTGTGTTAGTGTTGTTAGTTGCATTAGTGTTGTTGGTTGTGTTAGTGTTGTTGGTTGTGTTAGTGTTGTTGGTTGTGTTAGTGTTGTTGGTTGTGTTAGTGTTGTTGGTTGTGTTAGTGTTGTTCGTTGTGTTAGTTGCATTAGTGTTGTTGGTTGTGTTAGTGTTGTTGGTTGTGTTAGTGTTGTTGGTTGTGTTAGTGTTGTTGGTTGTGTTAGTGTTGTTGGTTGTGTTAGTGTTGTTGGTTGTGTTAGTGTTGTTCGTTGTGTTAGTGTTGTTGGTTGCATTAGTGTTGTTGGTTGTGTTAGTGTTGTTGGTTATGTTAGTGTTGTTGGTTGTGTTAATGTTGTTGATTGTGTTGTTAATACCACACATGAAATTGTTGCCAACATTCATTATCGAATAGACATCAATTTCCATACACTACTATGTAATTCTTGTTCCCAATGCTTGTCTCTTCCACCGTGCAACCCAAGAAACTCCTGAGAGCGCAAGGGGGGTTGCTGTAAAAGCAGGTGAGGGGTTATTGCATTTATGTATTTCTAGTAAAAAGCTTTAAATTACCACTGCTGTCTCCAAACAAGTTTAGTGTTCTTCCTTGCAAAGCTTTCTCTTTCGAAGTTGGTTTTCTGTTTAAAATAAAAACAATAATTCCAGGCCAGGAATTTCCCAACACAAGGGCTGTACCCCTTCCTCAATGATTGAACACATATTTAGTTTATATTAACTACTTAACCAACAGTGACGTCTTTACAGTAAATTATTAAACTGAGGTCTTGCTGTATTTACCCAGCGATAGTGAGGTTAATACGTTCAAGACCAAGGTTTAATATTTGACTGTAAAGACCAAACAGTCGAGGTTATTAAGTAGTTTATTATAATTATGGCACTTTTTATTTTAGAATCAATCTTGTATTTCTCGATAAGATATTTTAATATATAAAAGAGATTATTATTGTTTGCCTGCCTTACTTTTTGCTGCTTGATTTCGTTTGTTTTTTCCTCCCAGTTTCTTTAAAATCTCCTGTTTAAAAGTTGTATATACGTATGAACAACAATCAAAATAATTATAGTAACTTAGGTTAGATATACTGCCGAAACAGAGAACGTAGCAATCTAACGTTTCGAGCGAAGGCCCTTCATCAGAGAGAAACGTGTATATATGTATGTATATATAAATTAACATTGAGGTATTGTTATAGTATGTAAACCATAATATAAATATGTCATGGATGATCTCATCAGGAAGGTATACAGTAAGTGGTGGATCTATTAGTGCACTGCCTCTCACCACTAAAGTTACATGTAAGCCTGGTTAAATGAGGTTAGTAACTGGGTGGGTGACTACATTAGCTTCATGTGAATACAGTTGTTGGTTCTCTGCTGTGTTTCGAGGGTTTTTCACCAGATTCTCCGGTTTTCCTCCCTCCGCAAAGTCAATACTTTGATCTCACAACCCCATCAGCATTTGCTGCAGTGATTAAATAATCATAATTATTGGGACTAAATAAATCAACTGAACTTGTGTTCAATATCCAGTGACATATTTTTCATATCCTCACTAGTGAAGATATCAATGACATCATATATTTACTGCTTTTTGCATTGAATCTATATACTGTATAATAAAAAGAAAATTACACAGTGGCTTGGAGACAAAATTTTATCTTTTCATGCAGTGAAAACATTCATTCACTCTCATTCACTATGCTCATTTCTAAAATATTGTTTCAATATATCAATATACACCAACCTTCAACAAATATTTCAGGAGGTTTCTGAATCCTTGCTTTTTTCCCTGGTCCTCTCTGACCTAATTCAGCAACATTTCTCTTTCTTCCCATTTTGAAGAAATCAGATATTTTTGCCAAGAAAGATTGATCAGTGATTAAAACACCATGTATAATAAATAATATCTCCTTGAAAACAGTAGAAATCAGTGATCAAAACACTTCTTCTTCGCCACCACGTGCACACACTGTTCACATGCTGTCGCAATCTTGATGCTGTCGTCGTCAGCTCGTACCCAGTCTTTTTCTCTTCTTTCAAAGCCAGCAGTACTTTGGACCAGCGTTTTTCTAAATACACAATATATATATACTATTTACTTTTATTACCAAAGTATTTACTCAGCCGACGTTCTAGATAAAATGGCTGTGCTTCTGATAAAGAAAAATAATTTTAAACAAGGTTTACCAGCAGGATTCGATTGGGATCAAGCATCAAGAAAGATTGTTTCAGATCTGTCGCACAGTTTAGTTACTGACGATAAAGAATTTGACGGACAATCGAGAACATTTGAAGTGAATAATGTCGACGCTATCGAAGCAGTTAAAGATCAGTTATTTAGTAAACCTTTGGTAGCTGTATCCAAGTGCAATAAGCAATACAAAGTTTACCGTGGTAGACGTGATAATGAAGGTAATCGAGAAGTAGATTACCTAACAATGACGGATGATTTTGTTGTTATTCTCAACACAGCTCATCCAGAAGTGAGGAAAACTCTAGACGAGTTGTTTGAAAAAGCCAAGAAACTACTCAATGATAATGCCAAATTCGTGGTAGTCTTCGACCTTGATCAGTCAGTGAAAATGTGGTATGCTCAAGTACCACATGAAAACAGCGACCCAGGTTCTGCTCAAGCTATAGGCTCCAGTTTCTATATTGCACACAATGCTAAACCACAGGGTAATTGTGCTGGTTGTTTATTTGGCTGTGAGCAACCCATCCAGAAAGCAATATGGGTGATCTGTTTTCCTTGTTGCTTGGTTACTGGGGTACCATACTTCATTTGCAGAAAATGTGTTCAGAATATCAAAGATGTGAAGATTTCTACCAGGTTCCACACTCATGAGCATAATGCAGTCTCTCCAGCTGGTACCAACCTCATGAGTTTATTTCAGTCAGCACCACCACAAATGGTAACCACAGTAATGACAACACAGTTACCTGGTGAGCAATACCCATTGCAACCATACGGTCAACCACCAGCACAACCCTATCAACATTATGGCCAACCTCCAGCACAACCCAATCCACAATATGGTCAACCTCCAGCACAACCCAATCCACAATATGGTCAACCTCCAGCACAACCCTATCCACAATATGGTCAACCTCCAGCACAACCCTATCCACAATATGGTCAACCTCCAGCACAACCCTATCCACAATATGGTCAACCACCAGCACAACCCTATCCACAATATGGTCAACCTCAACAGGCAACACACCCAACACAGTACTAACTGGACATGTAATCCAGCATTAACCAACCAAATTGTTATGTCTGTTGTAATTCAAGAGTGTAAAAACTAGAGTGCAGTGTTTTAGATAGAGCAAAGTGAAAAGACGGTGTATACATGTAAACTGAGATTAATTTTAATAAAATATTGACATTTCAAGCAGAGTAAAATGTGTGAAACAATGTCAGTATTTCATTATCAAAACTATTCTCAGCAGTTTACCAACTCGCAGGGCAGTTGTTCAAACTTAATTCTCAATTAGAACGAGTTTAGCAGGGAAATTTACTTGTACTTCAATGTTTAGTATTTTGGCGGACATCGAAATTTCACCAATCAACGTGACAATAGTTTGATATACATGTAGTGTATAAAAATATGATTTACTTTTACAGGTTACCTCGTATAATTATTGGCTATATATTTGTAGTTTTTTTTTTTTTAATACAAATTAACATTACAGTGTGTACCAAAATAAAGTTCAATCTTTTTACCTTTTATCACCGTGATGGGACATCAACAATCTTCTTCCATTCTATAGTACTATATTATTGGCAACAGCTCCCTCGTCAACTTTTTTCTTTCATATTCTAAAACATCTCACGATTGACACTATTTGAGTTGTTACGCTACCTGAAACTTAAAAGACGTTACGCTACGCTGTAATATAAAGACGTAATCAAACGAGAACGCAAGTCATCGCAAGTTAGCAGTCAGAATTTCTGTGGCGGTCGTTCGAACACCCAAATTAACAAAATAAAGGTTTCATGAGTGTTTCAAACAAGTTTTAACTTTGTCACGGTACATAATATTTTCGGGAAATTATTCAGAGCGGCTGGCTGAGATACGCTACGTTGTAAGACGTGTATATATACACTAACGCTATAAGTCGCTATATGTTGTAAGATGTTACGCTATATATATATAAGTTGTTACGCTATATATATAAGATGTTACGCTATATATATAAGTTGTTACGCTACGTTGAAAGAAGTTAGCTAAGTCACAAGACATTACGCTATGTTGCAAGACGTTTCGTTACGTTGTAAGATGTTACACTACGTTATAAATCGCTACGTTGTAAAACAGTTTCCAGTTTAGAGATACGATTTATAGTGCGGTTTATCTAAGAATTTTTCTGAAGAACTACCGGAAAACTGGCTGTGTGGTTTATACAACTGTTCGACTTATATATAGTGCAGAAAATACAGCACTGTCCTTGTTATTTCATCACTTCTCCACCAAAACATTCCTTTTAAATAAAAATGAATACAGGAGACTGTTGATTGTAGGATAAATTTAATCTTCTACATATTTTCACAAAGAACCCAACAGTAAAATTACTTTTAATCTTAGGAAATGTAATAATTTGAACAATGGACATGATGATCAAATAGGAATGAGTCTAACTTTGTCTTATACACAATACTATTGTGCATTCATTTTAAACAGAATTTCGTAATAGCAACTAATATTAAAATATCTGATAATTGAATCAGGCATTTTTACCAGGCATATTTTCCAACAATAACTTTATTTTATTAACAATTCACCTGAGCAGTTAGTGCACGTAGTAATTCAACAACCCACACCAATTTCTTGATTTGAGTTTAAAATTATAAGTTGGTGAAACAACTAAGTCTGGTTCAATGTCAACTTACAAAAAATCATTTATAATTATTGACAATGTCATTGCTTAGTATACCCAGATGACATTTCACTCTATATTAATAATACACACAGCTTACACAGAATATACCCTGTCAGAGATTCTTACAGATTAATAAAAACACTTTTCAAAAACGTACTTAACTGAAAATTAAAATCGTTTCATTTTTACAACCAAACTCTGAGTTATGGACACTTTTGGTGATGATTAACTGACATTAAAAAGAAAGAATTGTTAACCAACATATGATAAAGATCTTTGAGAATACACGTAAAACCGGAGTGATAAAAACTTCCATTACATGGATGCTTTGTAAACTAGTATTTGAAGAACATGCACAGTGTTCACTTACGAAACTCTTCAACTATAAATCTCACTTCTACAAGAACCTCTGACGACGACAGTTGAATAGAATTTGCATGTCCACATTCTGAATGAATGGTTACATAATTATATATAATTATATACAATATAATTATATACACTCTTCAAATAAATATTTTACTCCTAGTCCGCTTTGGAAAACTGATCATGTTATGTTATGTTATTGTTAATAATTTTACACATTCAACAAGGAAACACAGGAATGTCATCATTGTGTTCTTCTCATACCAGATTAAACACTGAATGGATCATAAATTAAGCAATACTTTGCTTGAAAATCAGAGTATAATACTGCGAATCTAAAGCACAATAAAATAAATTGCCTTTGCCGAATATTTTTCAGTATTTCCACATTGGATCAAAAACTTTTGTTTAGTGTACAGCAAACTAATCTTCTCAAACTCATTAATAATTCATGAAGAAAATTCAAAAGAAATCAATATTTAATCAGTATTTGGAAATCGGAGGAAGATTACAGTCAAATTTAGCAAACTTTGAGGTCGATTTTCTCTTAAAATATCGATTCGTTTGAGAGGCTATATCCAACACTCGTCTGCGTTCATCCTCCGATGTCTAAATACAGCCAAGCTGGTTGAAAATAAAAAAACTTGGCTTCGCCTCGTATTTTCAACCTGTTTGGCTGTATTTAGAAATCGGAGGAAGAACACTAACTCGTGTCGGATATATTACTTACAACAATTATCGTCTGCAGTGTTTTATAACCAATAGTTGCCATTCCCGTATGACCCATCGCCAACCTTGAAAATCAATTTATCCTTCTTTTTTTTTAGAAAAATACTTTATGTTATGCAAGTATTTACATATAGCTGGTTCACATTGGGTTTGATGATTATGAATGAGTGAAGGCACTTTTCAAATGCCAGTAATGTCAACTAGACAATGTATCCCCCAAGTCATTACAACTATGAACCGAGATTATTACCAACATAAACCTTTTTTTTTTCTTATATACAAGGGAGCCCGTATGCAGGCAGGAGCAAGATTGCCCTTCAATTCCGAAGTTCTATATACACCACTAACTGCACCTACTAGGTGGCAAAATTAAATTTTACCAATCCCAAAGGAAGACCATTTGGGTGTCATACACACAGGAAGACAGACGAGGACCATAAAGGATTTTAGTATGCACTGCACTAATCCTAAAAGGAATGAAAAAATATTAATTGTCTGTAAATATTCACAGTAACGTACAGATTATATTTTTACCTTGCTGGTGTAAAATTACAATTGTGCAACTGGTTGTGCAACAGCAGTAACTGTACTAGTCACAGGAGTGGCAGCCATGGTCGTCACAGAGCTAGTCGACACAGGGGTAGTTGCAGGTGTAGAAGTTGACACAATTGTCTGTTGGTTGACTTTGTTGAGTGCTTTTTTTTGTGCTATCTGCGCATAACTCAGTTTTTCATTAAGAACAGCGGCTTCCTACAAGACAAACCATCATAATTATTATGTTACAATACAATTACACATCGTTTCTTATCTTCTATTTCAAGGTTCGTTCGTTTGGGACCATTCCAGAATAGGGATAGCCAGAATGTATACACGAATGCTAGTTTAGCAACTCTTCTTAATCTGGAATAGTCGGAATACCTTCCGTTAAGCTCTCTGGATTAACCAGAATAACGTTTCGTCAAGTTATTCCAGAATATTTCAGAAACTATTCTCATTCTGGAATAACTTAAACGAAGGCGCCCTTAGTAAGGATACTAACTCTTTTTTCTTCTAGTAAGGTTGTCGTCTTTATACTGTTCTTCGGATCTGCTTTAGATTCATTCATTTTCTTGCTGTCAATTTTGGGGGTCTCCTCTTTTTTAACATCAGTATCATTCGATTGAGGTTTTTGTTGTGGTATATCTTCTTTATCTTGTTTGGCCGTTGCTATCCTGTAAACATTTATCATACATAAATTACATGTAATGCACAACATGTCAACAATCAGCCATTCAATGGTGCAGGGAAAATTAACTGTAGCCTTAATTGATAAAGTTTAGAATAATTAAGGTTTAGCCACATCATGGTACATGATTGTACTGTATATAAGTTATCGTTGAAAGCATTGGCATGATCAACTAAATTCTGCAGTCTATACCTTGTTGGAGTGATTGGAGGTGAAATTGGTGGCGACGATGCTACCTGAACACAAGAAAATATTCATTTTACAATCACTGATTAACTAAAAGCAACCATTTTTTTAATTTTGTATTTTACTCTAATGCCAGACAATTTTACCTGTCAAACAAAACTCTCTGAGCTAAGCCAGACATGAATAAGTTACCTACTGTATAACCCACTGCTGTCTACAATGTGTGAAAGTTTTCTCCGACCAGTAAGATCATTTGGTGTTAGACATAGTAATTAATATTTACATATACAATTACTGCCATTTACATGCTGGCTGAGTCAAATACTGATCAAGCACCTCCAATACTAGTTGCACAGCATTTCTCAAACTCATTAATAATTCATGAAGAAAATTCAAATGAAATCAATATTTAATCAGTATCTGGAAATTGGAGTAAGATTACAGTCAAATTCAGCAAACTTTGAGGTCAATTCTCTCTTGAAATATTGATTCGTTTGAGAAGCTATATCCAACACTCGTCAGTGTTCATCCTCCACATCTGAATACAGCCAAGCTAGTTAAAAACACTCACTGGCTTTGCCTCATATTTTCAACCTGCTTGGCTATAATTAGAACACTGACTCATGTTGGATACTGCAGCTGTCCAGTTAGGAGATGTATCAAATAATTATTCACCTTGTTATAATCTTGTCGTGTAGTTGGAGATAGTAGTGCCAAGTCAGTCGTTTTCTAAAAAATAATGAAAGCACAAAAGAAGTGCTACTACAGTACTATGCCAACCACACTAGCGGTCAACATGTAGTGTAAGACACAAAAATACAAAAACATAAAACATGACACACTTACAAATGCATTAGCTGAAGGCAATGGTGGAAATTGTGAAGACGTTAAGTTAAATAAGCTGTCATCTTTACTACGTGGAGGCTCAGGAGGCATTGGCGATCGCTGTGAAATAGAATATAAGAAAGACAATTTTTGACTGACTTTCATTACCTGAACTTACAGTAGCTTCACAAACCAAAATATTTCTACTTAATTATGTATTTATTCATGATAATAATTTATAAAACTAAAGTCTCAACTTCCAAACTGCTTGACCTTTCACAACAGACATTGGCAACCCCAGTTTTCTCATACAGCCACCACATGAAATTCCTAGTATATTAAAACCAAGCTACAGTAGTAAGTACTCACACTAGTTCGTATATCTTCACTGCTTCCTCTCCTCCTTCGTGCCCTAGGGCCAGGATTTCTGAAACAAAAAACAAGTTACACAATTAAAATCTTTCTTAGGCTAATGCAAAAATTAAAAGTCATAAGTTTTTGTACCTATTATATTCCTCATCATTTCTTCTCCAGTTTGTACTTGCACTAGTGTTTGTGGTTGATGTAGGTTTGGATGTTGTGCTACTGCTACTTGTTGTGTTTGAGGTACCATTTGTACTGTGAGCACGAGGTCGATAAGGTGGAGAAGAATCCTTTTCTGTTCGCTCTGATTGTTCTCGGTAACTTCTTGTTTGACTCCTAAATAACAACACACAATAACTCACCTATATCTCAATATTAAGCACAACAAAACTTATTCAAAAGTAATTCTCACCGATTTCTATTTGTTGGATAATAATTTGATCGATTTCCTTGATGACCTGGTAAAAAAAGTATACTATAATCAGGGTTCTCACAATAAGCTGGGAATTAACAAAATCTATCCTCTATAAAGATGAATTAAGTAACTGTGCTGTACGATATTATAATGGTAACTCACTATTTTGCAACTCCAAAAAAAACCCCAGCAAAATCAAATATGTTACAAATAATAAACTTACTACTATTGCCTTTGAAGTTATGAGGTTGATGGTAAGCATTATTTGCAAGAGTTGGGATCTAGAAAGATATAGATTGTAAATGGAGTCAGTATGGAAATTCACTGAAGGACAGAGAAGAAGGATAGAGACAAATAACTAGAAAGGCTAGAGACAGGAGGTTGATATGCCTGGATAAGCCATAATTGCAAACTTCAAGAGTTTATACTGTAATAGCCCAAAACAATATAATATGCATCAGATTTTGCTCCTGTCATGCTGATCTGTTCAAAAATGTTATTCACTTTACAAACACAAATCAAAGAAAAAAAAGCACTATTGTATTTCTAATGACATACAGGGTTCTGCCCAGGAGCATGCGAGTGCCGGGTACCTACAGGCCCGGGGGTTCAACCCCCCCCCCCGAGAATATGTGAAAATTAATCATTTTCCAAATGTGAGCAAGTGAAATTCATAATCCTTTACATCATGTGTCTCACAATTTTGTCAGACTAAATATTACTATAAGTATTAAGTACTTATTTATTATTTATTTATATACATGCTAGGGCATGCTAGAATATACAGCATGAGGAATTATCTACATAAAGCTAGGGCAAGGTTTCCTGCGTATGTTCTACGACTACCAACGCCGGTGTATCATCTTACAGGCATTAATAAACAAAGTGCAAAGTGATTAGCGCCTTACCCAAGTATCAATCCAATCTACAATCCTGGCCAAAATTAACTCGGACAGTCGCGTAAAACGAACTTAAGCGCATCAATTCCTAAGATTATGTTCAAATAACATCGCCCCCCACTACCCCCGTTCAATGTTGGTTAGAAAATGAAATGCAAAGTATGTTCAGCGCAAATTTTTATCAACATTGAATGGGGGGAGCGGGGGGAATGATTTTTAGAAGGAAATTTGGTATCAGATGTGATTTAAGGCAAGGTGTCCGAGTGATTTTGACCAGGATTGTCTGAAAATGCCATTCCGAAACAAGGAATATCGTATTTCACCGAATCACAAGTCTGGTAGCTAATATTGTGTGCGTTGTGGTGCTGAATTTCACCAAATAATGTTTCAATAAAAAAATAATTCACCAAGGACAAAAAAATACAAAATGATGTATATTAATTAAAAGATATATAAAAAATACAACACATGGGGTTGTCTTATTGCATATTTCGAGTGCCGGGCGGAAGGGTCCGTTTTGGCTTGAGTGCCGGGCGGCACTGCTGAGTGCCGGGCACCGCCGCCCGGCATCGCCCACCGTGGGCAGAACCCTGACATACCAATGTTGGATCAAAATAATGCTGTCCAGCAGCCCATTGAGATACCATTGTTGGAGGAAAGAATGGATATGCCTAGAAAGTTGTAATAACAAATAATTATTAGCTACAGTAATAAAATTAAGTCCTGTATAACATTTCTTTTGCAACATACCTGAGGACCAGCATAGACTGGTGAGACAGGATATCCACGAAATGAAGGAGCTGGCATTGAAGTGGGAGGTTCGTTTGCCTAAATAACCACAAAAATAAATTTTACCAAAAAGAAATGTAAAAACAGAGTACTAAGAAAATATGTAAAAATGATTATACACAAGAAAATGTTAAAGTGTATTACAGTGAAACCTGGGTTTTGCAACCACCCCAGTTGCCACGTAAAAGTCGTCGTTAAGGACAGGTGGTCGTTCAGACAGGTTTTTGAATGATGTCATCAAAATAAAAAATTCGGATTTTTTATATGGCTGATCGGAATTTGGGAAGACGGTGAAACATTAGCAATAAGACATGAACAAATCCAACATGAAGATAACAAATTATTTTATAATTTAGTTAGAATTAATGTATGTACAGTGAAAAAATATAATTTACATTAAAGGAGAGAAAAAATTTGTGAGCTTTGCTTGCTTTGCTTTTTCGCAATTGTCAAATTTCACTTCCTCTATCGTAGTTTCTATGTTAAGCATGGCGTCTACGATCTCAGGCTTATTATTCTTAAAGCCAAATCGCCTTAGCTCAGTAACCATTCTAGCTGCTTCTTGCACTGACACTACAGGAGTTTCTTGTTCGTTTTCTCCAACGTCTTCGACTTCGTTTTCATCTTCTTCGTCACACTCACCAGTCACCATCAGATACGAAGCCATTCTTCGCATGGTCCACAAGATGTTATTCCCAATCAGGATCATCCGTCCCACCGTCCCATATTTTATTTACATAGTGCCAGCTTTTAATATGAAATTGGTCACTCATAACAGGTAAATTTCTTGTTTGGGACACAAAAAAGCGGTCGCTGGTCGCGTAAGGCAGGTGGTTGCTCATTGCAGGTATATTTCAACTACAAATCATCCGTGCCAGAAAAAGTGGTCGTATATATAACAGGTGGTCGTAAAATATGGGGGTCGCAAAACTCAGGTTTCACTGTACTGGTAAATCATAATTTGTACCTGTCTAACACCATTTTTTGGAACAAAATGTGATCCTGAGGCTCTTGGTATTGGTTTAGCTTTAATTCTTGCCTAGGTTTAACCAGAAAATTGTTTTTTTAAATGTTGGCTAAAATTAGTGATAAAAAAATATTTATAATAAGCTCAAAGCAACAGTATTATTCACCATTATTGGTTTTCCTTTAAATGTTTTGATATCTTCTCTTAAATATCGATATGCCTAAAATTAGATGAATAAAAATAACTCACCATTTAGCAATCTAACTTAACACCACTCACACACAAAAACAATGACTTAATATACTAACACTATAATTCTATACAGTAGATTATAAAGGACATGTTGTAGCACTGGTTACAATAATTCTATTAATTGAATCATCAATCATTTTTACTATAAGCAGAACATGAAATACTATACATTTATAACCCTTGCTATGTACAAACCTTTTGGGCACCTTCTTCAGATTCAAACTGGATATACCAGTAATTATTATGTGCTGGTTCACAACTGATATATTTAGGACAACCTTCTCCACTAAAAAGTTTTTCAACTTCCTAAAAAATGTAAGATGCATTCCATACTTTACTCTCAAATTATTACACAGAAGATCAAAAGCTACCATGCAAGTCATTAATAAAAAAAATAAAGGTTAGTGTACTGTCAGAATACCAATAAAGGAAAAAGCTAAGATCAATACTTTGAGCAAAGGGCTACCATGCAGGCTAGCGAGAGATGTAAACTTCACAATTGATTTCTTTGACAAACAATCTTCATTCAAAACAGACTTGGTTTGGTAGTACAGTAGATGTACACCAACCTTTTAAACAGTTTTCAATTTGCATCTCTACACTGCCTATACACAACACACTACTTTTTATTCTTTACACTGTAGATCTTACTTCAACAGAAGTAGAGTCAGGAACTTCTCGCAAGATAACTATACATCGCTTCATATTTGGACGCATCTTGGTAGATGAATCATCCATCTGAAGATAGGCTGATTCTGAAAAAAGGATCCACAGTTGTAAGTATGAGGTACTGTAAGTAATTTAGTGAAAACTTTATTTAACCACGCTATCCCCAATTCAGCTATGCTGGGTGTGAAACTAAAATGTGCATATATCAAAACTGAATTTTATTACAAACCTCTTATAGCTTCCTTTACAAGTTCAATGTCATTGGTAAGCTTTTTCATCTGAACAACAAAAAAGAAAATGTTTTTCAATAAGTGCAGCCAAATAATACTGTATAATTTACCAACTGTTAAAATAACCAATCATACAGAAAAATATAATTGTAAAAATAGAGTACACTTCAGATCCATGCAACATACCTGATTAAAATTGGCCACAATTTGAATTAGTACATACTGGTCACTGTCCATTTGTGAAACTATATGTCAATAATTAACAGCAATAATACAAATAAGCAACAAGATCAGACCCCCTTTTTTGAACTCAATCCCCCCTTAACACCATTAAGCTCATTAACTGGCAACAAGCTAGGAATAAAAAAAAATAAAAGTTAACTGACCTAGATATGTGTCACCAGCAAGATTTTCTCTACAAAAAAATAAGACAACCAATTTTCAACTACCGTATTTTCTGGGCGATAACCCACACAGCCAGGGTTCGAATTAGTTGAGAAAAAACGATGTGCAACTATTTTTCGAAAATATGTGGTTCTGGAACGAGTGTTAAATCATTAACTATGGTTAGGATAAAAATATAATAGCTCTGTCATAATCTTAACTACTCAGTCAAACTGCGATAATTTAATAGTCTTAAAACGTTATTTGTAATCTATTTTTAATAAATAAACATGACATTAAGTAACTTTGAATGCATTTTAGCTAATCGCGTGTCGGCGCGCTGCGTCGGACGTGTTGTTGTTTTTCTTCTTTCGTTTCTCGGGGTAAACATGGCCTCCAAATCCAATTCTGCGCTTCTTTTGACCATACCACCAATCCATCCTATGCTGATCCGAATTCATGTGATTTACTACGGAGTTCTTCTTTACAATTGCTGAACCAATTATAAATGTGCGTGAGAAGTTTTTCGCGGAGGTAATTCTGTTTTCTTTCATTGTGAAAACTTTGCAACGCAATAAATGCACCACTTTGCCATCACCGTCGGCATGTAATGTTTCTTTCCATTTCTCAACGGTGTTTACGTTGCTGGTACAGTCTTTCGATAAAGAAGCCATAAGTAAAGAAAGCGATTTCGATTGAACAGCTTTTCGACAAGCAAAATAAAAGCACTAAAGCCAAATATGGAAAAGCTAAAAGATTCACACCTGTCATGGCGGCTAAAAATATAACACCTACCAGTCTGGTCGTATTTGTGTTGAGCATTGAGATAAAAAACAACTTTATTCATTTCAAAGATTCGCGAACACGCTGCTATAGAGCAAAGCGAAAGCGTTTTTTATAAAATCATACCTGTACCAACAGATTGGCATTGCATTACCTGTAAACGTGGACGGATGTTCATTAGTCCCAAGTCTGATTTTTTTTGCACATCGTTTTGAAAAGTGATATGCAATTTTCACTATTTGGGCCAAAACGATGTGCAAATTGCACATTGCACACCATTAATTCGAACCCTGCACACAGCAACAAAAATGTCACTTTTAGAAAAATAAATCAGCGTATTACCCGCACCATCAGATAACCCGCAGCTGCTAATAATAGGTTTGGGCAAGTGAGCATACCAGACTGACTTGTATTTCTTCTTTGTTCGGCGTTCCTTCATTTATATTCAGCCATTCTGAATAATGCGGTATATATCATTAGCGTATCGCAGGCGCGGGCTACGGGGCCGAAGGAAATATATCCAAAAATGAAATAACCGGGCTGTAGTCCGCGCCTGCAATATGCTAATGAATATGTACCGCATTATTCAAAATGGCTGAATATAAATGAAGGAACGCCAAACAAAGAAGAAGAAATACAGGTCAGTCTGGCGTGCTCCCTTGGTTTGGGACCACAAAATTTAAAAAAAGTACAGTACCAGTAGTTGAAAGATGAAAGTAGAATCCTTGGGCTCCGGTCTTCATGATGGCGTCCTCTTAAGAATTCAACAGATTACCCGCACCACCCTATTACCCGCACTAATTATGGTTCCTAGCAAAATTAAGAGATAACCCACGGGTTATCGCCCAGAAAATACGGTAAACTTGTAATACTGTATTCTATAACTTGGAAAATATTTTAGCCATACACTAACCTTGAAAAGAAATAGTCTAGCTGTTGCCAAACAAAAGTATTACTGTACAATTACTGTACTATACATTTAATGTAACTTAGAAAATATTTTAGTCTGCACTAACCTTGAAAAATAATATTCTAACTGTTGACGAACAAGAGATCTTAGTTCTTCTTTAGGCAACTCATCTAGTTTGATATGATCTGGAATACTTTGCCTAACAATGGCAGGATTGCTGTTCATTGCATCAGAAAATACACTGGGCTCATTTCCATTCACAGCTATTCCACCACCACTACCACCACCACTACCTGAAGGACTGGGTAATGCTTGTGGTGAAGGCATTTCTTCCACTGGTTCCTGGTCACTCTGCACTTCTGCCTTGTCAACCGAGTCCTTGCTCAGTGAACTACACAAACAAACAGCAATAATCAACCTACTGCACTTTACAGAGATTTTGTGTTTTAACCCATTGCTACCAGAGCCTAAAAAAATTTGCCCAGAGGCAGGTGCAACTACAAAACGACATGAGGTCCCATACTAGATAGTACACCTGATAGTAGTGAAAGGGTTAATATTTTACTCTGTCTAATATCAGATGATTTTACTCATGCAAGTGTTAGGGGTTGTTTACATGAGCCCGGTTAACTGGGCTAGCCCGGTGCACGCGATTGATTAGGATCGTACTGTGGTTTTGAAACTCGCATAAACTAAATTTACAAAGAAGAATTGACTTAGTTTAAATGTAAATGAATCCTAACGTTGATTAAAATCTCCTTTTGCAGCAGATGAAAGAATTTCGTGACACGAGTCAGCCCGGCTAACCGGGCTAGCCTGGCTCATGTAAACAACCCCTTTATGTGTTAATCCTCAGACATCCTGGGTAGCAATGGGTTAACAAGTGATTAACACATTGCTGCATCAGCAGAAAGACCATAAGAATTTATTACAAGAGTATTAGTTTTTCATTTTGGTGTCAAAGTCACAAAACAAGCAAAACTTAACAAAAATCTATGATTAACCCATTACAGTCCATTGGCCACTTTAAGAATTTTATTCTGGCTATGCCAGATGATTTTATTCAGCACATGAGGTCTTGGGCTATAAAGGGTTAATGTGAGCAAACATAATGACAGTTTTTTTACATAACAAAAGTCAAAAAAGCTTGCTAAAGTACACATGTAACTTACATCTGATTGACCTGTCAATCATTCAACCACGCACTATTCAATTATATTTTTTGAATGTATTCAGTTCATTCATTACAAAGCAAAATATTGACTGATTAGTGACAGCAATTTAAATAAGGTGATAACATGATATAATCAAGTACTGCACTGTATTTTATAAAACATTACAATTACTATATTTCTAAGTTCTCATTCCAAAAACAACCTTTTATTGTTAAAACCACGACTGTATGCTAGATCATGTCACTCATCCAAGAGAATGTTGCCTAAGCCAGCCAAAAATAATCCTTTTGTTTTTATTCTGTAGTTTATGACAATTTTACTTGTCAGCTAGGGAGACCCCTTAGCCAGTCAAATGTAGACATTATGGATTAAACATCAAGTTACTATAAAAGACCTCTGCACTATATTATGATTTATATTGGTACAGTTATAATAGTTGTACAGAGAATAATTGATGTGACATGGGTGCAGGGAAACCAAAAAAAATGCTAGGTTTGTTGTAATTAAGGTTCCTTGTTGGGTTGCATGGCAAGCAGATAATGATTTGTTTTCCCAGAAACATTGTTGTATATGACTTCATTGTATTAGAGTTTCATTGTACCAACTTTATTTGACATGAATGAACTTTATAAAGCTTTGGAAGCCTTGCTGTATGTTTTCTATTGTCTATATGAAATATTTGTAAGCTTTGGTAGAAAATATAATTGTTTCATAGCAACTAGTATTACTAAGTCCCAATATTTAATAGTCAGACTGCAAAGTTTGCTATACCCAAGATATACTGTACTACATGATACATCACCTTTAATAATCATTCTTTGCATTCACAATATTTTACCACAAACCATATTCAAAATAAAATCTTCAATAATTTTAAGTGAAAGATGTTGATATAATTATAACAATGGTTTATTATGCAAAATATAATCCAGTTAAACAAAACATAAAACACGAAGCAAAGCTCACCCAGTCTCAAAGACAGCTGCATCAGGATTAAGCTGAGCTTTTGTGTTATCTGAAGATGAAAGCTAAATAAAAAATGAAAAAAAATGAAGCTTCTGAAGATGAAAGCTAAATAAAAAATGGGAAAAAAAAATGAAGCTATCTGGATTGCTGAATTAGACACTCGCTTAAAATTTCATCTAAAATATAAGCAACATCAGACATATTTGAACCCTCTTACAAAACTACAGTGGTTCCGAAAGGAAGGTTTACATACATATACTTTACTCATCAAGTTCTAAAATGACTTATTTTTTCTGTCTTTTAAGTCAAAATAAATTATACAAGGCCACATTGACAATTAAAAAAAATTACAGCAATATTTCCATATTGTTTCATGGGTTTTTTAAAATTCTATATTAATATCTTTGAATATCAATGCTTACTGCATTCACTTGGATAAACAGCATTAAGCAAGTATTTTTTTTATTATTACGGACACTAAACCACCCTTTACAATAGCTATACAGTACAAAAAAACATTTTCAGCAAGTTATTAACAATGAATGTATATACTTTACTTCCACAGTATAAATCATGAAAATTACAGTAATACTATGTTTTAACATAAATATGATAAACTGATAAAACAATGTATTTCTAGCACATATGGCAGGGTTAAAAACACAAAAATACTTTGTATTCTTGATAAAAATAACATTATTGTATAAAGCAGCACAATGCAATTCACATATGTTTTATACTGTGCAATAACTTTTCACAATTGTTCAGCCATATTTGAGGTTAACTGTTAAAGTTGATACAACAAAAACAAAAGCAGTAGTGACCACACTAATTTTCAACCTAATGTATTTCTTTGTCTTCCTTATACAACCAGTGAAACCAGCTGCTGTCTGGTTATTAAATTCAACTCATGTCATACGAAACTTTTTCAAATCCTTACTAGAACATAATAAACAATACTTTTCTTTCCAAATGAGGTCAAATTTTCATGAAATGTCTACCAGCAGGTTCACAACACAATAGTTTTCAAATTGAGTTGCTACACGGTTTATAAAATATCGCAGTTCTTGTTCGTCTTTCTAAATGGAACACCAACTCTGAAATCAACGGGATGTCTTCAGAAAACGTTTTTTCATGAAACTTCATTGACCAGAAATTTGATTTATTGCAGTGTTTGGTTGAATGATATTCAAAATATTCTTTTCTTGCTCAGATCATTTGATATATTATATAACACAACAACAACACACACACAGACAGAGAGCTCTCGAATTTCGTCAGCTGAAATGAACGCTATTTACTGGCCCTTGATAACGGCTTCCTACGGAAAAAGTGGCTTTATAAAATATATCTTTATTGTTCGTTGTAATAAATGTATTGATTAAATCTTTAAATGGTTTCCAAACAGGAGAATTTCTTCGCCGTACATCGCAAATGACGATTGATCAGACAAGGTCTTTCACTTGCTTGCCGCTATTAAAACATTCGTAATTTAACCAAAATCTAAGACTAGAATATTGAAACTAGACAAGATAGACGAATTTTAAACGGCAAACATTTAAACTGAGAGAATATGTCAAAGCTAGAAAGCGAAAGTTATAAAAAAATGATAAATTCTAAAAGGTTTGCACAATATGGCGGCCAGACGTCATCATCAACCACTCTTCCCACACACATATATATATTGTAATCTTTTCTAACTAGTTTGAATTAGTTTCTCTCTTCTAATATATCGTAACTTAGTACGCTTAGCACTAAACAGACATTAAGTTCGTGTTAAAGTTAGCCTAGATAAAATTCCAGTCAACAGCAACCCCACCTTCTTTACGTTTACAGTGATCTGATCCACTTTCCTCTCTGAACTTGAACTCATACGGCTTTTAACTGAAAATATCTTCAATTCACCAAGAACCTTCCAAACTAAGTACTTTGTATAGCCAATAAATATTCTATCCTCTGATGTTCAAAAGTAAATGCGACCAAAATCCAAGAGCAAATGCAGACAAAAGCGAAATTCAGTTGATTTATTAAACGAGGACAAACACTTCGAACTTTTCAGCCCGTTTTACGGCACACGCTTTGAAGAGAATTGAGCCAAAGTTTCTCGGTGATATTCTTGACTAAGAATGAAGAGTTTCAGACAATTTCTTGAAAATGAAAGACAAGAAAACTGCAGCTGTTCCTTCACTTCCTCCACTACCAACACACGTGGCAACAGCACAGTTCAAATACGAACTCAGATCAAGCTTGTCTAATTGCTTCACCACTCTGTGTTAAAACGTTCTTTTACCTTACAATACCATTTAAAAGCAATACGAACACAATCAAGGCAAAGTACAAGTTGTAAAAGGAGTTTAGACGGTGTAAATTGTGCAATAAAAAGCAACAAAACCCAGGACCAACTCCTCGTCTAGCCTTTGGCTTCAGCTCTCCGGTGCCAGCCTGTACGCGGGCCTGACTCAGCGCCTGCAGGAATCAGGCTGGACCACGCGATCCCTTCGGAGAGTGAAGCCTGGAAACGAGAAACTTTATACAAAAAATATTTAACACTGTAATGTAATATTAAAAATATTAATATTACAATAACTTTTGTGGAATTTCTTTTTTATAAATAGTAACGTTTTACTATTAAACGTCTGGATTTTTTAAATCAAATTTGTTTTCTTTAAATAGGATATTAAAATGTTATCAATTGAGAGGGAGTCTTAGGTAATTTGCGTAGGAGGATGACTCGACAGAAATGAAAAATTTAAAAATTAAAGGTGCCGTCCAGTCCGTTCTGCGCATGATCCGAATCTTTGTTTATGAGGACCCAAACATGACATTCGTAGATAATTACATGAAGTACTCAGCTCAGTGTAAACCGTTAGGAACAACATGGCAGAAAACCAAGCGATTCGGCGAGGATATCTCTTCGGATTTCTTCTATTTCTTCTGAAAATGTTTTGTTTTGGGTACAAGTAATGAAGAGGAAGCAAGAAAACCTTACAATCTTGAATAAAGGTATCAGTATATTTTTTCTAAATAGAGATGTAAACATTAGTTTCGTACATGCGCAGAACGGACTTCGTTGTTTTAGCGTCAACTTCCTTTCATTCATTAAGTTTTTCTCTGGTTCAGTCAGAGGACACAAGATTCTATGGGCGTCCGAAGCGGACAAAATTATGAACACATCAACTTTAATCGAACACACACAATAAACATTCGAACACTCACAATAAATATTTCAACACCCGCTATAAAAATTTGAACACTCACATTAAATATTCCAACACCGCACACACAATTCGAAGTTTCGTGTATGTAATGTCAACACAGATAAAACCAATTTCATCTGACATTCCACAAATTCCGCAGTGCTCACACAAAACATTCGAAGTGTCACACAAAACATTCGAACTTAGTCCGCAGGGGGTCATCCATAATTAGCATGTTAATTTATGTTGCCAGTTAATTTTTTTACGGGGGGATACTACACTGCATTACTGCTTGTTTACGTTTGATGGCGAACAGGGCCAGGCTATTGGTAGTTTGCAATCAATCCCTTGGGATTTAAAAGACAAAGATACGGCGGCCATGTTGGAGGAAAACATACTCCAAATACAATAGCTGCTAATGAGATTCTTTTGTTTTAAAGTTCCTCCAACATGGCCGCCATGACGTCAAGTGCAAACCAAGAATGGCTATAACCTAACTTCGATAATTTTTTTCAATCTTTGGAAGGGAACTGCTTTCTCGACGTGTTTACCATAGTTTACCAGAGGATTAAACGGCACAGTTTGACGAGGACAGTTTGGTAGATCACTTCTAATCTGACTTGTGTTTGAAACTGCAGTCGAAGACGAAGGCTGAGAAGCGTTACCGTTTATAGCATTATTCCTGGGCAAACGAAATATCTGATTTATTTGTTGTCTACAGAAGAAAATTGTTGTAGGGGCTGCTCTTGTTCAGATTGTCCAGCTTGAAACATTTCCCCGACTGTCCCACGAACTAACGACTGAATATATGCTCTTCCGAGCAAGAAAGGCTTGGCGATCTTGGTTGCCAAATAAGATTTTTAATAGGCGGGAAAACTGACATATCAATAAACGTAAACAAGCAGTAATGCAGTGTAGTATCCCCCCGTAAAAAAATTAACTGGCAACATAAATTAACATGCTAATTATGGATGACCCCCTGCGGACTAAGTTCGAATGTTTTGTGTGACACTTCGAATGCTTTGTGTGAGCACTGCGGAATTTGTGGAATGTCAGATGAAATTGGTTTTATCTGTGTTGACATTACATACACGAAACTTCGAATTGTGTGTGCGGTGTTGGAATATTTAATGTGAGTGTTCAAATTTTTATAGCGAGTGTTGAAATATTTATTGTGAGTGTTCGAATGTTTATTGTGTGTGTTCGATTAAAGTTGATGTGTTCATAATTTTGTCCGCTTCGGACGCCCATAAGATTCTTTATGCGTTCCCCTTGTTGTTTGATTTTAGGCGCGGATCTATAGGTTCTGAAATATTGTAATATACAGTAGCTCCAGCATGCAGATTAAAACCCACACATGACTTCATAATAGCACTATGTATTTACATTGCTATTTGTGGATCTATATCTATATCTATATCTATGCATGTATATATCTACATAAGACATATTGGAAAAACAATGCGGTTAGTTTAAAAAGTGAGCTAGACAAAAAGTGACTTCATTTTTTTACAACAAACGACAAATCATCCTTAATTCAAGTCGCCCACTTCAAACTAGAAGTTTAAGATAATGGCACAAACACGAGCAGATTGGATGAATAAACTAGCAGTTTGCGTACATGTAATCTTGACAAAGCAATGAGATGGTGAACTGATGAGATTTCTAACAACGAAAAATCGAAGCAGTTCAACTCGTTTGCTATATTCAAGACTCTGCCTAGGCACCATTTTAGGTGTTTACAGTCTTAGAAACAGTAATGGCAGTCAGTAAAAGCAAATAAAATAAATTGTTTCCTCGGCATTGAAGGTCGCAATCTTGCAACCAAAAACTCAAAGAAATCAGAAATGCCCATTTTCAGAATTATTTGTAATATACAAATTATTCAAATTCCTTTTTTATCATTTCAACGTTGTTCAAATCGACGTGTTGCTGACCATGCAGAGTAGATTCAGATTACTAACCAACTGATAACTGTATGATCGCGGTACGTGACACGACAAACGTGGGTGGTTAAGTAGCGATGCAATGTTTAAATATAAAACTAAAAAACACTGGACTCTGTAGGAAACTTTGTCAAATGGTGTCACGTATATTAGAGTTCAGATTAAACCTCTCATATATTGCGTTGCATACAGCAACAGATGTTTTAATCATATATCATGTGTGTTTCGCAATCAGTTTGCTCTTCCATTCATATCATTGACTATCTGATCATAATAGAACTGGATTGCTTATTCAGCTACGAAAATGAGGCCACTAGACTGTCTAAAAATGCATGACGTAGTTGAACTATGAACCGCCAGTGGCCTGGCCTCACAATATTTAGAGCTGAAGAAATGAACAAACCAGTTATAATGAGATCAGTAGTGGGATCAGTGGGTTAGCGACAAAACAGATTTTATCCTACGGACGTCAGAAGGAATTGTTATGCAAATAACCATGTGACATAGAACGATATTGAAATACGAATGAATTTCTAAGAGTGACCTATATATGCTTAATTTAACTGACGTAAAATAGAAAACTAATTTGGCTTGTGCATTTGTGTAAAACCTTTCATTGTCTTGATGTGGTTCTAAAAAATGTTCTTCCAACATCGTGAAAAGTAGAAACGTTAACCTTCGCCATCTGTGGGTGTCTTGTAACAGTAATAATGAACTATTTCTCCAGTAGGATAACAAGCAAAGGCACTATAAAATGGCGTTGAAAAAAAAGAGGATTTTTAGTTGAAACATTACATTGTCGACATACAAAATATATAATTTTAATGCTAAATTTCTAATTTTATTAAATGTATAATTAAAGTGAACAATGACGATTACTTAATTGGTAAATACAAACAACAATGATTTTCTCTTCCTCTACCCCAGCCTTCGTCTCGTTTACTATAATCTCTGGACTAACATACTATTTGATTTCGACTCCGCTGGTACCGTGAGAACCCCCGTATGTGTGTAGGGGGGGGGGGGAGGTACTCACATCAAACCTGACGCATCACTAACTAACCTCATCTTGTCTCTCTACTTCAGTATTTTTTTCTCAACTCACTCTCACACCTCAAAATGTTTTCATTCGTTTAACTGTACCTTGTTCCAATCTTCTTATGACAAACTCGACATGCTCGTTCATCAGTTATTATAACTTTACCAGCTTGGTAATGCATTCTTCGCTCTTGGATCTAGAATTGATAAATACAAAGAGTGACAAACAAACCACAACATCAGTTAATATAATTACATACTCGTACACGACTTTCTACGAAAAGAATATTTCAATTATATAGTTGTTGTTGTCACCTGAAGATGTTCAGCAAATAAAAGACTTTTTAAAACTTGACTAGTTTTCTTTTTGCAAGATTTTTCCTCCAAAATACTGCCCAAGAATGACACAAGTTCCCGTATCTCAATGGTTGTTGGTAGAAGTTCTAAAGCCTTACTCAACACAAGATAAAAATAATCATGGTAAACTATACTATACTATACCATAATAAATCACTATATATTATATAATACATTGAATAGTACACCATACCATACCATACCACACCATACCACATCAACAACACCATGCATACCACACCATACCATGCCATACCGCACCATACCATGCCATACCACACCATACTACACCATACCACACCACACCATACCATACCATACCACACTACACCATACCACATCACATCATACCACACTACATTACACCACACCCATCACATCACACCACACCAAATCATAACATGATATAGATCTAAAGCAAGCAAAACTCGTTATTACAATGCAATTATGAAATATCTTCTTATTCTTACCACACTACGTACCTTGACAGGATTAATCTTGTCATAATGCTCTTGTAATACATTCAATGCAGCATCAATATTTGGTCTGAGTTGTACTCCCAAAATAGATTCATCAGGAGGTGATAAGTACATATGTAGTAAGCAAGCATAAACCTGGAATATAGAACAATGTCAAAAAATGAAAAGTGCTAACGTTTTTTTTAACTTATGTTCTTTTTTCTCCCTTTTTTTTTTGCTTATTCTCTCGTTTCGTTTATTCCTTTGTTCTTGGCGTGTAATATATCAAACACTGGGCGTCTGAGCGTTAAATAGTTGCTCTAGTAAGTCGGTAAAAAAAATAATGGACTGCGGCTGTAGTGTGACCTTGAGAGCTTGACACAGAGAGCGTGTGTGTTTCTGTCATACTTCTTCAGTCATTCTTTTGAACTTGCACTACAGTTATAATGTAGGCTAGCAATACTGACAGACCACAAGCTAAACTTACATCTTTGCTATCCTTCCATTCCTCATTAAATGTCCTTTTACAGTAGCTAAAATATACGAGAAAAATTACTAATACTTGTAGACAGTTATCCTAAAATGCCCGACGAATTAATATTTTTTTATATATATAAATAAACTCGTTTTTATGTGCGCAATTCAAAAGCCTTTTTACTTTAAAACGAGGTCATAAAAGCTAATTTTCATGCACATATATAAAAATAATGTTTAAGTGTGGTTCACTCTGGAATAAGGTCTATAAAACAAATAAATAGCTAGCACTTACAACGATGCCATGTCAATGTCATTTAAAACATGAATATAGATAGCTAATGCTTCTTCATGCCGACCAAGTCGTCCCAGTAACAAAGCACGTTCTTCAAAAAAACCTTGCAAAACATTAAAACAGTACAAAAGTATGAATAAATTCAATAAAATGTACTGTACGGTGTACTCTGTACTGTACTGCACTGCATTGTACTGCACTGTACTGCATCTTGTTGTGTTTCTGTATAATTTCAATTGTATAACGTTCTATAGAGGCTTGAGCTACGATCTCAGTACATATCATTTCATGACTAGGTGGTTTGTATAAGTTAAGTTTGAAGAACACTCGTGTATTCAATCATTATTTAATACTTGAACTTACTGTCAGGAAAATGGGTGAGCAAATTCTGTGGCTGATAACATTTGGACTCACGAAGAAACTTCAACAATGTGTTTCGTAATTCGCCGAGTTCTCCAGGTTCCTTACCAGCGCGTGGTAGTGGCTGCCCTATCGTAGATAATTAACAATGTTAAGATATAGACTGGATCTTGCTATGCTATCAAGGGACGGACTAGCTATGCTAGAAACTAAATAGAAAACGTCAAAAATTCATTCATAATCTCATACCTTCAGGTAACTCGTCTTTATATACTATCATCAGTTCTGAAATTCCTTCCCGATAAGAATCAACTAATTTATTGTGCAACTGCGGTTTCGTTTCACTGAAAACATGAATTATATGCTCCTATATATATAAAAAAAAACATTAATATATTTATGCACGGCTCTCGACAAATATTCACTAAACTGAACATTCAAAATAAAAAAGGGACGCCAATATGTTAGCACTTGACACAAGTAGAAAGTCGAGCAAGAATTTGCTTACCAAATAAGGTATAACTAACTGTTTTGCATTCTGTTCAATATGAGACAAGACTTGGTCTCTTGGTAGACTCTCGACTTCAGGAATATCTTCAGTAAATATCTAAAACAAAGTATTAAGCCTCAGCTCCACGTAACGTATCCTAGGTAACGTTTCTGACGAAGAGCTTTTGTTCAAAATATTAAGAACTTCTTTATCAGCTGTCAACCTTTAACCTCTTGCATGGTGACTGGAAAGCTCTCCACTTCACAAGCAATATATCGCGTCTGGTGTTAGCCAAAGTAAAATACTCAAGTCTGCATGAGTCCCACCCAGAATACTGACTCAGTCAGGTAAGAGTTCACTATTTGAGATAAATATAATGTATAGATGTACAGTACCTTTAGACCATACTCTGGTCGACTCTTCAACACCCAGCGCGAATAATCAAAAATAAACGCGAGATTTTCTTTTCCTAATAAATTAGTAAATTTAAATCGTAAAACAATTACATGTACAAACAAAGACATTATAGTAATTCGCAACCATTTCATTGTAAGTACATGTAAGCAACACACAATATTTGCGCAGACATCTTTAACAAATATTAACCTGTAATAAGGCCTCCCAACTAAAATCGTCTGGCATTAGCCACAGTACTAAAAGGGAATTCAGAGTTGAGAGCTGTTGGCTCAATTCACAAATAATATAATTTTAAGTTTCTGGTTTACACCATCCAAGTTTCTTTTTCAGTTAGAAATTATACTTGCTAATTGTTTATTGTTTGACTTGTTTATTAGTTGTTTACGTATATAATAGCAGTTTATATTAATACACAGCAATAAAAGTAATCGCTAAGCATGCATTTGTTGCCTTGTTCTTTAAAACATACCTAAGCGTTGTAAATAGCTGACAGTCTTGGAAGGACCTTGCCATGATCCAGGTTTCTGAGCTTTCCTTAAAAGAAGGTCTAAAGCTAATAAAACAACAGTAGAAAAAGAAGTAACTACAATCGTATTGACTCTGTATACTAAAGCTTTTAAAATATAGCAGAGCACAGCACAACGTAAGCGCAATAAAGAACATTTTGCATACATCTTTACGCACCTTTTTTATGGTTCCCCTTCGTTTGATATAATATTATTAATTCATCAAATTTCTTATTCTTGTAAAGTTCTTTCTCGCTTTCTTGAGGATGACAATAATTCTCAAGACGTAAAAATGGTGCCACTAATGCATCATTTGTCTAAATAGAAAAAAAACAACAATTATGCAACACTGAAAAAAAGAATAACTCGATGTAATAAATTCGTTGAATGTCAAGCCATTCAGTAAATAACTGACCTGCAAATAACACTTCAACAATGTTGTGTCAATAATTTGACGAAGCGTCTTTCTTGCCTTAATTTCTCCTAAATAACAAGGAATCATAAAATCAAACTAATAATGGAAAAGATAGCCGAACAAAAATCAGTGCAAGAAACTCTAAACGACGACACTCCCATGCATTTTAGCAATATAGAGAAATGTTAACAAAATATCTGTTGTTGTATGTACTGTTTAATAAACGAGCAGGAGTGTTTTATCAGATATAAAGACACGAGGCGAAACCGAGTGTTTTTATATCTGATAAAACACGAACTGCGAGTTTACTGAACGGCTTCAAAAACGAACCACTTGGTAAGTTCATTGGCGTAGTAAGTTTGAAAAATAACCTTGTCTAAGCCGAGAAAATCAAAGCTAAAGTTTATGTAAATCAGGAGGTATCTTTATCACATATAAAGACACTGATTAAACTTTAATTTCTTTTGAATTTTCCTGATGAATTATTAATAATGAGTTTTTGCAATATATTTAGAACCAAAATGGCCGCCATATCTTTGTTATTTGAACCTCTAGGGGTTGAATTGCAAACCATTTTAATTATCGATTCAGGAATGACCTCGAGCTGGTAAATTAAAGACGTGCTTTTTTACCTTCAGCGCTCTCTAAGGAAGCATCTTCTTCGTCTTTTTTGGCTAAATAATTGCGCTTCTAGTAAAATATTATAAAGAGTGATTATAATATTATATAGGTACAGTGTATACAGTAGACAGTGTCATATTCCTGTATATTAACAACAAATATAGAGTCATATTCCAGTATCTAAATAATGAATACACATTTTACTCTGAGGAAGAACTTTGTTCAAAACGTCAGTATTTCGTTATCAAAACTTTTCTCAGCAGTTTACCACCTTTTCACTTTGCTCTATCTAAAACACTACCTACGAAGCACTCTACTTTTTTACACTCGCGGAAGCATTTCTCCAAGTAGTACCTTTAGTAATTACTGAATATAAGAGAGCCTAAAGAAGTTATAATAGGAAACCAAACCTTTCTCGTAATAGTACCTTCAGTAAGTACTGTGTAAGCGCAAGATAACCTTTCTCCATCTCACTTCCTGAGAGGCTAGGAGGAGGTACAGGGTACTCCAATCTTTTCCTAAAATCTGCAGGTAAAAGATCTTGAAAAAGACCAATTACTTCAGGTGGATCTAGAAAAGATGTTAATATTTTGTTTCAACTCTTGACCACTTTATGTGGCAGTGTTTTATCGTGTTCGACTCGTGTCTAATGTACAGTATTGTACACATTACGTACATGTATTATATACGTTATATACATTGCGCACTATGCACTATATAGTCTATACACCTGGGCAATATACACTACAGTCTACTGTTATATTGCGCACTATGCACTATATAGTCTATACACCTGGGCAATATACACTACAGTCTACTGTTACATTGCGCACTATGCACTATATAGTCTATACACCTGGGCAATATACACTACAGTCTACTGTTACATTGCGCACTATGCACTATATAGTCTATACACCTGGGAAATATCTCCTACAGTCTACTGTTACATTGCATGCGCACTATGCACTATATAGTCTACACACGTGGGTAATATACACTACAGTCTACTGTTACATTGCGCACTATGCACTATATAGTCTATACACCTGGACAATATGCACAGGGCCGTAGCGAGGGGGGGTATTGAGGGGGTGCGGCACCCCCCCAACTTTTACAAAATTGCAATATTCGGAAAACTCACGGGTCTATTCGGAAAATTGGCACCTTTTCCTTTAAGACTATTTTGAAAGATTTGTCAAAATCTACTGATTAAATGAAAAATAAATGTACTGGTATGTGGTAGAAAACTTGAAACAAGAAAACTTGTCGGTCAAATTTAATACAATAATTAATACTTACACATTAATTACGTTGTCTAAATTCTCCATTCTCGTTCCCAGTGCCCGCCACACAAACGTGGGCTCTGGGAATGTGAATATTGCAACTTGCAAGGCTCCCACGGGTCCCGTCGTCACGCGATCCCTTTGCCGGATGTGACAGTACGTAACCCGATCCCGACCACATCCCATATTACTCGTTGTTTTATATTTCCGTACGATAATTTGACAAATGTCCTTTATTTCTTTCACGTATACGGTATACAAATTATGCCACCAAAAAAGAAACGCTTTAAGGTGGAATGCCTCGTTTGTCATGCTACATTTGACTCAGACTACCGAAGAAAACACAACGAGTTATGCCATGGTGATCACTTGAAAGCGCATAAGCTAATCGGCTACAAGGTTGCAGGCGCGCCGAATAATCCGTTTGAGGTATGTGAAGCTTATGCCCAACTACAACTAGTCAAACGGACAAATCGTCTGAATAATAATATTATCTTTTCATAATTACTTGTTCGTGGACTCGTGGTTAAATAATAAATCAAAGTAAATGAAAATGGCTCGACAGAGACTGTTTATAATCCGTAAATGAGCCAAACCGACCAATGTGTTGTCTACTTGTCTCGTGATGATAATTATATGAGGTAAACAATAAGTAACAAACATATTACAGCTTGGATTTACTTTCAGTATTTTGTTTGAATTAACACTACTTTGGCTTACCACAGGCAGCTGCTTCATCAGTTTCTTCAAATAAGAGTAAACTGACTATGCAGCAAGGATTAGAACCTGAAGAGCAGGCGATTGACGCGACGGAACATGCCCCAACCGCTCCACCTGGGAACGAGGACAAAGAACCTGACAGTCCTGACACATGTACCGCTTCAACTACCATTGAGAAAAAACACGAAACTGTTTGTACTCATCATCGTTCACAGGCACAGCTGACTCCAGATTATGAAATCCAGACTACTGGGAGTAATCCTTTAGAGAGGCGAGAGCGCCGAGAGGGTACCTCGGAGAGTGAAACTGAATCTGTGGATGGTTCAGATGATTTGATGCCTGAAGCAGATTGGATACAATGCGCTGGGCAGATAGGTTCTCTTATCACACAAATGGCCATTATGAAACAAAACATAGAGAAGTACACTGTTGCAAGTCCAGAAACTTTCTTACTTGATGCGAAAGAAGCAGCGGTGACCTGTAAAGAAATGGCTGTAAGATTGGAAAGAAGTGTAGACTCAGCTCTTGCAAAATGTGATGAAGGAAAAGTTCTCGTTCTTGAAAACGACTTACCAGAGCCCGTTTCTAGTGACCCAGGACTGAGACCACCAAACATGACAAAGCCACAGATGATGTATTTGGCTCAAATTGGTCCGCAACAACCTAAGCTTTTTACTTACCCCAAAAATAAAGAGATCAATGCAAATCACAAGCAAAACCGTTTCTGTGCAGCTTGGTTTTCTCAGTATCCATTCTTGGAATACAGCATTGAAAACGACGCTGCTTTTTGTTTTGTTTGCCAGATGTTTCCCACTGGTCCAGATCGAGAACGGTCGGAACAGCATTGGTGTGCCACTGGTGCGAGAAAGTGGGACAAGATGAAGAGTAGAGGCGTCGGTAATCCAGGGAAACTTTCTGAACATTTCTCGTCAAAAGCGCACAAGGCATCGTTATCAGATTACGTCCACTTTATGAGTAGTAATTCTCATGTTGATTCACTACTTGACAAGGAAATTCGCACCAAAGCAATTCAGATTGAGGAAGATATGGAAAACAACCGAAGTATCATAAAGTTAATGCTTGACCTTTGCCGGACAATGGCAAGACAAGGCATATCTTTTCGGGGCTCGCATTCGGACGCCGATGGTAATTTTACCCAGCTTCTTTCTCTCTTGTCTAGACATTGCCCTAAGTTGAACCAATGGATCGAAGACAAGCACAAGAGAGCCTACAAGGTCACTTATACTAGTCCTCAGTCTCAGAATGAGTTCCTTTCCCTCCTAGGTTTAGAAGTGAAGGATAGAATAACGAAAGAGATCAACGATGCCGATGTCTTCTCCATTATGGCAGACACAACGCCTGACGTCAGTCACAAAGATCAGATGGGCGTCATTTGCAGATACGTGAACCACGATGGTGCTGTTCGCGAACGTCTTATTGACATGAAAGAAGTTCGAGACAAAACAGGAGCAGGACAAGCTACCGCTGTCATTCTATCAATTGATAGCAAAGGCTTAGATAATGCATGCATTGCCTTCCAATCGTATGATTTTACCAATAGTATGTCGGGACAACATAATGGCGCACAAGCAATCGTTTCACAGTTACTTGGTAGAGAAGTGCCATATATCCCATGCCAAGGTCACCGATCAAATACCATCAATGAACATGCATGCGCAGCTAGCCCCATAGTTTCTGAGTTATTCGACACACTTCAAGCAACATATGCTTTTTTCTCTGGCAGTACAAAGAGATATGCTCTTTTGCATGATGAACTTGAAAACGTTGAAAACTCATTGAAACTACGAAATCTTTCACTTACAAGATGGACAGCAAGAGCAGAATCTCTTCGAGCTATGTGGATATCGTATGAGGCAGTGCTTGATGTTCTTCAGAGAATTTCAAACACAGATTCTGTTGATGCGAAGGGAAAAGCTGCTGCAACTGGCCTGTTGTCTAAACTTCTCCGTGTCGACTTCGTAGCCTGTTTAATGTTCATGAGGCTTATTCTTTGGAAAACAAAAATTCTTACAGAATCGCTGCAGACTGAAGATTTGAACATTGTTGATGCTATGCAAGCACTAGATGGTACCATAAAGTCTTTGGAAGATATAAGAAAGGATGACGCAGGAATTGTAAATCAAATCCAAGCTTCAATTGAAGTACTATCTGGAAAAGGTGTAGATGCTGCTGGTGAATTCGCAAGACTCCATCGGCCACGCAGAAGACCCCGCCGTTTAGATGAAAACCCAGAAACAGTTGCTGACAATTCAATGGTGGCTTTCTATGACAGAGAATTTAAAGCAGTTCTCGACACTCTAATCCAGCAGTACAAGGAAAATATGAATGCTTGCCTCAACAAAGTGAAAGCCCTTTCTATAGTCCTCCAACCACCGTTGAGTTCCAACCAAAATGAAGCCGACCTAAAAGAGCTCCTCAGTCTATTCCCAACTCCCAAGACAAGCACCTGATCAAGCTGCCTTTGCTGTCGAATTTGATGTTTTTGCTAACGTCGTAATGAAAGAAGGAAATACCAAGACCGGCAAGACGATCGAGTCTATGGCAGATGCTGCAGCAGAAGCTGAAAAGAAAAAGCGCGTTTTTCCTTTGACGAATCGGGTTTACAGACTTGCTTTGACTGCCCCCGTGACAGTGGCAACAAATGAAAGAACCTTTAGCAAGTTAAAAATTGTGGAAACCGCCCTACGAAATTCGACAAGCGATGATCGACTGTTTAACCTAATTTTGCTAAATTGCGAAAAAGACATTACGGACAGTATTGACTTAAATAGCTTGGTCGAGAAGTGGTCTAAGAAAAACAAGAGACGTATTGATTTGTAAACTATAAGTTATATACGCATGTAAATGTTGTAAATTTTACAGTCAAAACCTTCGGACAGTTTTAGTTTAGTTTGAACATGCAAGTGAAAGTATACTGACTAACTGACTAGTCAGTAGTCATATATAGTCTATAGATATAGCGTAGCAAGTATTTATACTTTAAACATGATATCGTGTGACGGACATTGTAATTGTGTCTTTGATACAAATCTACTGGAAATAATCGGTTACATACTTACATTTTGACCTTTTGTGCAACTGTTTTAGAATTTATTACATGGATAAAATGTAGTACCGTTACTACCGTAAGTAACTGCATGGTAATAAAATAGTTGCTGTTGTCTCTGTCGTTTTGTCAGTTGGCAAAGTTTTGCGATTATTATTATTGCAAGATTCAGAAAAAAAATTATTTCATTCGGAAATTTTGGGTTGGCACCCCCCCAATTACGACATGTTAGCTACGGCCCTGAATATGCACATATATACACTGTAGTCTGTACCTGTTTCCAGATCTCCAAACAGTTTAAAAGAATCCTCAAAACGTTTTTGACAAAACAATTCAAATGCATACTGATATTGAATACTTTGAATTCTTTTCTTTTTCTCTGATTCACTTTCCTGCATCTTATTCTGAAAGGCAACATAAAAATAGCTACGCACTGCGTACATGCGGATACTGTTACTTGGCTTACGACGACTGAACAATGTAAATTGTATGCCGCAAACACACTACTGTAATATGTATATACTGAAGATATTAATTGATAAGTGATGTTAAATTTCATTCATATTGCCATGGTCGTCCTAAGTTACTTATTAAGATCTCTATGAAGCAATGTGAAACGGCAAGATGTTCTATAGTTGCACTGAACACACAATATTAAGTGCTATTACTTACAGCCAACATAAGAGCTAATTCAAACTGCTTTTCTTGAAGTAGTTGTAGAATTTGCATAGGAATAGGGACTGGAACTAGACGCCACACGTGACTCGTAGACGCTACATACACGTGCTTGCCATGTGATATCATTCGTGGTTTAGTCAAGTCAATACTTTGTACAAGCGCACGAGGTTCCACTGTTCTGATTTCCACGTATTTTGGAAGAATTCCAATCATATAAGGATCGAAAAATTCTGTAAAAAATAATATTTTTAAATGTACAGCTGTAGCACCATCATTTTTCATTATGATCATTTTAACTCCAACACAATCACTTTATGATCAACTTCGTCTAACCTACTGCTATAGGAACATCAGTCCAAACTGGAGCCTTTCTTTTAGTTGGCTTTCCTTCAGAGTCAATAAACACAGTCACTTCATCCCGACCAAGAATTAAATTGCCATCTTTCATCACAGAAATACTTGGTTCAAGATTCTTTCCAGTTCCAAATAGATCCTTCAGTTGTCCCGTTGCAATCTATAAAACAAGTTTTTAAAATGCATGTAATATTCTAAAGGAAGGAAAGGAAGGGAGGAAGGGTGGGGGGGAGGGATGGAGGGAGATAAGGAGGGAGGGAGGAAGGGAGGAAGGGAGGAAGGGAGGAAGGGAGGAGGGAGGGAGGGAGGGAGGGAGGGAGGGAGGGAGGGAGGGAGGGAGGGAGGGAGGGAGGGAGGGAGGGAGGGAGGGAGGGAGGGAGGGAGGGAGGGAGGGAGGGAGGGAGGGAGGGAGGGAGGGAGGGAGGGAGGGAGGGAGGAGGGAGGGAGGGAGGGAGGGAGGGAGGGAGGGAGGGAGGGAGGGAGGGAGGGAGGGAGGGAGGGAGGGAAGGAAGGAAGGAAGGAAGGAAGGAAGGAAGGAAGGAAGGAAGGAAGGAAGGAAGGAAGGAAGGAAGGAAGGAAGGAAGGAAGGAAGGAAGGAAGGAAGGAAGGAAGGAAGGAAGGAAGGAAGGAAGGAAGAAAGAAAAATAATTATTTTAGCTAACCTTTATTAAATGATAATCTCTTTTGAATCCAACACATAAACTATCTCCAGACCATGCAACTGTCTTAGCCACATCAGGGACTCCCAGATCTTCTCCCATCTCTTCAAATTGCCCATGTTTCCAATGATATAACTACAAAACAACTTAGACTGTATGTCATGCTCTCACTCTGTTTGAATTTATGTTTTGCTTTGTGTAGAAAGAAAACAAGCTCAGAAAATTAATGGTATTTTATTTGTTTGTTTTTGTTTTTTAAAAAATAGTTAATCTTTAGAAAAAAACTTGTCACACATTAAAGCAGAAAGCTGCAATATATTATTTTAACTACACCCATTCAGAGAGGGAAGGAGTGCACTTGTGGGTTGAAATAAGAACAGAGTTATAATGTAAATATTATGTTATTTATATAAATTTCAGATTACAGTTGCTTACCATTAACCTCTTCCTTACAGAAACACACATACGCAGAGCCAATGAAGGAGATGAATCTATTTATAAAAGAACAAATTATTACAATCACTGACAGCTTGATGGCACAACTGGTAGTACACCAGACTGATACAAGTTCATATCCCAATAATTTAATTCTGAAGATGTTACTATAGGCTTAAGTTACAGAAGGCCAAATTTTTATAATATTATGTAATTACTATTCATAAAATAAAAAATGTCTTACCAAACACAGTCGATCTTTTATGTTTCTACACAAGAAAAAAGATAAGACCTGGTGAGCAATGTTTAATTATCAAGAAGCAATATAATAATTCAGTCATATAATTATGTCTTTTACCTGAACATCAATTGCTAAAAATGTTGCCCCTCGTGTTTTGTTGAGAACAGATTTTAAAATAAAAGAATCAAGATCATGAACGCTTACAACAGAATCTAAAAAAGCAAATATTACATACCATATCATATAATGCAATCTTAATATATTACTACCAATAATTTTAATAACATTATGGGCATAGCACTCTACATAAATATATATTACATATCTTACCAGACAAACTAATCAATAAATTCAATTCTGGCACAACTGATAACTATAAAAAACAGATCATAGAAAATTTTTACTGCAACATTATTTCAATAAATAAATGTACTTTCATAACTGACTTATAAACACAAGATACAGTAGTGTTATTTGTTTATATATTTTTCTTTATAAATATTTTTGATATAAAAACATTTTAATAATAATAAATTATACCTGAACAATTGGTTTTTTAGAAAATAATTTGTTGGATCTTTTGAGTTGAACCTCAAATCTCTGATCACCTAAAATATTTTGTCAATAAACTAAAATGTCAATAAATCAAAATGTCAATAAATCCTCCAGAAAATATCCACAACCCCCCTCCCCCACAGGATATACTTGGAGATTCCAGGGGGAGGGGGGTGTTTAACATCAATCCGGTGGTAGGTGACAATGAGGTGGGGGGTATAAGACAAATTGCCTTGGGGAGGAGGGGGTTATGAATATTTTCCACAACCACACATTCCACTTTTTGTATTCAGATTGTTCCAAGCTACACTGATGAACTGTTGTACAGTGAAACACTGTGTCTGTAGATTGAACTATGTACGCTCTTTCACTTCGGTGTTGTTGAGCACTCTGTGAAGTTGCTGTGGGTACCTATTAGCGATAATGCAACGCTCACTACCCTTGTGGAAGTTTGAGCACTCTGGGCCCATGCGCACTTCACACTATCTGAATGTATTTCACCGATGCTGTCCCACATGCGGTTGTCACCGACGATCGCATGTGTATAAGTAATTGATGAAATTCATTCAGATTATTCCAAGTTACACTGATGAGCTGTTGTACAGCGAAACACCGTGTCTGTAGATTGAACTATATATATATATATATATATATAGAAGGGTGGTTATTATATATATATATATATATATATTACTGTAGAATGCGCAGAAGGCATTGCAATGTGGTAGGAACATCAGTAACCCACCCAACTGTCTGGTGGACCACTTTTTTGTTTTTACCACATTGTAATGCACCAGTCAATGTTCATCCCCACCCACCCCAGGCCACCCCAGCAGGGCATAGCAAAGACATTTTCTGGTTTTTAACAAATAAAACATCACTGACGTGTGGGGCATAAGCCTGTTTTGTCGCTCTCCACTGGATGGACCGACACACTCTCAGAAGAAAGAAGACTGGAAACTAAAGTCATTGCGCTCTACCAAAATGGCAGTTTCAACTGGTTGTCAGGTTATGTAAATATGTAATCACTGACTTCAAGAGAAATTTGTTTCTTTGGTAGAATTAAATATTCACAAAATTGCCTGATTCTCTTTCTTTAAAACTAAACAAATAGAGCATAGAGTTCTGGGAGAACTTCGTAATTGAATGTGGTATAAAACTCTTTTCAACAATATGAGTGGGGAATTTTCTTTGCAGCAAGTCCCTGGGGGGCGAGGTCTGCAACACTTTTTTCCAATTTCAAAATCCAAGTCCCCGCTTATCCGCGGGCTGGGGTGGGTGGGGGTTTACATTAACTGGTGCATAACGTGCATCTAGAACTAAACAGACAAGAGAAAAATGACTATTTATTTGTTAAACTGAAACTACATGTGTTACCTGTGCCATCTTTTATACTATAGACAAGCAAGTGACCAGGTCTAGTGCCAACCAATAAATGATTGTCTAGAAATATAAAAACACAATTAATTTATCAAACTAATACCTTCTAATACACATCGAATGTTGCTCTAGTCACAATTATATCAATATTGTTACATTTTGTCCTTCTAATTTGGTTTTATAATCATGTGATTAACATTGTTTTCAAAACAATATTAATTAGCAAAATATTCTTCTCTCACCGTAAGTAGCAATGGATTCAATAATTAAGGGCAATCTTTCAAGTATAGAAGCATATTCAAATGCATCGTGCATCGTTGGAAACTACAAAACATTGCACATTATTCAACTTCAACAATCAACCTCTTCTTCTCAGAATTACTCCAATAATGGGGACACAAGGGGGAGCACAAGGGGACACACTGGGGAACACAGGGGCATTACGTGACTTCACGAGACCCTAGGGAGTCGGACGGTCGTCGTGAGTTGCCGTAATAACCTCGTGATAGGTCGTCAATTACGTCACTTTCAAGTTTCGTCAGTCGTCAGTTCCTTCCTTCTTCTTCTTGTGTTTACAAACCAAAGCAATAAAACGTAACGTAAAAGGTTTTCAATCCAAATCCATCTGTACTGAAACGGCGACGTATTCATCTTTTAACTAAAAAAATATTAAAGCTTTACCTTCTAAGAGCCTCGTATGTCAGTTCAGAATTTTAACTCAGCTGGTAAGTGGAAAATATATCCAATATTTATAACTTCTATTTTCACTACGGTCTATTCACAACTTTTATGAAGTAATTTAGTGACAGAGATCCAAGAATTATGATCGAGTAAAACATTTTTCTAAAGTTACTTCAGTTAAATAATCCACTAATGTCAAAAGTAAAGTAATTGTACTTTGTAGTTGTGTATATTGGCCATCTTGAACTCCAGGAATTCAAAATGCCTATTTATTGTTTACTTTTACTAGACCCCTTTGAAGCGGACAAATCAGAGCAAGAAGGTCTCATTCATATTCGTATTCAACAGAGAAATGGTCGGAAAACTCTGACCACTGTGCAAGGAATCTCAGATAAATATGACAAAAAGAGACTTGTAAAGTACTTTAAAAAGGTTTGTAGAGTTTAGAATCAAAAGTAGTATATCCAACCTCTCCATTTATAGTTTATATATGTCTGGATGAAAATATGTTTTTACTGTCAATCATTGATGATAAACTCACAATTGAAGACCAATTTAATGAGAAATCAATGGAGATTTTGCATCATTGGTCTCATCAATGTAGGATGTGACTTCCTGTTTTGAAATATGACACTTTCAAAGTCAGACATTGCTGTTAAGCCTGGTCTGCATAAGATTGTCTCAAGATTGGGTGATATGAGGTAACTCTAGTCTGATTGGAGAGATTTAGGCAAAACATTTTAAATTACATTGGATACTTACCTTCATTTGCAACTCACTTTTCACCAAAATCTTCAGAAGATTGTTCTGAAGTTTGGTTGGGAATTTCAAAGTTTGTTTTGAACTACGCATTTGATTGGCTGTTAGGAACCAAGCAACCAATCAAATGCAGAGTTCAAAACGAACTTCTGAACTTCCAAACAAACTTCCAAAGATTTGGGTAAAAAGTGAGTTGCAAATGACTGTAACATTGTGTTGAATACTTATATACAACATTTCAAGCCTTGAAATTAGTGCCAGTCACCGGTCATTGACCAGTAAAATTATCCAATTTGTCCGGTAAATATTGTTGCTTACCAGTCATGCATGACTGGTAATTTTTTCCTCAAAAAAAAAAATGAGTGAAATTGAGTTTTTTTTTGTTTCGTAAAATGTTGCTTTTATAATTGTTGCAGATGTTCAGTTTGGGAAAAATTGGATGTTTCTCTTGCACTACACCTTAAAACACAACAAGCAGATGCCTCGCACTACGCACCTTAAAACTGCATAAGCAGAATGGTGTCTCGCACTACACACCTTAAAACTGCATAAGCAGAATGATGTCTCGCACTACGCACCTTAAAACAGCACAAGCAGAATGATGTCTCGCACTACGCACCTTAAAACAGCACAAGCAGAATGGTGTCTCGCACTACGCACCTTAAAACTGCATAAGCAGAATGATGTCTCGCACTACGCACCTTAAAACTGCATAAGCAGATGTCAAACCCCAAAAGCATTACGCATATTCATCCAAATATAACACCTGCATTTCAGACGATAATATCAGCAGTCCAACTCTTATTCTTTGTTCGTCGTTTTCTTGCCAAAGAAATACATATTTTTTTGAGAATTGTGATGTTGTTCAATAAGTAAACTAACATATACCAGCTACACAAGTGCATGTTGCACTTAAATGTTAATAGGCAATAAGTGAAAAAACAAGTATGACCGGTAACAAATCCTCTGTGACCAGCAAATTTCATTTCTTACCGGTCACAATGACTGGCAGATTTCCATGATTTATTTTGAGGCTGGCAACATTTATGTATATACATTAAATATTACCCACTATGTTACTGAATTATATAAATTGCTTGCTTTCAGAACTTTTCCTGTAATGGAACTGTTGTTGATCATCCAGAACATGGTGAAGTAATTCAACTTCAAGGAGATCAACGCCAGAGCATTCATGATTTTCTTATCGAGATTGACCTTGCTACCAAGAATCAAGTAAAGGTTCATGGTTTCTAATACCTCGGACAGCGTAATCTTCCTTCATATTTATGGTTTTCACACAAACTGAACTATTATTTTCTGGTTTTGTCAAACCAAATATGCGTAGATACAAATCAATATGATAAATTGTTTTGAAAATAGAATATTGTGCTTTACTTGTTTGAAAATAGAATGGGATATTTTGCAAAAAAAAAATACAAATACCTGTAGAGGTTTATAATTGTAAGTAATGCTTGTGATGGAAGATTTGAATTTTGACAATACCATTTTTACACTGTATTACAACATCTTGTGTTTCTTTTGTGTAAAACTGTCCCCCAGATTGGAACAACCAAAGCCCCCATCTGTACAACCACCCAAGCTTCAAGTAAACATACATGTACACAGAGACAGACTTTTTTTTCATTTTACACACACATATATATAGTATAGTTTAAGTGGGCTTACCTCAAAATGTTGAGTGTTGCAACTGTCAGTTTCACGCAGGGCCCTGAAGATCGCCCGCGTGAAACTGACAGTTGCGACACTCAACATTTCGAGGTAAGCCCACTTAAACTATACTATATTCGCTCTACCTTTTTGGTATTGAGCACTTTCCGACATTCCGTGAACAAAATCACACGTGCTCGTTTGTATGTGTGTGTGTATATATATATATATATATATATATATATATAATATATATATATATATATATATATATATATATATATATATATATATATATATATACATGGGCTCCCGCCTTGACTAGTAAAATATTCTAGGATTAGTCATTATTATTTAAAGTTTTCAACAATCAGTTTGATATTAAGAACGTCTGAAAGTACAGGCAGGCATGTAGCGGAAGTTGGGGACCAGGCAGCTTCTCTGAGTTGGAATACAGTTTATGCAATATGTAACTTCAGTGGATTAGTTCTGGCAGTGAAGCCAAGGTAACAGCAGTAGATTGAACAAATATCGTATACACTATCTACGGATTTCGTAACTCTTGGCAGGAGAATAGAGATCTGTCAATAGATGCATCCAATCACACAGGAGCTAATGACTCATTTAAATGCGGAAACGTTTGATTGTCTTTAAATATTCAAGAAACCCCACAGTTGAAGCCACCTTGCCTTTTTTATTCGGCAAATAAACAGTGCACGGAACATGTTAGAGAAATACACTGTAATCTTGGAGATGATAGAAGTTGTTCACTACTAGCATCGCGTTAACAACTGGACATGCAGCTAGCGTACTGTTAGCGCACGGCAATTGCTTGATCGTTAGATAGTATTTATATAATCGTGAACAGCTTAAACAACTGGTATAACTAACAATACTGCCCAAACGTATTGAAACAAGACGACACTGGCGTTATTGTATCCAGGAAAGTAATCAATAAATCAGAAAAGAAACCAGTCTAAACTAAACGTTCTACGATGCTAAAAGCTTGGACAGCATTCTGGGCTGGCAGGTAAGCCATATAGCACTCTGAATTCCAAATTAGGTATTGAATCAAAATAATATTGATACTAGTATTTCTAGATATAGTTATAACGCATCAAAGAACAAAATCAAATACTTAGTGATATTTCATCTCTTTGTGACTTTCCAATGAGGTGTAATTGTTACATCGAGCTGATGGTTCATATGTTGTATAATACACATGTTGATCAAATGATAACGGATATGCTATATATGCATCAGGCGATAATCACATCAGTAAAATTTGTAGAGGAAATGGATCGCCAAAGGTGAAGCTATTTTATTGAAATGCTTCATCTTTGTCGGTTCACTGATGAAAGTTATTTGGATTTCTTGTTCCATGATATCACAACTATATATATAAGAATATATTACTAAGATATACCGGGATTTCAATCTCATTAAAAGAAGAGAATCAGACAAGCGGCGGCAATTAAATATTTCCCAAAGTGCGCTGTGTAAGTGAGTCAAGTGGTTGACAAGAGCTGGCAATCTTTTGCTGATAAGTTCATAGTTTCATTCGATCAGATCTCTTTCAAACGCGATGTTCTTATGAGAGCCAGTTGGTTAACCAATCCTGTTCCAGAATATCACGGGGGTATGATTTATAACTGTCTTGTTTCACTGATAGCGTTCCCAACTCACTCCTTATGACCAATCAGCCAAAATATGAAATTAAACGCGACAGTCCTTGCTTTACACGACACATTAAGATTATTTTATGAAGAAAGCCTCGACCATGCAAGCACGAGTCTAATGAATTGTATTAATTTGCTTGCGGTATTTAAATAATACATTGGCATGTCTTGCTATTCACAACGTTTGTGTACTTTTCATCAAAATCTGTTGCTTTATTGTTAAGATGAACCAGTTCTGTTTTTGCTAATGCTAAATCGATTATATACATTTGTAGCATTGAAAATCAGAAATACAAGTAACCTAATTGCAATACATGTTCGAGTTCAGAAACACTATCATATTGGTTGCACTCGATAGTGACCGAGACTGTTTAAGGCATTGTAAGGTTCAGGTAATTCATTATCGCGACATACATTTTGAAGATACACCATAGTCTGCATTTGTTTGGCCTTGGCCTTCGAGTAAGGCCTGTCGTAACCGGTTTATTTTCTACGGGGAGTCACCGGGACGGCAACTTCGAGGACGACGTCCTTCAAACAAAAGCATTCTTCTTGCAAAACAAAGATAATGAATAATTTCTAGTCCCAAGAGTAATCTGAACACCGTCATCGCTCTGTGTACAACGCCACTCAGAGCATTTTCACGTCTTCAGGACGACGTTGACTCTTGGGGTGATGAGAACTGTTGTCTGAGATTGCCTTAACACAGACACTGCAACCGTTTTAACACTTTGAAAATTATAAAACAAGCTTCAAGTATTGAATACAGTAGTCAGTTAACCGTGACTTCTTTTTAATACTAAAATTTGAATTGCTTTTTAACCGCCGTCGTCGTCCTAGCATCTTAAGGTCCCTAATGTCTTAGTAACAAGGAAGTTATAAGTAGAGAGTCTACAGGTCATTTTGTGGTCATCCGACATGCATGGATAGTAAAAAGACTCATTTTACAATCCATGATTGAATAAGAAGTGTAATTTGGCTCGCAATGGCAATCGTAAAACACCAAGATTTTAAAGTTTATTAGAAAGATCGCCTGCTTTGATTTTGTACAAGTGTGAAACACATGCAATAATCATTTTGAGTATCACAATAGTCAACATTGTTGAAATACTCGCGTTCTTTTATACACAGGAAATCATTAATCTCTGGATAAAAGTACAAGACAGTTAGCCACATTCTGTATGCAAATTAAATTAAAGTAAATAGCGGGGGGGAAGATGTCTAAACGAAGCATGCGTAGACGCAAGTGACGTCATTATCGTTTATGACGTGTATGATTGAGTGCGCGCGCAGCATACCAGACAAATGCGGCAACTGAAAAGTTTTCAAACGAGAAATGAATCTGATATTAGTTTCAGATTTCTCTTTACTGGTCTAACAGCTACAAGTGTTTTATTCTTGATTTTCGTTGTCTTTTTTTGTTGGTATAAAAGGTATATAGGAAACATCTTTAGCATTCGTTCGTTTTTCTGTTTGTTCTTTCTAGTTTGTTTTTGTCTTTTTATCTTTATTACATTCATAATCTGTTAGAATATCTGTAAGTTCCGTTTGTGCTTGTTGATGTCCGCCTGTCTGTCCGTCCTATTTTATATCGTAACATACTCAGTTCTCACTCTTACAATTTAGGAAACGGCGGCAAGAAAAATCAAGACGTGCACAAGAACTTGAGTCATCCTTCCCAGAACGCTTGGCAAGCAGGAGTTCATCTAAAAAGACTAACTCTAAAATTGACCTTGGCTTCACTTCTCAAGCAAATCTCAACTCAGACCTTGGCTCCACTTCACAACCAAATCTCAACTCAGATTTGGAAAACGAAAAACGCAGACCAACATTTTCTAAATTTTTACAGTTGTGGAAAGGATTGAGAAACTCCAAACGAAAATCAAACAGCGAAGAAACACGAAGAAGCGTTGTATTTACAATTCCGACGGAAGACATTTTCACGAAAAGTGAGTATCACGTTTTATAACTATATATATTCTGCTGGTGTGGCTGAGTACATTAGTGAAATGCCAAATATAGTTAAGCATTTGCGTTGTATAGTGGTTTGATTTTGTCAATTTTGCACGGTATAGCAATCATGCAGATATTTCACGCTCAAGTATAATTCTTTTTACCACTCGTTAATTAAGGTGAACAAACAGAACAAACGCAGAGAGTGGCTAGTCAAAATCACGATCATGTTATTCATATGGAAGGCTTCGTGACTCACTTGTGCGACGTACACAGAGTGAATGAGGAGCCGGATAATTACGATAAATATGACGTACATCATTTATCAGATCAGAACATGAACATTTCAGAGGAGAATAAACATGAAATTAAAGAAGAAACAAGTATTCAAGATATTTCCAAAATGACAGCAGAAACTACAAGAAACCAGAATGAATTTTCATGCAGTATTTCTTCAAACCATATTCCTGAACAAGTGAAACTTCCAGGAAACTTATCCTCCGAGAGTGTTGGTGTTTTAGGCCATAATGGTCGATTGGACGACGACATATATACGACAAAAGAAAACGACGTTGAAAATGATTCTGGTTGTGGCTCGTCATGTCATGAAATAGCTTGTCCTGAATCGTCCATGCATGGGTATGTTCCCTTGAGCGTCAAAACACTTGATCATAACTCTTGCCTTGCTCAGTGTCATCATTCAACTACGCAAGTTACGCACAACAACAACAAAGCGAAACATTATATTTCAGATGATGAACGTTCACAACAGCAGCTTAAACGCCGTACACAGACAGAAGAAGATTCATTTGAAGCATTGATTCAGCTAGCCAAGCTAGGAATGAGCAACGACGCACGCCAAGAGGTTTTTAAATATTTTGATAATGAAGAAGGATCTGCAAAAAAATCGTCTTTCTCGGATAACACAGAGACAGGTGATAATTTAAATGAGTTTAACGGAAGCCAAGTTACAAAGAACTTTGATGACGATATTCAAACACACGAGAGATTGGAAATAAATCCTTCCACATACGATACTGAATGCGGTACGTCAATGGTATTCACCACTAATTCACACCAAGTTGACTCTGGTGTTAAACTTTCTTCAACCAATTCTTTGTTAATTAATGACAATGATAGAAAAAACGAGGCTTTGTTGCGCAGACTGACAAAGCAAACAGCTGACGACAAGAACGCTGAAGGATTTGCGAGTAATGCTGCTACAATGCCAACCACTGAAGCAAAAGATCATGAGACTAATTTCTGCAAAAATAAAACTAACGAGTTTCATTCCAAAAAGATTCAGGAACGCAAACAGAGACAAGTTTCGTTTGAGTCAAGCAGAACTAGCGCAGAACATTCTCATAATTGTTTAAGTGAGATGAAGTTTGATGAAAGTTCAGAGTCTTTCCATGACTCATCTAGAGCAGTAACTGAAAGCAAGTACATTTCTCGTTCTGCTAAACGTTTACCTTCACTAAGACAAAGTCCAACAACTGCCAAAAATGGAAGCAAGAAGACAACAGAAGCCAAAGAGATTATTACCTCTGAAAAAACATCAGCTAAAAATTTGTATAATTTAAAAGTTCCAAGTTTCGAAACTTTACATCTTCCCTCTCACACGCCGTCAGAAGATCAGGATAAAAGAATTCGTTCTTTTTCGGCAACCATTCGCAGGAAATTTTCGTTTCGAGATCGGCAAAGTTCGGACGATATGAATGTAGTGCCGTGTTCACCTGAACAAGACATGTTAAAAAGCAAGAAAATCAAAACTTTCAGAAGTTTTCGAGTGCACAAGAAGAATAAAGCAAGTTCACTCGACGCTCGAAATGGGCGTGGTCTTGACAGTGGCGATACAAAGGGATACCAGTCAATGTTTGATAAAATACTTTCAGAAGATACAGGAAGTGCAGTATTTTCAGATGTACCATTTACTATTCCAGAGATCTACGACTGAGATATGATGTACAATATAATCAAGGACATTCATCTGTATAACGATCTTTATACGTATAGCTAATTATTTCTGTCATTTCCTCTCATGAGCAATAAATCTTGTCCTCTCTGGGCGTCAAATTTCATTTTAAAATACGCTTTCCTCCTTAATGAATTCATTGCCAATATTTTAAGCAAGTAAATGATCAAGCTTTCAAAACATTGCACGCATGAAAAATACGGTAAAGTGTAAATAAAATGTATAAAACCAAATTTATGACAAACAACAAACAAACCTGATACTTCCAGGAAACTCTTTCAGAAGAAGCTTCATGCAGTTTGAAATAAATTTTCAGATCATAAAGTCATCTAGTTCAAAAATAAAGTGAACCAAAAATGCATGGGAGTGTGGTTTGAAAACACAACTAAATATATAGAACTCATGGTGGATTATATCTGAAACTACAACTAAATTACATCAGAATGTTCATACATTATCATTACTGACAAACAAGTAATGGCATTCTACAATCCCAACCAGATTATGATTAATAATTAAGAACATTTTACAACATTAATAATCAACAGAAAATTAAAACTAATTAACTTATCTGAAACTACAACTAGATTACATGAATGTTCATACATTATCATGACTGACAATCCCAACAGATTATGGTTATGAACAGTTTAAAAATTGTCAAAACGCGGATACGGTTGAGTGCACGATAGAGTAACAACAACAAATATGTACTGTATATAGGTATCGATATTCGATTATACGACAAAACCTCGTCTTTGAGAGGAATCTATATATATATATAGTTCGTACGGCAACCAATAACATCAAATATTCTATACCAACAGACAGAGTTTAACCAATTAAAAAGAAACGCAAGAGAAAGATAATTTTGAAGGTAAAATCACTTAGTTTAAGTTGAGTTCTCGTCCTTGACAAGTCGTGTCATACTGCCTCGTAGAGAATCGTGACTTCCGAACGAGTCTCCACTTGAAACGTCAGAACTTTGTCTTTTTGGTAAAAAAAAATCAAGCTCTGAGTTTTCTTTCGACTGATTACCGTAAAATGAATCGTAAATTGGATTGGAGAAATCCACTCTGCTCTCGTCGTCTTCAAATATCAATTGACGGTTCACCTCTGCGTAATCTCCCCTCGAAGGACCTTCCAAGAACAACGAGTTGTACACCGGATTGGCAAAGTTCACCTGAAGAAAATAAAATGTTTGAGAATCTAGGTGACAATGAGCGCGCGTGTATATACGCAAATTGAATATAACAAGTGCTTGGTCCATAATAATTGATAATCTTCTTTTCTGATTGGCTAAATTAACGAGAATAGTTTTGATAACAAAATACTGACGTTTCGAGCGGAGCCATACATCACATTTTACTCTGATGAAGGGCTCCGCTTGAAACGTCAGTATTTCGTTATTGAAACTATTCTGGGCGGTTTGCCATCTTTTCACTTTGCTCAGCACTAGCTCATATAGTTTAGTTTACCTCGGAGTCATTGATGACAAATTGACGACTTCTGTTGCCGTCACCGTCGTCTTCTTCATCGTCGTCAAACATTCCCGTGTAAGTGAACGACGCCTTGCGAGATCCATAAAATGCAGAAAATTTTCTAGAAGGACTGAATTGAACAATTAAAATTGTTAACATAAAAACACATTTTTCTATTCTGAAGCTTTCATAACTATAGGCTTTCCATTTACACGGCTAGAGTCCGGTAAAATGGAACACGATATGTTGGATACTTGGGTCGGTCAGACTGGAACATTTGGTCCTAATCAAAAGCCAGTGGCGTATAGCCAAAGTCTTGAGATTGGGGGGTGGGATCACCTAGGGGGGGTCCGGGGCGTGCCCCCCCGGAAAATTTTGGATTTCTGGGTCTCTGAAACACTATTTCCTGCATTTTGAGGCAAGTATTTAAGAGTAATCTGAAAGCCATAAATTACATAATTTTGTTGAAATTAAACCAGAACATAGAATGATACACGTCAGAATATCTTTAGATTTATTTATAAACAAGTCGTAAATGTAAAAACAGGTTAAGGTTGGAGGCATTTTGTATAGGCCTTAGTATTGTAATTTATAGCATATGCATGCCTGCTGCTAAATCTATAACACATTACTAGTCTACTCACTTGACCTTAAAACAATGTAACCCCCCGCCCCAGGCCTACAAGTTTCTCAACGGATTTAAACTTTTCACGAGAACGGTCTTGGAGACCATTGGGGGGGAGGGCGACCCCCCCCCCCCTTGGCTACCCCATTGTCGAAAGCATGTCTATTCTTGTCAGACTGATCGGTCTGATTTTGTAAATTGGAAAGCACCCTAGGAATAGAATATCTTCTCAGAAATTTAAACTGGATTTAAACTGGTTACAGAATAGTTTTGAGTGTATAGTTGCTGTTGACTGCTAGTACTTACGTTCCTCTCCATCGACAATAAAGAATGCCAATAATGGCGACAATGACGAGAAGTGCAAACACACAAGGAATAATGATCTCCAAAAGTTTCGCTACATAAAATATAAAATACAATACTGAGCTGATGTTTGTTATTTAGGAACTTTAACGACCCAAGAAATACAGCTCAAGAAATGAAATTTCCAATCGCAAAACGAATCTAATAGAGGTGTTTGTAATTAAGACAGAATAGCGTTAGCTGGCACAAGAACCCTTTACTTACTTTTATCACCGCCTCCTCCTGATTGTGCCTGAACACGAAGACAATCATCTTGGATCGTTTTATCCTCGCATCTAACACCAGTCACAAAAAATAACATTAAGGAAGGAAGGAAGGAAGGAAGGAAGGAAGGAAGGAAGGAAGGAAGGAAGGAAGGAAGGAAGGAAGGAAGGAAGGAAGGAAGGAAGGAAGGAAGGAAGGAAGGAAGGAAGGAAGGAGAGAAAGAAAGGAAGGAAGGAAGGAAAGAAGGAAGGAATGGAGGGAGGGAGTTAAGGACGGAGGGAGGGAGGGAGGAAGGAAGGGAGGAAGGGAGGCACGGACCGACAGACCGATGTTTTTCTTACCGACACTGCAGCTTTTTATTGTCTATGACACACTTTCCATTATTGCTGCAATTGTAATCTGCGCATGACAGTTCACATCTAACGCCAGTAGTACCCTCAAGACATCTAGAATAAATATTAGAAAGCTAAAATAAACCTGACAAAAGATTTCCAAGAAGAGTTTCAGAGGAATGCATGATAAAGAACTGATATTAATTGTGAGTAATATCACACCCAGAAATATTTTCCTTACCGACATTGCAGCTTCTTATTCTCTATAACACATTTCCCATTATTGCTGCAATTGTAATCTGCGCATGACAGTTCACATCTGTCGCCAGTAGTACCCTCAAGACATCTAGAACAAATATTAAAAAGCTAAAAGAAACCTGACACAAGATTTTCAGACCGGTGGACAAAAGTAAGGCAATAATACAGATGTTTGGCTATGACACAAAGATTCTTTCCTCACCAACACTGCAGTGAGGAAATTTACGTAAGGAAGAAAGGAAAGAGGAAAGGAAGGAAAGGAAGGAAGGAAGGAAGGAAGGAAGGAAGGAAGGAAGGAAGGAAAGAAGGACGGAAGGAATGGAGGGAGGGAGTTAAGGACGGAGGGAGGAAGGAAGGAAGGAAGGAAGGAAGGAAGGAAGGAAGGAAGGAAGGAAGGAAGGAAGGAAGGAAGGAAGGAAGGAAGGAAAGAAGGAAGGAAGGAAGGAAGGAAGGAAGGAAGGAAGGAAGGAAGGAAGGAAGGAAGGAAAGAAGGAAAGAAGGAAGGAAGGAAGGAAGGAAGGAAGGAAGGAAGGAAGGAAGGAAGGAAGGAAGGAAGGAAGGAAGGAAGGAAGGAAGGAAGGAAGGAAGGAAGGAAAGAAGGAAGGAATGGAGGGAGGGAGTTAAGGACGGAGGGAGGGAGGGAGGGAGGGAGGAAGGAAGGAAGGGAGGGACGGACCGACAGACCGATGTTTTTCTTACCGACACTGCAGCTTTTTATTGTCTATGACACATTTTCCATTATTGCTGCAATTGTAATCTGCGCATGACAATTCACATATGTCGCCAGTAGTACCATCAAGACATCTAGAACAAATATTAAAAAGCTAAAAGAAACCTGACAGAAGATTTTCAGATAGGTGGACAAAAGTAAGGCAATAATACAGATGTTTGGCTATGACACAAAGATTCTTTCCTCACCGACACTGCGGTGAGGAAATTTACGTAAGGAAGAAAGGAAAGAAGAAAGGAGGGAAGGAAGGAAGGAAGGAAGGAAGGAAGGAAGGAAGGAAGGAAGGAAGGAAGGAAGGAAGGAAGGAAGGAAGGAAGGAAGGAAGGAAGGAAGGAAGGAAGGAAAGAAGGAAGGAAGGAAGGAAGGAAGGAAAGGAAGGAAGGAAGGAAGGAAGGAAGGAAGGGAGGGAGGGAGGGAGTTAAGGACAGAGGGAGGGAGGAAGGAAGGAAGGAATGGACGGACCGACAGACCGATGTTTTTCTTACCGACACTGCAGCTTTTTATTGTCTATGACACACTTTCCATTATTGCTGCAATTGTAATCTGCGCATGACAGTTCACATCTAACGCCAGTAGTACCCTCAAGACATCTAGAATAAATATTAGAAAGCTAAAATAAACCTGACAAAAGATTTCCAAGAAGAGTTTCAGAGGAATGCATGATAAAGAACTGATATTAATTGTGAGTAATATCATGCACCCAGAAATATTTTCCTTACCGACACTGCAGCTTCTTATTCTCTATAACACATTTCCCATTATTGCTGCAATTGTAATCTGCGCATGACAGTTCACATCTGTCGCCAGTAGTACCCTCAAGACATCTAGAACAAATATTAAAAAGCTAAAAGAAACCTGACAGAAGATTTTCAGACCGGTGGACAAAAGTAAGGCAATAATACAGATGTTTGGCTATGACACAAAGATTCTTTCCTCACCGACACTGCAGTGAGGAAATTTACGTAAGGAAGAAAGGAAAGAAGAAAGGAAAGAAAGGAAGGAAGGAAGCAAGCAAGCAAGGAAGGAAGGAAGGAAGGAAGGAAGGAAGGAAGGAAGGAAGGAAGGAAGGAAGGAAGGAAGGAAGGAAGGAAGGAAGGAAGGGAGGAAGGAAGGAAGCATGGAAGGAAGGAAGGAAGGAAGGAAGGAAGGAAGGAAGGAAGGAAGGAAGGAAGGAAGGAAGGAAGGAAGGAAGGAAGGAAGGAAGGAAGGAAGGAAGGAAGGAAGGAAGGAAGGAAGGAAGGAAGGAGGGAAGGAAAGAAAGAATCTTTCCTTACCGACACTGCAGTTTGTTGCCGTCTACAACACACGTGCCATTATTGCTGCAATTGTAGTCTGCGCATGTCAAATTACATCTGACGCCAGTAGCGTTCTTATAACACCTAGAACAAATATCAGAAAATAAACTTAATTAGCAGAAGAATCACAGACACAAAGAGTATTTAGGCAAACCTGGACAATAGTGATTTTGGATTTGGCAGAGTTTGATGTTGAAGAGATAATACATGACCTCCAAGAAGTCGTTACTTCCAGTTGCCCAGATCAGAGCGGGGTCACTTATAAGATATCTCAATCATATGATACTGACGCCTATACGTCGTCACATTACTACGGTTACAACTTACAAACAGTATGGTTTTTCATTGCGCATTTTGCATATTCCATGAACGCAATATTGAAAGCAACTTGAAGGAGGAGCTGTAAGAAATAATAACACGAAACTATTTGAGAAAATAGACTAACTAATTTCAAGAATTTATATCAGTTAATAAACGCCACAATGATATAAGAATAGTAATTAAGATAGGAAAAAACCTTTTTCACAAGTTTTCTTATTCACTTCGCCATTTGGACAGAGACAGATTGGACCAGCTTGATGAGGAAGACAAATGTGGCTACATGGGTTGTTTTTACACGTGTCAGCTAATAAACAAATGAACAAATGAATGAATAAACAAACAAACAAACAAACAAACAAACAAACAAACAAACAAATAAACAAACAAACAAATAAATAAATAAATAAACAAATAACTAAATAAATAAATAAATATATGATTGAATAAATAAATAAATAAATAAATAAATAAATAAATGATTGAATAAATAAATAAATAAATAAATAAATAAATAAATAAATAAATGAATAAACAAATAAACAAATAAACAAATAAATAAATAAATAATTGAATAAACAAATAAATAAATAAATAAATAATTGAATAAATAAATAAATAAATTATTGAATAAATAAACAAATAAATAAATAAATAATTGAATAAACAAATAAACAAATAAATAAATAAATAATTGAATAAACAAATAAATAAATAAATAATTGAATAGACAATTAAACAAATAAATAAATAAATAAATAATTGAATAAATAAATAAATAAATAAATAATTACAGCTCGAAGTACTCCGTCGAACTTTATGATAAATCTTTATATGCACTGCAGAAACATGAGTATCAATTAGTTTTATGGGGCCGCCATGGCCAAACTTATTCCACTTGAAAATAACCCCCGATACTGTTGTAATGTACAAATAATCTTCAAAAACATCAATGGAATAAGGATTAGAAAACTCTCCCCGGAGTTGCGACGATCTAACGACAATTCGTCGATCAGTTCCGTTTGTAAATATAGTTTCAATCTCGTTTTCTTTCATGTCACACCAAAAAAGGCGGTCCGTAATAGGATCAATGGCAAAGCCAGTGGGCCAAGATAACTTTGATCGTAGAAAGACCTTGCGATCGCCACCAGTTAGGTTCGCCATTTCAATCTTTGGAATAAGACCAACAACGCTCCAAAACATTTTACTAAAAGCAAACAGATTGTATTAAATAAGTTAGTGTTCATCTTTTTAATTCTAGTGCAAATAATGCTTTGTTTTTGGTTTATGTAAGAAAATGTTGTTCCAAACAAAGATTTTTTTTAATTTACTGAATTAATTTTCTTTAAATCTAATGGATAAAAGTAGAATAAGATAAGTTTTAAATGACAAAGCTTTCTTAACTTAGTGTTAATATTTAATAAATTCTTTTCTATGACCATATTGAAATTTATCGTTATTGAAAATATTGTTCTAATTAGAATGCATATAACTCAAACACGTGCGCATGCACGCGCAAAAGCAAGCATCTAGCAACTCCAGTTTTTTTTACGGAAGCCAACAAGTTTGTTTGAATTTTACGAACAATCTCTGAGTCCCGCTCTGATGCAGTCCCGACAATAGAGAACAAAACCTCAGTAGTTTTTAAACGTTTTTAAATATGGTGTCTAAGCGCAAGTTCTATCTTTTATTTTTAAACTTACTTCTTCTCCGGATACACAACTAGTTGAGTTGGTTGATTATATTGTCGAATATTAACCAGAACACGACGGCCACGACCAGAAATTGATGAAAACTCAACTGTCTTGCCCCTTGGTGTATGGTTTATCCAGTAAATATTATTGCCAATCCAATCAAGAGCAAAAGATATTGGTTGACCAGTAGAATTAATAATAGTTGTCATCTTGTTGCCACTAGACTCTGTGTCTCGCTTTTTACGACGTCCATTACCTGAAAAATCACAATATATCAGTCATCTCATCTCATTTCCTCCCCTCCCCTCCCATCTCTTGTCTCGTCTCATCTCCTCACCTCACCTTTCTTCCCATCTCTTGTCTCGTCTCATATCATGCCTTTATGACCCACTTCAGCTGCCGTGTCCAGCTCTCCTCTCCTTCCATCTCTTGTCTCGTCTTATCTCGTCTCATCTCATCTCATGTATTCTCCTCCCCTCCTATCTCTTGTCTCCTCCCATCTCTTCTCCTTCCCTTGCCTCCCTTCCCATCTCTTGTCTCGTCTCATCTCCCCTCATCACCTCTCCTCCCATCTCTTGTCTCCTCTCATCTCCTCTCCTCACCTCTCCTCCCATCTCTTGTCTCGTCTCATCTCCTCTCCTCACCTCTCCTCCTATCTCTTGTCTCCTCCCATCTCTTCTCCTTCCCTTCCCTCCCCTCCCATCTCTTGTCTCGTCTCATCTCCTCTCCTCACCTCTCCTCCCATCTCTTGTCTCGTCTCATCTCATTTCATCCCATCCCGTCTTATCTCATCTCACCTCCCTCACATCACATCCCCTTCCACACTGACCTGAAAGAGGAGCCATGTTAATAGCCTTGTTATTTACATCAATCCAAAAGACGAAAGTGATATTGCTACTGACCATGAAATCCACGGCTCTTACTTTAGAATCAGATGTAATAACACTGTGGGCATCAGATCCACTAGATGAGTAGCCACGAACACCGTCATGAGAAGGAAACCAAATTTTTGGAGGTTTTCCTAAGAAACAAAAGAAAAAATATAGCATTAAAATAGAATTTACGACAGTTCACAGATTAAGAACATGCCCAGGATAACTTGAGAGAATAAATAATCACCTTGAATTCTACAGATGGAATTAGTTGAAGTGTGTATTAATTGATAACCGACAAAACAAGAACACTTGTAACCTCCTTTGTAATTCACACATTTCTGACTGCATTTACCAAATAATGAACATTCATCAATGTCTTCACAAAAATGAGAGTTAGTTTTGTTGATTTCAAAACCATCACGACAGCTGCAGTAATAACCAGCTCCAGGTTTGACGTCAGTACAGTTTTGCTGACAAACACCAAATCTTTGCTTTGAACACGAACCACCTAAGATGAAACCAGTCACAATAATTAATCTCATATTTTCCTCGTTACAAGAACAAAAAACAACCAAACATGCATCGGGCCGTAGGAGGTAAACATCTGCTTTATGAGAGGCTAGTATGACCGTTACTCCCAATGTATTGCACATGTATATAACAATATCTATCTAAAATATCTTACTGCATTTTGTTTCGTCTGAACCATCGCCACAGTCATCCCTCTGATTACAGCGTTGGGACAATGGTACACAAGTACGTCCATTAAGACATTTGAAGTCCGTTGTATTACAAGTTCTCTCTTTCACACACGTAACTGGTTCATCACTTTTATCAGGACAATCAAAGTCACCATCACACCATTTGTATGACGGGATACATATGTGTCCAGTTTTACAACGAGCTTGAAGAAGAGTGCAACGATGTTGTGCTGCAAATGCGTAATGTAAGAATAAATCAAACACAAATGAAGTAAGAAAGGAAGAGGAAGGAAGGGAGGGAGGGAAGGAAGGAAGGAGGGAGGGAAGGAAGGAGGGAGGGAAGGAGGGAGGGAAGGAAGGGAGGGAGGGAAGGAGGGAGGGAAGGAAGGAGGGAGGGAAGGAAGGGAGGGAGGGAGGGAGGGAGGGAAGGAAGGGAGGGAGGGAGGGAGGGAGGGAGGGAGGGAGGGAGGGAGGGAGGGAGGGAGGGAGGGAGGGAGGGAGGGAGGGAGGGAGGGAGGGAGGGAGGGAGGGAGGGAGGGAGGGAGGGAGGGAGGGAGGGAGGGAGGGAGGGAGGAAGGAAGGAAAGAAGAGATATAACATACCACACATTGAGGGTTTCTCATCAGAATCATCCCCGCAGTCATTTTGTCCATCGCAAAGCATGTATTTATTCACACATAACGTATTGTTGCATTGAAACTGGTCAGAAGAACACACAAGTCCACAATCTAACAAGAAGATATCAATAAAAACGAGAACAAATCAACACCACCGACACCGACACCACCACCAACAATGACCAACCTACCGATCTCATCTGACTGATCTTTGCAATCAAAGCTACCATCACAGCGCCACTCTTTCTGAATACAATATCCATCACGACATCGAAATTCGTTCTTCGAACATGGTTTCTTTTCGCAATTTTTTTCGTCGGACCCGTCGCTGCAATCTTTCTGTTCATCACATCTCCATTCGTTAACCATGCAATGTTTGCTTGTGCTGCACCTAAAATAATAGAGAAGAAATTTCACTAAAGTAAAAGGTAAAAATGTCGACCACGTTATAATTTGCACTTGAAAACTAAAATAACCGAACAGTTTAATCAGCAAGGGCCAAATATATGTAAACTGTTTTTGAGAACGAAATACTGACGTTTGAAACCAGGGATACCAATTCGTTACCATCTTAACTACACGTACCTGAAGTTAGGTGAATTACATGCTGGGTAGCTACAATTAACTTCGTCACTGCGATCTGAGCAATCGTAATTGTAATCACAACGCCAGGAAAGCGGAATACACACTTTATTTTTGCACGAAAACTTATCCGAAGGACACGCTGGTGCTGCAATAAAAGAACACATTTTTCATCAGTTAAGCCTGGTTTCCATATAGCCGTAAGAGCCGGTGGCATGGCTGTGGCAAGGGGCGAGATGGTCCAATCATAGACAGTGTTGAATTAGCCAGCAATAAAAAGCTGTATGCGATTGGACCATTGCCCCTTGCCGCAGCCATGCCGCCGGCTCTTACGGCTATATGGAAACCAGGCTTAAATAATTCTGACAGTTAGAAAAGACAGAGTACATTTTGACAGATTGAGCTGAAAGCTTGAAAATAGAACTAAATACTCAGTATAACACCAAGTAAGCTACCCACCACATCTTTTATAAAAATAAATACTAATACTACGACCAAAAATGTTTATCTAAAAATGTTTCAAGTAAAATCATAGATTCTATTTTTTGGCAAAAATGGAAGAGTTGTTTGTCTTGTAATTTATTTCTTCTTCCATCGTCAGGTGTAGTTACAAGACAAACCTCACAAGTTTATGAAAAACACAAAAGCAATAAAAAACCTTCTATTTATGTTAAAACTTTGTTCAGGTTCACTTTAGAAAGACAATGATTCTTATACCTGAACAGTTTTCTCTCATCTGATCTATCTGGACAGTCAAAGTCGTCATCACAGACCCAAGAATGAGGGATACAGCCATAGGAGCAGTAAAATTTATCAGAGGGACATGTTATAGTAGGACAAGTTTTCGGATCCTCATCGCTTTTATCTTGACAGTCAATATAACCATTACATCTAGCACTCTTAAGAATACATTTTCCTGATGTCTTGCATTTGACTTCATGTGCTTTACATGTTTCATTTCGTTTACAATCTTTCTCATCACTACCATCACCACAGTTATCTGTGCCATCACATTTCCTCGATTTAGGAATGCACTTGTGATTATCGCAGCGAAATTTAAAAGAAGAACATTTTATACGAGAACAGTTTCTTTCGTCAGAATGGTCATCACAATCATATTCACCATCACAAACGTAGAATGTTGATGTACAGTTGTGATTGTCGCATTGGAATTGGCCTAAATAGGGGGAAAATGTAAGTGGAATAAAGCAGAGCAGAGCTGAGTAGAGAGGTGGAGTACAGTGGAATGTAGTGCAGTGCGGTACGCAACGGTACAGTGCAGTGCAGTACAGTAAAGTACAGTACAGTAGAAACTGGCACGTAGACTATGTAAAACTGACCTGCAGGACAATATCTCTTGGGGCAGGGATCAGGTGGTTCTGTTGGTTCATCGCTATTGTCACCACAGTCGTTTTCGCCATCACATTTCCAATGTTTAGCAATACACTTGAGCGTGTTGCAACTAAATTCGCTGATACTACAGTTGGAAAAACATTGTTTCTTATCAGGTGCTAGGAAATAATTTTTAGGACATGCGCAACGATATCCAGGCTCGGCAAGACCTGGCGTGAGAAGACAGAGTCCTTGACAAGCAAAACGTTTGTCTGTTGGACATTTTGATTTAATGGCTGGTTGTCTGAGAGGATGAACGACCTAAAAAGAACAGAAAATTGGCTGATTGTTATTTAAAAAAATATAGAAAACGAGTCCTGGTTTAACCCTTTCATCTACGGCTTGCTAAAACGCGGTGTCCTCCTTACGAGCGTTATCAATGGCTGTAGATGCACAAACCTGAATGTCCATTGGCTTATGAGTTGTATTTTTCATAATCACTTGATTCTTTCCAGACCATTTATGAGCTTTAAATACAGCTCTCATCGCCCAGTCGGTCCAAAATATTTGCTCTTCAAAAAGGGTTAGGGCAAAAGGATGTGTCACTTTTAAATTTGGTACAGTTTGTCTGTTTTTCCCGTCCATGTCAGTGTATTCAATGGCATCCAGTCGAGCATCAATCCAAAACAATTTCTTACTGGTATAATCAATCGTGATGCCGTTTGGCCAGCCAACTTTATTGGTAATAAGCGCAGTGAGGCCTGAACCATCCATACCAACACGAAATATTGCGTTTTGACGCCAGTCAGTAAAATATAAATAGCCTAAAAACACATGTCAATAACACGAGTGAAAGAAGGAAGGAAGGAAGGAAGGAAGGAAGGAAGGAAGGAAGGAAGGAAGGAAGGAAGGAAGGAAGGAAGGAAGGAAGGAAGGAAGGAAGGAAGGAAGGAAGGAAGGAAGGAAGGAGGAGGGAGGGAGGGAGGAGGGAGGGAGGAGGGAGGGAGGGAGGGAGGGAGGGAGGGAGGGAGGGAGGGAGGGAGGGAGGGAGGGAGGGAGGGAGGGAGGGAGGGAGGGAGGGAGGGAGGGAGGGAGGGAGGGAGGGAGGGAGGGAGGGAGGGAGGGAGGGAGGAAGGAAGGAAGGAAGGAAGGAAGGAAGGAAGGAAGGAAGGAAGGAAGGAAGGAAGGAAGGAAGGAAGGAAGGAAGGAAGGAAGGAAGGAAGGAAGGAAGCTTTCTTACCTTGCTGCGGGTACACAGCCATTCCTCTTGGTTCTTTCAAACCAGTTATAAGTTTGTTTGAGTGAAGTCCATTTAATTTGGATACGTAAATCGCTTGCTCAGAAGATTCACAAAAGTACAAATTTCTCTCAACCCAGTCCACAGCTAGACCATCTGGACTTGACGTGCGAAGTCTAATTATCGTTTTAACATCTGTGCCATTTATAAACGCTGTGTTTATTCCTTTAGGAGAGTTAGTTGACCAATAAACACGCTGTTCTTTGTAGTCATAATCCAATGCGACGGCGTTGACAAGTTCAGATAAAATACTAGTGTACTGTTTAGAGTCTGGAGACAGCCGATTAATATTATAACGATCAGCGAATAAGATATACGGTGAGGGATAGTCTTCTCCAATGTGCTTGCAGGAACGCTGGTCAGGAGTTAGTTTGTAATTCTCACCACACATACATTTGAAATGTCCTGGAATGTTATAGCACAATTGACTGCAATGGTTTTCAGTGTAATCCAAGCACTCATCAATGTCAACACATTTGGTACGATTAACTACTTTATAACCACGCTTACAGCTGCACTCCAATCCAGCAATTACGTCCTTACAAAAATGTTGACAAGGGTTTCGTTCTTTATCACGACATTCATCACGTACATGACAGTTCTTCTCGTCTGACTTATCACTACAGTCATACATCTAAATAAATAATGAAATAAATAAATAAACAAACAAACAAACAAACAAACAAACAAACAAACAAACAAACAAACGAACGAACGAACGAACGAACGAACGAACGAACGAACGAACGAACGCACGCACGCACGCACGCACGCACGCACAAACAGGCGGGCGGGCGGGCGGGCGAGCGAGCGGGCGGGCGGGCGGACGGACGGACGGACGGACGGACGGACGGACGGACGGACGGACGGACGGACGGACAGACAGACAGACAGACAGACAGACAGACAGACAGACAGACAGACAGACAGACAGACAGACAGACAGACAGACAAAGAGAGGGAATGAAGGAGAAAAGAAGGGAGAGAAAGAGCTTCTATTGTCACAACAGAAAAAAATGGCAGAGATTTGGTAACAGATACCTTATCGCACACACGGTTTAACGGAATACACTTGCCACTTTGCTTGCATTGAAATTCTCTCTCTCCACATAGTCTGCGAGTAGGAGTGGTACATCCCTCTTCATCAGAGCCGTCATTACAATCTTTGTCTGCATCACATTTGTATTCCTTAGCAATGCAATGTTTGTTTTGACAAGTAAATTGATTTGGGTTACAAGTTCCATACGTACAAGATAGTTCGTCTGAGCCATCACCACAATCGTTCTCGTGATCACAACGCCATGCCTTTCGTATACAAATACTGTTGCCACATCTACAAAAATGACAAATTTAATAGAAAAAGGAAAATAAAGAAACATAGGAAAAGAAGAAAAAAGCAAAGAATAAAAAGAAGAGGAAGGAGAAGAAGTAAAAAGTAAAATACTGGAAATATTATAATTACAAGTAATACCATGACATATCGGGAAATTAGTGAATAAATGTCCCCTCGAGCCTCAGGAGGATTTGTGAAATTCCCTCGGGCTGATTATCTTATAATAACGCATTTCTTTGTTGTGTAAGAGTTATTGGATGTTTGGTCATGCATGCTAATGAGGAAAAAATTAGAAATTTACCCTGTTTGGGGGAAATTAGAGATTAAATTACCCGGTGAGAAAAAAAGAAATGGAGTCAATCCTTCAATCCTGGTATTATAGCGGTAAAATTGGTGCAGTTACGAGCAAACAAATAGGAGCACTCTAGAAGTCATTACCTGAACTCGTTGCTACTACACGAAGGATGCGAACAGCCCTCACGTGGATCTTCGTCTGAAGCGTCACCACAATCGTTATCTCCGTCACAAACGTACGTTCTTGGAATACAACGTGACGCATTGTAACATTTAAATTCACGTGCACCACACGTGCGTAAAGTGCAATTGGGCATATTCTCATCGCTGTTATCACCACAATCATTGTCGCCATCACAGAGAAATGACTTGGAAACACAATTTCCTAAATAAAAAAAAAACACATGACTAGCTTAGATAGACAGACAGACAGACAGACAGATAGATAGACAGACAGACAGACAGACAGACAGACAGACAGAGACAGACAGACAGACAGACAGACAGACAGACAGACAGACAGACAGACAGACAGACAGACAGACAGACAGACAGACAGACAGACAGACAGACAGACAGACAGACAGACAGACAGACAGACAGACAGACAGACAGACAGACAGACAGACAGACAGACAGACAGACAGACAGACAAACTGTACCATTGCGACAAGCAAACTCTTGTGTTTTACAAGTGTTGGGTGGTATTGTTGTGCAATTTCCCATTTCGTCGCTGTTATCACCGCAATCATCATCACCATCACATCTCCAAGTGGCTGGAATACAACGACCAGTACTAGTACACTTGATTTCAGTTTTAGAGCATGTTGTATTTGAACATCTTGCTTTAGATTCATCAGAATTATCACCACAATCATCATCACCATCGCAGATCCACGACTCGCGAATACACATACTATTGTTACTACAAGGTTCACGACCAGGGGGGCATGTCACTGTTGGACAGCCACTCTCGTCGGAGAAGTCTCGGCAGTCGTTATCGGCATCACATCGGAGAGCCTCGCCGATACATCGGCCGTTGTTACAAGCAAACTCCCCCTTTAGGCAAGTCGGTTGTTCACAACCCACTTCGTCACTGTTGTCATGGCAATCGTTGTCAAAGTCACAACGCCATAGTTTGGCAATGCACTTTCCGTTATTGCACTGGAACGAACTTGCAGGACAAGTGTGCTTTGCTAAAAATAAGAAAAGACACGATTTAATTAACAACCACGATCTGCCATCTAAGTTCTAGTAGCAGCTCAATTGCTTATTCGGAAAGTTGTGAGTACGAGTGCCATCTAGAGCAACAAAACTCCAAGCTGAAAGTACTACACTAACTAACGACAGCTTGTACAACAAGAACTAACAAAACTTTACAAACTTCAAGCTGAAAGTACTACACTAACTAACGACAGCTTGTACAACAAGAACTAACAGAGCTTTACAAACTCCAAGCTGAAAGTATTACACTAACTAACGACAGCAAGAACTAACAGAGCTTTACAAACTCCAAGCTGAAAGTATTATACTAACTAACGACAGCTTGTACAGCAAGAACTAACAGAGCTTTACAAACTCCAAGCTGAAAGTATTATACTAACTAACAAACTCCAAGCTGAAAGTACTACACTAACTAACGACAGCTTGTACAACAAGAACTAACAGAGCTTTACAAACTCCAAGCTGAAAGTATTACACTAACTAACGACAGCTTGTGAGCAAGAACTAACAGAGCTTTACAAACTCCAAGCTGAAAGTATTATACTAACTAACGACAGCTTGTACAGCAAGAACTAACAGAGCTTTACAAACTCCAAGCTGAAAGTATTATACTAACTAACGACAGCTTGTACAAAACTCCAAGCTGAAAGTACTTATACTAACTAACGACAGCTTGTAGAGCAAGAACTAACAGAGCTTTACAAACTCCAAGCTGAAAGTATTATACTAACTAACGACAGCTTGTACAACAAGAACTAACAAATGTATCCCCTTACCACAAACTACAGGCAGTTCATCAGATCTATCCGTACAATCATCGTCTGTATCACAGATAAACGAACGAGAGATGCATTCTCCATTGGCGCATGTGAATTGATTACTGGAGCAATTACTATACTTGCGTACACACCAGAAACCATAATAAAGCTTGAAACCAATAGGACATTTACATTGTCGGGTTCCGTTTTCAACTGTACACTCATGACTACATCCACCATTGTCCAAACACGGAGAAGCAGAGCCTGAAAACAAACAAAATAAACCAATTCAAACCCACATACTACTGATATGTACAGAATTTTTGGTTTTTTAAACGCTTTAAAAAACGACCCATTTCTGGCATTTCATTGACGCAGTTCTTTTAAAAATCAACAAACCGTAAAAACCAGGAACACGTTTTGAGCGTAGACATCACATATAAAACCAGCAACATAATACTGATTCCCTTTGTGTTTTCCTCATAAATTATTCTGAATAAGCTTTTCAATTACAATATAATATAATATAACATACACTTCTAATATACTAATTATAACTTAACATACAATTTTGCCTTTCTGGCGTAAACATCTGGATGTCCATTGGCTGGTAGTTAAAAGCTTCCGTAAGCTGAATTTGACCTCCACCACCGAATTTGTTGGCTTTCATCACTTTCTTCAACACCCAGTCTGTCCAAAAAATAGAACTACCAAACACAGTTATTGCAAATGGATGAGGTAGTTGATCCACGATCATTCGCCGATCAGATCCATCCAGGTTAGCAGACTCAATTCTGAAACATAAATCAGGTCATAATTAGTGAAATAATGTGATGGCATTTATACCAGTGAGAGACGGACTTTGTTCACTACCACCGCCATCACCACCACCACCATCACTACCAGTATCACCATCACAACCACCATCACAACCACCATCACAACCAATATCACCATCACAACCACTATCACAACCACCACCACTACCACCACCACCACCAAAACCATAATCATCACTACCATTATCACCATCACAACCACTATCACAACCACTACCACCCTCATCACCACCACCACCATCACTACCATTATCACCATCACAATCACTATCACAACCACTACCACCATCATCACCACCATGCACCACCATCACTACCATTCTCACCATCACAACGATCATCACAACTACTACCACCACCATCACCGCCACTACCATCACCACCATCACTACCACCACCATCACGACCATCATCACCATTACAATCACCATGACAATAACTACCACCACCGTGATATCACCACCACCACCATCACTATCACAACCACGTCCACACTACCAGTCTACCATCACAACCATTACCATCACCTCTACAACTATTACCATCACCATCACTTCAGATCTTCCTCTTGCGCATATAAACACCAAACTATGTTACGACATGCAGTATAAAAAAAAACTATCAATACAAACAAAAGAACTTGGTGCACAGTATCTAACCTGTCCAATCGAGCATCAACCCAGTACATTCTAATTTCAAAGGTATCTATACTCAAACCATTTGGCCAACCTAAGCCAGTATTGACCAGCACTCGGCGATTGACTCCTCTCATAAGAGCACGCTCAATACTAGGAACACCCCAATCTGTCCAGTAAATCATGCTAAAAAAAACAATCCAGAAAAATCAGTATATTAATCAACGACTCACAAGAACTGACACTGCAAATCAGAGTTCTTCAACAGCTAGAAAATTCCGTTTGATCATAAGTGAGGGGTGACTGCTACTGAAAATATATAAGACTTGTAAAAACAAGTAAGGCGCTTGAACTCAAAGTAAACACAGACTACTTTCTGATAGGAAAATCAAAAAAGGACACAAAGGAAAGAAAAAAATGAATGTCGATATCCTAAGAAAATATAGCAAAGAAAAATGGAGAAAAGAAAGAGAAAGACAAGATCTTAAATAATTATATTTTAGTTATTTAGAAATATTATTGCTGTGCAGAATATTCCTGAGTATTACTCAATTCAAAACACAAACCAAAATGAAAAATCTAGCTACATAACATGTCAAAAACCCAAACTAACAGTCAAAGACGACTAGTTACCTTTCGCAAGGCATGACGACAATAGCGCGCGGTTCTTGTAACCCCACTGAAATGATATTAGTCATGTTTGAACCATCGTAATCTATTCTTCGGATTTTATCATTTGATGCATCTGTTACGTAAATCTTCTTCGCCATCCAATCCACGGCAATTCCATCAGGAATAACTAAGAAAGATTAAAACCTGCCATTTTTTATTGCTCAAAGTGAGAATGTACCGCAAGTTACACGGATAAGTGACACCCCCAGGATAAGGACTGCAGAGAGTAAGTGTATTTCAAGAACTAGTGGATTGGCAGACTATGCGGGTACAAATATATAGGTGCGCAAACTAGTTGTTTATGCGTATTGATAGTGTAAACACAATCATAACATGAACTTACTGGTAAGACCGATTTCTTTCAGTCCACTGCCATTAACGTAAACAGACATGATAGATTTCTTAAGCACAGTAAAAAAGATCAATTTTTCTTGGTAGTCAAAATCAAGAGCAACAGTTGAATGTTTGGTACTGTAAATGCTCGGATATGGCACTGTCTTGTTTCGTGGATCTACGTGCAGAAAACGGATTTCTTTTCCCATTGCGTAAATGAGCACAGCTGAAGATTTGCGACAATGTTTTCTATCAATTGAAAGTTCACCGGTTGCACACGCGCATCTGAAAAGCAAATAGAAAGGAAAATAATTACTGAAACGTGTACTTATGTGGACCTAATTTTGACCTTGTGATCACTGACTTGCTGCTGTTGCTGCTTCTGTTGTTTGTTATTGTTGTTGTGGTTGTTGTTGTGGTTGTGGTTGTTGTTGTTGGTTGTTGTTGTTGTGTTGTGGTTGTGTTGTTGTGGTTGTGGTTGTTGTGGTTGTGGTTGTTGTTGTGGTTGTGGTTGTGGTTGTTGTGGTTGTGGTTGTTGTTGTTGTTGTTGTTGTTGTGGTGGTTGTGGTGGTGGTTGTGGTGGTGGTGGTGGTTGTGGTTGTGGTTGTGGTTGTGGTTGTGGTTGTGGTTGTGGTTGTTGTGGTTGTGGTTGTGGTTGTGGTTGTTGTGGTTGTTGTTGTTGTTGTTGTGGTTGTGGTTGTGGTTGTGGTGGTTGTGGTGGTGGTTGTGGTGGTGGTTGTGGTGGTGGTTGTGGTTGTGGTTGTGGTTGTTGTTGTTGTTGTTGTTGTTGTTGTTGTGGTTGTGGTTGTGGTTGTGGTGGTTGTGGTGGTGGTTGTGGTGGTGGTTGTGGTTGTGGTTGTGGTTGTGGTTGTGGTTGTTGTTGTTGTTGTTGTTGTGGTTGTGGTTGTGGTTGTTGTTGTTGTTGTTGTTGTTGTTGTTGTTGTTGTTGTTGTTGTTGTTGTTGTTGGTGGTGGTGGTGGTGGTGGTGTTGTCGTCGTCGTCGTCGTTGTTGTTGTTGTTGTTGTTGTTGTTGTTGTTGTTATTGCTGTTGTTGTTGTTTGTTGTTGTTGTTGTTGTTGTTGCATAATAATAATAATAAATCTCATACCTGTGATCGGCTTTGCCAGTTGACAAGCACAGTTGTTCACAGTGGTTAATCGCACACGCTCCACCAGATGGTTGCTTGTTCTTATCATAAGCAAACACATCATTCGGTCCTCGTACTGGATTGTTGGTCAAGTGAAAAGTTATATTTTTGCCAGAATTCTTATTAATTCGAACAATCGTGTTAGACTGAGTAAAAGAAGCGTAAATATAATTGCCAAAAACTGTCAACGCGTAACCGTTGCGGTAGCGATTGTCTTTCACGAACATTTTTGGTGTGCCTGTTTCAAAAAATGAATAACATTTCAAAATTAATATTTTTAAAACAATTATATTAAAGTGTTGTTTTTTCTTGTTATTTGTTATGCGACAATTAACTACCCCTAACCGCATGTCTTTCCACAACCTATCTCACGCGGCTACGCCCTAACTGTTCATAAGCCAGAACAACAAGATGTTCTCTTTACCTCCATCAATTCCCACGTAGCCCACTTGATTTAATCTTCCATCTATCCAATACAACAAGTCAGTTTCGTAATCAATTGTTAATCCATTAGGCCAGAAAATATGATTGCTATTATTAGAAACTAGAGTCTTTGGAGAGCTACCATCCATGTACGCTCGTTGAATTTTTGGTGCTTGTCCCCAGTCTGTCCAGAACATCATTCCTTTTGCTGGATAAACAACGATAGCCCTAGGTTTATCAAGGCCTGTTGTAATAAGAGGAAGGCGAGAAGATCCGTTTAAACGACTCACCTGGCAAGAAAAATATAGAATAATAAAACAGCTTAATTTCTTGCAGGTCGCGTCAAGAAAAACAAGAATCTTGGATCTGGAACCATTTCAAAAGCTATTACAAAAAATTTGTTTGGCAAAAATTACAAAATAATATTTTTCTGTGAGTTGCAAACCAAAAAATAAATTATCAGAATTGCTACTCACTTCAATCAGTTTTGTTCCCATATCAGTCCAGTATAAATTCTTCCCCACCCAATCCACAGCTATCCCATGAGGACTTTGCAATCCTGTTGTAACTACGTACTCCATACCAGATCCGTCAGTGTTTATCCGACCAATCACGTCCTTTGCATCGTCAGTAAAGTAGATTGAGCCATCTGCGTACAGGAAGTCAGCGGCAAAACAGTTGATGGTAACTGAGATGTAAGGCAAGTGTGCTGTCTGATCATGTGGGTCGAATGAAATACCAAGAAATTCTAAAAAATAAATGATATTCATGAAAAACTAACTTCACTTCACTTCCTTCCCTTTCCTTTCTTTTCCTTTCCTTTCCTTTCCTTTCCTTTCCCTTTTCTTTTCGTTTCCTTTCTTTCCCTTTCCTTTCCTTTCCTTTCCTTTCTTTTCCATTTCGTTTCCTTTCAATTCCCTTTCCTTTCCTTTCATCTCCTTTCATTTCCTTTCCTTTCATTCCCTTTCCTTTCCTTTCCTCTCATTTCCTTTCCTTTCCTTCCTTTCCTTTCCTTTCCTTTCCTCTCATTTCCTTTCCTTCCCTCCACTCAACAATAAAATGTTTGGCACCTTGACTTACCATTTGATTTGGTGAAAACCAGAAAACTGTTGCTTGTTTCACATTTTTTGCTTGTTGTATTAAAATTGTAGCCTCTTCGACAAGCACATTGTGCAACTTCTCCAGTCCACAAACACAGCTCGGGACAGTTCCCATTACGTCTGCTACAAGCATTGTTGCCTGAAAGTTAATACAAAATTAAGAACACCTACGTCTATCAGTTTCATAAGGTAACTGTGGTTATGTGATGTGTAGCAGTTGTGGTTATATGTACAAGTCGTTTCTAACTGATAATGTTAACATATTACCTGGCTGTCTAGTCTTGTCAAACACACAGACATCCATTACTCCTGCTAATCGTGATTTTAAGACAACTTGGTTTTTGCCATCTACATCTGCCTTACTGATTGAACGAGTCACCCAGTCACTCCAGTAGATACTGCCATTAAGAACAGATATGCCAAAAGGATGTTTTAAGCCTACAATAACAGTGAAAATACAATCAACAAAAAATAAAACGGCAGGAAAAACAAAAAAAAATTTAGACGACAAAAAAAAGTGAAAGAGAATATAGAAAAAGAGAACAGTGTGGGATAAGAACGAAAAAGAAAACAAAAATGAGAAAGTGAAAGGAAGGAAATAAGATTTAAGTACCTGATAAAACAATCTTTGTTCTATGCTTGCCACTAAGTGTTGAAAACTCAATTTTATCATAGGCTGCGTCAGCCCAGTATATTCTGTCACTTGAATAATCAATTGTTATTCCATTAACAAAATTAAGACTAGTGTTGACTAGCACTTTGATATTGTCTCCGTTCAAACTAGCCCTTTGAATTGATCTCAGACCCCAGTCCGTCCAAAAAATAAAACTAAATAAAAAAATCAAAATATATTTTTATATCTTACGTGAGTTGCGTCGCATTAAATTGTTACTTGTTATTTATTTCCACATGTTTTGTACAAACAATTGAGACTAATTATTACATAATAATTAACAATCAAAGATCAATTAACCTTTAAATTAACAATTGAAACTAATTATCACCTTCCAATTAACAATTAGAGTCCTTCTTAACCCTTTCATGCGCAATTGTTGTTGTCAAACAACTTTATCTTTTTACTCTGACTAACGCCAGACGATTTTACTCGTCAAAGCCATGCGTGAAAGAATTAAACACTATACTTAACTCTACGTAAAGGATAACATAAGAATTTCCCTGCATAATAAAGCAATTACTTATAGTTTAAAAAACACGTACCCTTTGCTTGGATATACAGCAATACCACGAGGTTGACTTAAATGCTTAGATTTCGATAAGACAACGCTATGATGCCGGCCATCTGTACGAGCAACACCAATCACATCAGCTCCACTGTCTGTCCAGTAAATATTTTTAGCAACCCAATCAACGGCAATACCATCAGGAGAACGTAGCCCAGAACCTAAATCAAATAGATTATGTTCTTACGCTCTTCTTTCACCTTCCTAACTCCAAGTTGCTTTGGTTACCCCTTCGGCCCTTCTTCGATAATTTTACTTGATAAACTGGAATATTCCCCATGTTGTTGTGTTTTGTCTTTCTTATATTTTTCGTTTCTCCAATCTTTCCTCCTATTCCTTTGGATCCCGTTACTTTCCCCCCGTTACTTCCCACTTCATCTATTCATTCCCTTTCTTTCTTCCTTTTCCTTCTCTGCTCTTTTTCGTTCTTTCCTTTCCCATACCCCTTACTTCCTGCTTGTTGTATTTATCCCTTTCCTTACTTTCTCCCATTTCCTTCTCTCCTTACACCCCTTCCTCTAGTTATTGCTGTCCTTCCTTCCCGTTTCCTTCTTTGCTCTTTCCGTCCCTTTCTTTCCTTCCTTAGCTCACCCCTTACTCCTCTTCTCTCTATTTCTCCCTTTCCTCTCCTTTTCTTCCCTTTCATGGCTTAGAAAAAATAACAAAAAAAAACTGATTACAAACTTAGAACAAAATCTGATCCATTTATCACACGTTAAGATCCCAGGGGTAGAAACATAAAAAAACGTTTATCTAACCTGGCTTAATGATTTTTTCATGTCCTGTGCCATTGACAAAAATTCTTGAAATAGAATCATCAGTGACGTCAGTCCAATACAAACGATCTTCTGTATAGTCAAAGTCAATGCCAATAGCGTTACGCAATCCCATGACGGGAATCATTCTTTCCGTGCTATCTTCTGTCAGCGAGATTGCTTTTATTTCATATCTACGGCTGTACACCAGAAAACTGTTGACATCTAACAAAAACATATCACAGATATATTAATTACATTCATCATCCATGTTGTAATTAAATATAAAAACTTAAGCTTCTGGTGGATATGTAATAACAGTAAATAAGCGCAATATAAAACGTAGCTAGTCATCCATGATTTTCATAGCCATACCTTTACAAGTGGTGTTAGATTCCAATTTCAAACCAATGGGACAAAGACATCTGTATCCCGCAGGCTTCAGAACGCAAAGATGAGAACATGGGCTGGTGGCACAATGATTGACTCCTGTTAAACAATTGGGACATGAAGAAACGGGTAAATGCATGGGTGAGTGCTTCATGCGTGAAGTGGGTGAGTGCTTCATGCGTGAAGTGGGTGAGTGCTTCATGCGTGAAGTGGGTGAGTGCGTCATGCGTGAAGAACAGAGGGCGAAAGAGTGCGTGCGTAAATGCTTGGATAGATGGATAAATGGATAGATTGATGGATGAGATAGATAGAAGAAAAGTGACAAAACTTTACCTGATGGTTGTCTAACAGGGTGGACAACATGAAGATCCATGAGACGGTTGCGGCTTGCATACAGTTCAGTAACGTTTCCACCTGGATACTTGCTGGTAAATCTGAGGGCATTTCCAGCCCAGTCTGTCCAAAAGATTTTATCTTCGAACAGGCTGGAAGAAAATGGATGTTGTAGTTTCGAAGAACCGGTAAGAACACTGTAACGGTGATCACCTTCATAATCACAGAATTCCAAATCATGAAATTTTGCATCCACCCAATAAATTCGTCTGACAAAAATATAGATAAGTACAATAATTTTAATATCATACTATATATCATACTACATCATACCATATCGTAACGTCGTACCGTACCATACCGTACCGTACCATACCATACCATACCTACCATACATACCATACCATACCATACCATACCATACCATACCACACCATACCATACCATACCACACTACACCGCACCACACGGTACAACACCATACCATACCATACCACCCTACACCGCACCACACAGTACCATATCATACTACATATACCACACCACACCACACCATACCATACCATACTATACCACACCATACCATGCCACACTACATCACACCACACGGTACCACACCATACCATATCATACTACCCCATATAATATACTACACCACACCACACCACACCATACCATACCATACCATACCATACCATACCAAACCATACCACACAACACCACACGGTACCACACCACACAACGCACCACATACCATACCATGATCATTTATATCTTACTTGTTAGCATAATCCAGTGTCATTCCATTTGGCCAACCAAGTTTATCAGTTATAAGTGATTTTCTGTTGCTTCCATCCATATGAGATCTTTCTATACGAGGGTTATTCCCCCAATCAGTCCAAAACAAAAATCTAAAGCAGTTAGATTAAAAATCTAAATTTAATACCACTTAAAACACTTCTTCTATTTATTCACATAAATCATTTTTCAACTTATATAGTTTTATTTAAAATCTATTAATGTTAAATAATAGACTATACGTACCCTTCTCTGGGATCGAGGTGCATAGCTCTTGGTGAATCAACTCCCGTATTAATTAACACACTGCGGTGCCTACCATCTAGTTTGGAAACTTCAATCTTATCAGCTCTCATATCTAACCAATAAAGATTACGACCAATCCAATCCACTGCAATACCTAACAAAGGAAATAAAAAACGAAAATGTGGTCAACTTACACGAATTTCGTCGTACACCGATATCATCAGAACTACAAAAATATGCCATAGCCTTGTGTTTATATATACACTGAAGTTGTAAAAATATGAATATATACAATGAAATTAAATTAATTTGACCCTTTGCCTACTTAGGCCACCAAAACCAGCCACTTTGTTATTTTACCCTGTCTAACACCAGACGATTTTACTCATCACGTGAGAACCCCTAGGAGGGAAAGGGTTAATTTAAACCTTTAAAGAATTTTAATTTTAGCCTTTAAAAAGACTTTTAGTTGACGTCATGTCAATGTTACTACAGTAACCACAGACCTTCAGCTGATATTAGTCCTCCTGACACAACCGTCTCAATATCACTTCCATCAAAATTGGCTCGCTGTATCTTGTCAGTCATTACGTCAGTCCAGTATAATCTTTTTTCTTTCCAATCAAAATCAACTCCAATCGTATTCCGAAGACCTCTTATAACTGCCGAGTACTGCACCTGCCCGTTTTTAGCCCGAAGACCAACTTTTAGGATTGAAATGCGGTTTGAAACCAATATGAAAGGAGTGCTATCATTCTCTACAGCCGGTCAACAAAAACAAGAATTACAACATTGATAAATATATTCATAATACGTTACATGTTTCCGTGTCAATGTTCGTGTTGGTGTCTGGCTCAATGCCGGTTATGTACATCAGTCAGCTGTGAGTAACTTCGTTACAAGTAATTAGTTGCATAAAATCGTTACTTTCTTGAGTAACTTTAACGGTAACTAGTTACTAAGGTAACTGTAAGTGTAACTAGGTAGAACAGTGAAGTAACTGTCACAGTAGAGTATACTGTATATGCATGCCAATTAATGCCTAACAATCAACATACATGTAGAGCTATATGAGAAACATGAACTGATAAACTACTGCTGCTTACGTGTATTTGCTCGGCACGAGCGACCATCAGGCTGTCGCGTATAACCATGGACGCACAGGCAATAATAGGATTTTTGCGAATTGACGCAGGTATGGCTACAAGCCCAGGGCAAGGCACACTCGTCAACATCAATACATGTAATGTTATCTTTGTCAAGTTTCAGGCCAAGTGGACAACTACACAACGCTCCTGATGAGAAATAAGAAAGAAAAATTTCATTAAAAAAATAAACAAGGTTAAAATAAAATACCATTTTAAAATCTAAATCCGTGCTTTGTGATCGGCTGAAAGTCGTGTTACTATTACTGAATGGTAACCTGGTTACGCTTCAAACTGACGTGTCAATTATTACAAGATAAGAAAACACTACATTCTGTTTCAGTCAGTAATCACCACCACCACGCCCACTATCACCACCACCACCACCATCATCACCACCATCACCATCATCACTACCATCACCATCACCATCACCATCACCATCATCACCACCATCACCATCATCACTACCATCACCATCAACACCATCACCACCACCATCGCTATCACTATGATCACCACCATCACCACCACGTACCATCACCATCACTAGAATCATCTAGTACTTATATAATTATTGCACTAGATCTTTTCTAAGTGAACAAGGTATTCACTTTTGAAAAGTTTGCCTGCGTATCTTGATCACAAGTTTTTCGTACCTTGTGGAGAATTGGTACACTTATGACTACATCCACCATTATTTCTCCCGCACTCTTGGTAAAGACAATCTCCTTCTTCATCCTCTCCCCCAGGACAGTCTAGCTTATAGTCGCAAAGTTTGATTACAGACAAGCAGATGGTAGAGTTTGGGCACGAAAACTGATCTGATGGACACTCTTCTGGGCCTGCAATGAATGATTCAATACATACCAATTAAAAAAAACACTTTTTCATCGGCTAACAACATTGGACAACAACAGCAACAACAACAACAACAACGACAACGACGACAACAATAACAACAACAACAACAGCAACAACAACAACAATAACAACAACAACAACAACAACAACAACAACAACAACAACAACAACAACAACAACAACAACAACAACAACAACAACAACAACAACAACGACAACAACAATAACAATAACAACAACAATAACAACAACAACAACAACAGCAACAACATCACCGCCACCAACACCACCACCACCACCACCACCAACAATAATAACAACAACATCAACACCAACACCACCACCAACAACAACAAACAAACACCACCACCACCACCACCAACACCGACACCACCACCACCACTACCAAGAACAACACCACCACCACTACCACTACCACCACCAATAACAACAACAACACCACCACTGTACCACCACCACCACTACCAAGAACAACACCACCACCACCACCACTACCACCACCAATAACAACAACAACACCACCACTGTACCACCACCACCACTACCAACAACATACTAATCTAGATATGATCTCTTGTTGAATCAAAGTTATAATACAACATTAATGTACGTGCATTAAGTTTTCCAATGTCTTACCACATTCTGAATTAGTTTCATCACTGTTATCCCCACAGTCATCCTCTCCATCACATTTCCAAGAATTCGGAATACATACACCACTAGAAGCACATTTAAATTGATGTTGACATGTGCAATTCTTTTCATCAGAAGAGTCACCACAATCGTTCCTGTCATTACACACAAGTGTTTCGTTGACGCACTTGAAGTTTGTGCATCTGAACTCACCATCTGTACAACCTGTTTAAATAATTGTTTAATCTTATTTAGGACAAGATAAAATAATATAGGACAAGATAGACTGAAAACAAGATAAAATAGGATAAGATAGACTAAGGTAGAATAAGGTAGGAAATCTAAACGACAATAATTAAGTTTTACCGCAGCTTTTTAGCATTTCATCAGACTGATCGCCACAATCATCTTCACGATTGCATGTAAGGTTTTTGGGAATACATTGATCGTTTTCACACTGAAATGTCTCTTCAGGACACACCCTAACAATCGTAGCTAAAAAAACATAATGTGAATTGTTAAAGACAGAAAAACGTTATATTAAAGTGGGATACGGTATGAAAACGTCTGAGAAAATAATTTCTCGTATATAGTTCTCACACTATTTTTATAATAATTCCTGCTTGCTGACAATACTCACTGCAGTTCACCTCGTCCGACTTATCGTCACAGTCATCGTCGCCGTCACATTTCCAAAACAATTCAATACAATTTCCATCAGCACAACGAAATTCGTTACTGGAACAGTTTAACGGTGAGCAACCTTCTTCGTCTGAATTATCAACGCAATCTTTCTTGCCATTACATCGCAAAATTCTGGAGAGACAATTACCACTACTGACACACTTAAAACCACTACATGTACCGTTGTTACTCGCTGGAAAAAATATTTATAACATCAATACAGTGACGTCGATATTAAAGTGAGCTGCTACGAGACAAACAAAAAAACAAACAAACAAACAAACAAACAAACAAACAAACAAACAAACAAACAAACAAACAAACAAACAAACAAACAGGCAGGCAGGTAGGCAGACAGACAGACAGAGAGAGAGACAGACAGACAGACAGACAGACAGACAGACAGACAGACAGACAGACAGACAGACAGACAGACAGACAGACAGACAGACAGACAGACACTGTAGTAATACCAGTCATCACATTACTAGTTACTGCGTTTTATGCATGTACGACAATTCGCACAACTCACTAAAGCTATATATTTAAATACTTACCGCATCCTAATTCGTCAGTTTTATCAAAACAATCAAAATATCCATCACATTTCCAAGAATTACTTATGCATTGATTGTTGGCACAAGCAAAAGAACCGACAGGACATGTTTTGGTGCAGTTTTCATCAGAATTATCTCCACAATCGTCATCACTGTCGCAAACCAACGCTTGGGGAATACACTTATTGTTCTTGCATTTCACATACGACGATTCACACGTTCGCGTCTCTAAATAATGTCACAATATTTAAAGATATTTTTTATCAGTTTTCTTAAAATTTGCAAGAAACGTGTGGCATTCCATCGAATTAAAAAAATAACAAGTTTCTTCGCTCTTTTTTGATCGTGACCTCGTGCAGGCGCTAAAACTGGTTTGGCAGCAGTGGTCCTGGTTCCTATTACCTTAAAGGCCAAACGCTTTCAACATTTCATGCAACATCGTTCAACATTGTTGAACGCATGTTGAACGCATGTTGAACGAAAATTTGAACATGTTCAAATTTCGTTCAACATCATTCAACACCATTCAACAACGTTCAACATCATTCAACGGGATGGCCAAACGCTTTCAACATGTTGAATCACGGTTGAATTCAACAATGTTGAACGATGTTGCATGAAATGTTGAAAGCGTTTGGCCAGGCCTTAAGAATGACAAATACTTACGGCACGCTTGAGTATGTTCGTCTGAATTATCCAAACAATCATTATCACCATCGCAAACCCAACGTGCGAATATACATCGAGAATTACTGCACTGAAACTGGTCGTCAGGACAGGTTGGTTTGACAGTGGAAATAGAAGCACCTACAATATATAGATTTTTAGTAAAACTACGAAAAAAATTTTTCATAAAAATAATTCCTATAGCATCAATGCTTCTTGCGAGAACAATAATACTGGACACATGTTAGACCTAGTCAAACTAAACTGTAGGTCGGTTTATCTGAAACTCCGCAAGCTTTAAGGCCGTTTTCCATTACGTGCGCTTTGCCAGGGCGGGCGCTCCAGCGCGCATTGTTCAGGTCGCTTGGGAAGTTGAAAATTCCCAACTTTCAAAGCCCGCTCCGTCCGCGAGGGCAAAGCCGCACACGTATAGTGGAAAACGGCCTTTACAATTTCTCAACTGACTATGGTGTAGTAACATTTTTGGTCAAAATTTCAACCGCTACAAAAGTTGGTGGTACTTACGAACGCAAGTCGTTTTGTCATTGCTGAGTTCGTATCCATCTTGACACGCGCATGTCCGATCATCTGAAGAACGCAGTAAGCACAACTGTTGACAACTCTCCTTGGAGGTCCAACACGCGTCTGTATTATCTTGATTAAGAAGAAAACAGAAGTTAATTGACGGAATGTAAAACAGACGTTTTTGATGTCCGTATATATTGTAAAAAGAAAGAATCTCAAACATTGGGCCTTGGAATATACAATGGCTGTCTTTAATATCAGATTGTCAAATTAGAACCGCATCTCTTCAGTTTAGAACAACAGTGGAACTTCTTCTATAAGCTAGGCTTCATGAGTTCAAACGAAATAAAATAAAGTGAAGTGAAGTAAGGTGAAGTGAAGTAAGGTGGGGTAAAGTAGAGTAAAGTGAAATAGAATGAAGTGAAAAGAAATAAAATACAATAAAATGAAATAATAAAATTTATTACCAGTGCCCTAAAAATAAGGAGAGCACCTGAAAACTAGCTTGCCTGCGTATATTGTACCTCGAGTGGAGTGTGCACACAGGCTACTACAAGCTAACGTAACGCAATATTGGTTCGTACCTGAAAGAAGTTCTTGTCGATAAACACGAACCTCCATCAATCCCCCGACATTAGACAGTAACGTCTCTGCATCTCTAGCTGTTGTTTGAGTGATATTTGCACGGAACAGTTTCTTCTCTATCCAGTCACTCCAATAAGCATAACCTTTGTACACGTCAACGCCAAATGGATGTAAGAGATTTATGAAAATAATTTTACGTTCACTGCCATCAAAGTTTACAGACATCATGGTATCTAATTGTGCTTCAACCCAATATAGTTTTGATGTTTCGTAGTCAATGGCCAAGCCATTAGGCCAACTCAGGCCAAAGCCATGAACTATACTCTTACGATCACTACCGTCCATAAATGCTCTCTCAATCTTCGCATCCGTTCCCCAATCAGCCCAAAACATTCGACTAAATTTGACGGAGAGAAAAAAGTTTTTAAGTTTAAACTAAACTAGCCTGACTATAGTTTAAAATAATATAAATTAAAAAAACATGAAGAAAAATTAAGAATAAAATTTTCTCTTCATGTCACTTCACTTACCCTATTTTTGGGTGTACAACAATGCCTCTTGGTTTGTCTAGATTGCGTTTAATTAAAGTACGTCGATAGTTTCCATTCAGTTTTGATACTGATACAGTTTTCATTCCACCGTCTGTCCAGTACAAGTTTCTACCCACCCAATCGACAGCTAGTCCATCAGGATTCAACAAACTTTGATTGACTAATACTTGCATATCAGCACCATCAAAACGCACTCTTTGAATGGTATCAGTACTTACATCACTATAGTAGATCATTTCATCTTTAACATCATAGTCGACTCCGACACCATTCCTTAATCCTATAATGGGGACAATCGCGTCTTTTTTTGACCCATTATTAAAAATAAAGCCTTGGATTTTAGTTTTCATAGCAACAATCACGAACTGGTCATGTTTGGTGCAATTTTTACCATTCGAAAGCAGCTTCGAACCCATTTCACAAGCACATTGACAACGACTAGGAGCAATATTCGACAGAAGACCTAACTGTTCACAGCCAAATGAATCGCAATAATTCTTCGAGAAATTTTGTCTTGTGGGATGGAATAACTGGATATCCATAGGCTGACGTAGATCTTTCATTACCATGGTTACTTTACCTTTTTGAAGTAAATCAACTTTGTACACACCCTGAATACGCCAGTCTGTGACGTAGATGTATCCTTCGTAAAGAGTTATTGCAAACGGATGAGAAATTGGATCTTGTCCAAGGCCACCGGCAACAACTGATCGACCATGTCCATTGTAGCTTATAACAGAAATGGTATCTAGTCGCGCATCAGCCCAATAAACCTTTTGATTGATGTAATCTAGCGTGATTGCGTTAGGCCAAGTAATACTTGTATTTATTAGAGATGTACAGTTCATTCCGTCCATGCTACAACGACCAATTTTCGGCTCTCTAGCACCCCAGTCAGTATAGAACAGATACCTGGAAACACAAACAACCGTCATTAACGTTCATCAACTTTATTAAATATCACAAGCTACTTCCGGAAAACCGCGTGCTCTAATTAGCTTAGACACATCGCGTGCCGATATCCGTTATTTTGTAAAACGAAAGATTCTGTGCACTTTCAACATAAATCGCAGCTCATTGTTAGCTGCTTTGATGTTCACCGCGTTTCCAGGCAATTTAATTCTAGGGAATAATTAAAAACAAATAGATCCCATTTTGCCGTTGTCTGTTCAGTTATAGATGCACAGATGACGTCACAATATGGTAAGAACAAAAAAAGTGGCCCACCCACGTGGTACCACGTTGTTACGTCTTCTGTGCATCTATAACTGAACAGACAACAAAAAAATGGAATCTATTTGTTTTATAGACCTCAATTAGAGATGATTAAAAAACTAGCAACGAACAACATACATTCTCTTAGGATCAACAGCAATTCCTCTAGGTACACCAAGACCTTCAATTAAAATATGTCGGAATTTTCCATCCAAATGAACCACGTCAATTCTATTTCCTTTTGATTCCGTGAAATATATATTTTCTCCAATCCAGTCAACTGCAATTCCATCTGGCATATATAATCCAGAAGATAAAATGGGCTAAATAAATAATAAAACAATATTGATATTATAAATACTATGATTTTACGGCAAAATCTGGTTTCGTAAAATGTTCAGTATTAAAGAGGTGTTTGTCTTAGAGAGGTGTCTGTCTTAGAGAGGTGTCTGTCTTAGAGAGGTATTTGTCTTAAAGAGGTGTCTGTCTTAGAGAGGTGTCTGTCTTAAAGAGGTGTCTGTCTTAGAGAGGTGTCTGTCTTAGTGAGGTGTCTGTCTTAGAGAGGTGTCTGTCTTAAAGAGGTGTCTGTCTTAGAGAGGTGTCTGTCTTAAAGAGGTGTCTGTCTTAGAGAGGTGTCTGTCTTAGAGAGGTGTCTGTCTTAAAGAGGTGTCTGTCTTAGAGAGGTGTCTGTCTTAGAGAGGTGTCTGTCTTAGAGAGGTGCCTGCATGTCTTAAGCAACCAACCATCTAAACATGTCCACAGTGTCTTCTAATAAATACTCATTAAGTACCTCTGCATCTGGCTTTCCATACGTTGCTCTGTAAATCTTTTTTTCAGCCACATCAGTAAAGAAAAGAAGTTTCTTCTGAAAATGATAATCTATAGCTACAGCACGTTGAAGATTGTCATAGAGGATATTGCTCACTATACCATCGATGGAAGAGTTCAATATTTTATCAATTTGACCAACTAATAATGTAGGGTGAATTGAATCTATAAGAAATATTATCAAATTGAGAATAACCCAGACAATTAACTTTAAAAGTTCACCGTGCATTAAAAACAAAAACAATATTTATATAGTATACCTACCAATTGATTTACAATGGTTATCTCCTAGAAGTTGAAAGCCATCATAGCACCAACATTTGTAAGATCCTTTTTTGTTTTTGCAAAAATGATCGCAAACTTTCCTTTCACACTCATTAATATCTAAATCATTGCCAAAAGTACAAATGAAAAGTTAAAAGTACGGCATCAATATTTTTAAATGTTAGACATATAATGTAATGCTACTCTGGCTTAAACGTTTTTGATCGTAAAGTTGAACAAACCTTGACAAGTTTTGGCATCATCCTGAAGCTCGTATCCAGTTGGACAATAACATTTTGGACCTACTGGAGTCTGTTGACACTTATAAGAACATTTTTTACCAGCGCATTGATTCCTTGCTACAAATGAGACAGAAAATGACAGCAAAAACATTGCTAATTATATATTGAAAGATAACACCAACAAATAGTTAAAAGATCATCATCATCATCATCACCACTACTATCACTGCCACCATCACCATCATCATCATGGTCATGATCACCATCACTATCACCACCATCATATCACCACCATCATCACCACCATCACTACCATCAGTATCATCATCACCATCACCATCACCCTCACCTTCACCATCACCATCACCCTCACCTTCACCATCACCATCACCTTCACTATCACCATCACCATCACGTTCACCATCACGTTCACCATCACCTTCACCATCACCTTCACCATCACTTTCACCATCACCTTCACCATCACCTTCACCATCACCTTCACCATCACCTTCACCATCACCTTCACCATCACCTTCACCATCACCTTCACCATCACCTTCACCATCACCTTCATATTCACATTCACGATCACCATCACCTTCACCTTTACCTTCACGATCACCATCACCTTCATCATCACCATCATCACCATCATCACCATCACGATCATCACCACCATCACCATCATCACCATCATCACAATCACCATGACCATCACCTTCACCTTCACATTCACGATCACCATGACCATGACCATCACCATGGCCATCACCATCACCTTCACCTTCACGATCACCATCACCATCACCATCATCATCACTGTCATCACCATCACGATCATCACCACCATGACCATGACCATCACTATGACCATCACCATGACCATCACCACCATCATCATCACTGTCATCACCATCACCACCATTACCATCACCACCACCATCACCACCATCATCACCATTATCACCATCATCACAATCATCACCATAAACATTTTAAAGAACACATTCTTGCTTGATATAACCATGCAAATGTTTAAGGAATTTTGAGAAACTTACAACACGAAGTACCCGAAGTCAAAACAGTTCTTTCATCCGACTGGTCTTTACAATCGTACTGTCCATCACATACACTGGTGATATTTATACATTGTTGACTACCAAGACAATGCCACTGACTTCCACTGCATGAACGTTTAGCTGAAATTATTAGTAAAAACATGCAAATAAATCAAGAGAAGTAACATATTTACAGTTTAACCAGTTTAGAGTACAGGCCAATCAAAATAAGCAGTTTATTTGTACTTACCAATGAACTATTATAAAGCGAAGTTTTCATTTATTCCAACTATTTCTCGTTTTCGATACAAAACGTAATTTTTTGAAACTTAGAACTTTTGAAACGTATTAATTGTGATTTAATAATAATTTAATTGTTCGCTTTTTTGTCTATTAGAAGTCTCTGTACCTTACAGACAATATCCTTGTTTGTTTTGCATTAATTTGCCTTGTTTTTTCCCTTCAAAATCTTGCAGAACGACATATTTCTCAAAGATCTTCCTTTCCAAAATATTTTCCCGCCCAAACTACGTCTTCTACGTGAACCAATCAAGCGACGAGAAAAACGTCTGCAGACAGTGGTACAAAGCGCCGACTGGCACGTTTACCCTTGGTTTTGGCGCCAATCGTTTGAGATTTGATATCTTTTGTTTATGCTTTGAAAGCAGAAAATGGCTTATATCGAGTTTCCACTGAACATAGTGTCCACAAATATTCTATACCGAATCTTGTATACTTTGTGAATCGAAATCTTCTTGTAGAGAACGACAAAACCCTCGACAAAACCTTGTGTAAGTCTGGAAAGTAGCCCTGGTATAGATATATATGTTCTCCAGTGAGTTTAATACTGGTTTAATATAGCTTATATTCACTATTATATACCTTAAATTTTATATATTTATCGTGAATTATTTAAACTGGATGATGGGAAGTATTCTACCAATGTTTAGTTTTGTATTTACAGTCAAAACACAAATATCTTTCCACTTCTGTTTGGGCGGTTGTTTATTACTTAATAATCTGCCTTAATTATTGTTGATTAGATTTATTTGTTGGCATCTATTAGCATGAAATACACTACTGATTGTATAAAAGCTAAATTAGACTTTTATGCACATCATTTGCAGTTCTGTAGATCGTACAAGCAACAGAATAAATACAAAACAAACTGGGAATGTTTTTTTCTATTTTGACTGTAATATTGCACAATGTTAGGGTTCACCCCCCTGGATGAAATTGTGCCCCCTATTGAGGGCTCTGGATATCCAGGGGGGTCTTGCATCTCAATTTATCCAAGCAGGGAGGGAGACACCCTAGGAGGAAGGAAAATACCTGGGGGCCCAGCAAATGAGATATCCATGTGGGGGGGGGGGGGGGGCTGAATAAATCTACCCAATTAGGTACGTAATACTTACAGCACAAAACTGATAATTCATCAGAATTATCTTTACAATCACTGTCTCCATCACACAAGTATGAGGCTGGAATACATTCTCCACTTTGTTGGCAGCGAACTCGTTTAACACCACATACACTAGAATCTAATAATATTTTATAATTATCCTAAATTATATCAATTTATAATAGTGGGTAGGTAGGTGGGTGGGTAGGTAGGTAGGTGGGTGGGTAGGTTAGGACCAGTATTTGACTGTATTTTACAAGTTTATTTATGTAATTTAAATTATAGTCCTCTTCTGCTTCAAACACAGTAATCGGACTAGGAGTTGAAAACACCCAGCTCTTGATGAAGTAAAGTATGCAGTATACTGCAAATATATGTTTAAGAAGATATACTTTTGTTTTCAGGAGTACTACCCTTGATTTGATAGAAATGCGACAATTAACATGCATCTACCAAACATCTGTGAGTATACCGTACATGCATGTATATTTACATATTTTTATGAAATAGGTTACGCATGCTGTGATTCATCAATTACCGTGTTTATATCAGGCTATGCAAACACAGTTATGACATCACAGCACATATTTCTTAGTCTTATTTCATAAAAGAAATTGGATGCCCTGTGTTTATATAACCTCGATGCAAACACTCAAGTGAGTTTGGGAGAATTCAAATTTCTTAAGTAAACCCTCGCCTACGGCTCGGGTTCACCTAAACTTTCAAATTCTCCCAACTCACTCTCATGTTTGCATCAGGCAATATATAAACACAGGTGGCCATTTTCTATTTCTTAAATATTGTATACATATAGTATGTTTTTATTTATTTGTACATACTTTTAATAAAAACGTAAAAAATATAAAAAAAGGATCAATGCACAAGGAAAAAGAGGGGGGGGGGGGGGGGGGGGGGGGGAGAGTGACCAGAAACAGAAAATGTTGTTTTTTTGGGCCTAATAACAACAGTAAAGATAAGAAATCTGAAGCAATCATTCAAGCAGTATGCACTCACTTGTCAAACAACCTGCCTCATCAGTTCTATCAACACAGTCAAAGCTGCCATCACAAAGCAACTCTTTTGAAATACACTTTGTTCCATTGTTGCAAGAAAACTCTTGTTGGGAACAGCTCACAGCTAAAACAAAGACATTTCTAGCTTAAAAAAGCTTAGATTTACCAGCATTGACATGAGTTATTTAACAATTATTTGCTGAAGGTGAGGTGAATCATTGAGGTTATTATTCACCGAGTCTGAGGCTAATCAAAACTGAGCAATCGTCCAAAGTAGCTTGACCAATTAGTGCACACGATTTTCTATAATCACCTACAGTGTTTTATACTAAATAACAATATTGGTCTATAGTTTCACTCTACTAACACCAGATAATTTTAATCACCACGACACCTTAAGGTGCTGTTACATGATGTGATTTTTCTTGTAACTTGCAACAAATTTACCCATGCATGAAAAAAACTTGCAAGTTGCAAAGAGGGTGTTGCATGTTGTTGCAAAGAGGGTGTTGCACATTCAGCAACTTGTTGCAAGTTGCAGCAAAAAGTAGAACCCATCCAACATTTCTTGCAACTTGCAACATGGCAATAATAACAAAATCACAAGTTGCTACCGGGTGTTACACAGAGTGATTTTTTTTGCAACCTGCAACATACAGCCTATTTGTTGCAAGTTGCAAGAAAAATCGCATCGTGTAACAGTAGCTTTAATTAGCAATTATAGATAGAAAATAAAGGGTTACTGTTATTATATTCACTAGCCTAGCATGATTAAACTAAATGGGATGACACAGGGGGGTTCAAATGGTTATGAACTTATCTTCTCCACCTTCCCATTGACAACACTATTATTTATTTTTCTCTGACTAATTTATGCAAAATGAGTTTATTTGTAAATTAAGAAAATGTGTCAGCAAGGTGTTAAAAAATTATTTGAAATGAATCAAAAAAGAAATTGTGAGCTGCAATAAATAATAAAATAAAGGTGATAACATACTGCAATTTCTTTCATCAATGCCATTTGGACAGTCTTCTTCGCCATCACATATCCATGGTTTAGGAATGCAAGGAATTTTACCAATATTACAGAAAAGATCATCTCTATGACAAGAAGCTTCATCTTCATTAAAATACATTAAAAAATGGGGTTTTTTATACAAAGAAATCATTTTTTTTAATCCAAACTATACCACTACACTATTTTGCAGATATAATTTTTAGTAACTACATAAATAACAGTATGTAAGTAAATAAACAAATCATTAATAATTACTTACAGTGACAATCTTTTTCATCTTTGCCGTCACTGCAGTCTTGTTCTCTATCACAGCGCCAAGAAAGTGGGATACAGCGATTCCCACAATCAAATCGTGTTGTATTTGAACACTTTGTGCCAGAATCTGTTTAAAACAGCGAATGAGAGCAGTTATTAAAGAGCAAGGTAAAAAAAACAAAAAATATTACGAATTTCGCAGAATTGAGGTTATCGAACGACGCACTGTCCAAATATGAGCATTTTTAATAGTTAGATTGCAAACTGGTGTGCAAATATTAAAATATTAATGAATTTAAATGCAACAGCGATGCAATTAATGGGCTCGATTCCAGCCGTTGTGATACAATTAAAGTAAACAAAATTTGTAATAAATTTTAAAGCGTTAAACATCACGAACTTTCGTCTTTCGACCAGCTTGTCGAGTATTTTAAGAGACTAATTTAGACTACTTGAAATACTGCTAGACTGATATAGCATCGTGCATATTAAAACGAAACCCCATGCTTTATGATGCTTACGGCATATTGTGTTATTTTCATCCCGGCCATTCGAACAATCTTTCTCGCCATCACAAACCCAAGATTTAACAACACATTCTCCTGGTTTACATTCAAACTGATCGTCACATGTAACTAAAAGTGTTATTTTTGTAAAGTTAATACCAATAATCATTAACCAAATATTTAGACGTTTTACTTTGGACTAAATGTGAGTGTTGTTCGCAATAGAACTACCACCATGTAAACATGAAAGACAAAAGCAAATACAGAATGATTTCCACAACCTAGTAACTAAACTTTGTACCATGAGAGAAGGTTTATAGACTTTAGAGTAAAAATACAGCTCTGTGAACTATTAATATATAAATACGTTGAACAAAAAAAAGGAAAACGGAAAATTATAATTACACCACGTGTATACTCTATTCACACAACAACACCAATATTTTGGAAGGATTTCCCCCAGCAAAGTAACTGTTTTTCAAAGTAAGAGTGATACTATTCTTAAGCATTAAAAAATATAAATAGACTTGGTAGAAAGTCAAGGCCAGTAAGAACAATGATGGAAAGTTAAATATGTTATTACTTTACCTTTCGCTGTCACACCAGTGAGGTCGTTGAATTGGAACATAAAAAGTACACAAAAGCAAACTGCTGCATGGATAACTTTGCTCATGATGGATCTCTAACGTTTTAATCTATCAACATAATTTTCCACGGTTCGTAAATGTGTAAAAATAACGAGCGTCAATGTGCACATGTCATTCACCGGCTGGCAGCCAAAAACAATTAGCACAAAAGAACGCTATATAAGTAGCCCGAATGGCGTTGAATACATTGCTAATATCAATGTGTTCTATTGTATATATTTCACGACTGATTAGGTTGTTCGTTCAATGAATTACTAAAGCCAGTATAGTCTCTCGTATGACTGTGAAATCAATGGTATCACCAAGAAAATGTTATACTGCACGCATTTCTTTTAGAAGAAATCTTTTTCTAAAATCACAGATGGCGTGTCTATTGATATTTCATCTACTCGTGTTTTGGAAAAATTTGCATACAACATTAATTTAAATAAATTAACATCATTCAAACACAAACAATATAATCCGGAAAAGCTTAGATGGGAACACGACTGAATGTCTTTAGGTGTTTTCCTGTTTAAAAAATAAAGAATTATAAATAATAAAATTATTAGAGACAACCAAAGATCAGCTACGCCCATGCAATAACCAATAATAACCAATATTGTTATATTATAAGGCTGACTGCCAACTATTATTTATAAAAACGCAGACAAAATAGATAATTACTTTTACTCTTCCATCCACTACAAAAGTGTCTCATAAACACTGTGGTTTCGTAATAAGACTATAAAACAACATAAATTATAAATCTATACTTTCTAGCTTGTATGGAGTCTGTATTAGCAGGCTTTTTGCCACCGAAAATGATTAAAATATTAAATATTTTAAAGAGGAACTTTGTATGGCATGTGCACGTGCTTGGAATGCTAAGTGTTTCCTTTATCTTTTTTGGCATATTTTCATTTTATTTATTAGTCGCTGGCTTTCCATTTCTGTATTCCACGATTTATACAAAGGAGATATAAAAACGACTTTTACAAATATTTTAAATACCCAATTTGTAAAGGAAGGTTTTTGTCAGACAATCTGGCAAATACAAGAATAAAATTGAACCAGTCAGCCAATATTTATTTGAGTAGGATAAAAAGAAGTAGAGTAGGTATTTCATAAATAATTCAATCGCGTCATGCAATATCCGACGTCTATGAATGCAGCAATATCAGTGATATCATACTGGTCGCTTTGGGTGGTAACTGGGAAATTCTGTTGCTTAGCAAAATATCTTTGATATCACTGTCTCAAAAACATCTTTATTTTTTAACATATAAATATTGTAAAAAACACACTGTAACAAATGAATTACGGAAATACCGTCACTGTGAGTTTCCTGCGCTAAGTAGGCCCTTGTCTTTTAAAAACGGGGAAGCAATATATGTATTCGGAAAATTTGGGGGGTGAGGTGGTGGGTGGGGTGGTGGGTGGGTGCCCACTTTTCCTGCAACCTCGTGCCCAGGGCCTCCTGGATACATGTGGATACATAGCGGATACATGTGGATACATGTAGATACATAGCGCACACATGAACCCATATGGATACATATATATATATATATATATATATGGATACCAATGGACACAAATGCATACATATGATATTTATGGATATACATAAACTAACGAAGAAAGCCTAAGTAACAAGTTTGTCAAGTTAAGAAAGCCCAAAGATAAACACTAGCCGTTTTATGAACACTTTTATCAACCGAGTACATTTTAAATATAATATAATGCTTTAAATACCTTGAACTTTTTTTTTAAATTGTAACATAGGATATGCTCTTTTTGTGTTTTACCCTATGAATTTATAAATAAAGACCTTAATTTTGATGCTATGTTTTGATCGATACGTGAATTTAAGCGCAGTGGGCCGCGCAACGAAGCAGGGACTGGACACTAAAATCTTAAACTTTTTATAGGCTCTTACTTTAAGTACTTGCCCTTTAGATATTTTCAAGATGTCGGATGAAGACAATGTCAATGGAAGCGATATTCCTCTCAGTAAACCTTCAATTTTTGAGATTGTAGCCCACGAATCTGTCGCTGCAGTTTTTAAGCCAGCTTTTCATTATGTTTTCAAGATACTTGTTCAAAAATATCCAGATAAATTGGGTATGATCTTGAAATTTGCTGATGAAATCTACATGCTTGGTGAGTTGGCGGTTCAGAGACATTATTTAACTCATTACAATGCTTCGTTGTCAGAGAATTTTTATTATTTGAAAAGAGTGGATATATCTGATGGCAATGGAAGAACCTTGAGTGGAAAGCTTCAAAACCTGTCCTTACTTTCCCTTGTTTTTTTGCCCTACATCAAAGCAAAAGTGGAGAAATATTTTGAAAATATTCGGGACAAAACAATCCGAGAAGAGAATGAAGATAGCTCTGGGCAAGGAAAATTTATGAAAGTGTTTTTAAAGATGTATCCTTATATTCATTTTGCTTTGCAAAGTCCTTTTGCAATATATCAACTTGGCTACATCTTGGATTTATTGAATTACCACAGTCCATTGTTTCATGCTTTAAAAATACAACTGGTCAGAGCAAGCAGTCAAGATTTACTTGGTTTATCACCAGATGTCATTTTCACCTCCAAATCATTCTACGAGAAGATGGTGTCCTTACCTGGCTTGATTATTGACAAGATTATTAAATTTGTTGCTGTGATTATGCCAGCAGTAATATTTTTTCTACAGTTCGTTGAATGGTGGTATTCAACAGACCACGAGATGACGGCAGCAGTTACCAAATTACCAATACCACCACCTCCTCAGGCACCAAAGGTAATTAACAATAACTACCCATAACTAACCACTGGCTTTTGTGTCTTGGCTCAATTATGCTCATATCTTCTTCATTGTCATTCAATGATTACAGTCGGTTTCGAAGTTCATTCGGAGTTTCACAAGTTTGTATTCATTTGATTGACTGCTACAATCATGGCCAAAAGTGGTGGGCCACTGACGATACTTTTTGGTATGAATTTGAACACCCCTCCTTTCCCCCCTGCAATGTTGTGATTTGTGTAATTTCGCTCATGTTTCATATGGCAACATGTCACACATTTAACATGGTAATGTGAAGAACATGAAACATGATGAAATAATAGTGCAATGCCAAAATATTTGGCTCTCAGCTGTGCAACTTACTATCAAGTCATATTTATAGTTGTAGCAAATTTTATGTGAAAGTGAATGTAGCAATAATATTTTTCACCACATTGTATTCTATTATGTTTTCCTGTCTTAAACACTCAACATTGCACGGGGGGGGGGGGGGGGGGGGGGGAAGGGCTATAAGATAGTAAAACTAAAGTTACAATAATGAAATAATGAGTTAACAAAACAAATATAAACACAGCGCCATTTACCGACTGTGTCCCTTAAACTTTTGGCCATGATTGTAGTTGTTAATAGCCAATCAAATGCCTAGTTCAATACAAACTTCTGAACCTCCGAATGAACTTCTGAACATTTCCATCAAACGTAACCTGAAACCAACTGTAATTACTTATGAATGTCTTTTTTCAGGTTTTAGAGAATGGCTGTGGTTTGCCACCTCATCCATTGCAATGTCCACTGTGTCAAAAGGTCCACAGAAATATGGCTGCACTTGTGTCATCTGGTTTTGTATTCTGCTATCCTTGTATTCATCAATATGTCACGCAACATGGTGTCTGTCCTGTTACTCATATTCCATCAAGCTTGGATCAAATATTAAGAATTTATTCTTTGCAGGATTCTTAAAATCAAACTTACTGCAATAATAATACCAGAATAGCAGTCTTCCCTGATGTACAATACAAAAATCAATTTAATTAATTTAAAATTTAAGCAAAATAGGTGAATAAAAGATTCAGTACTTCTGTTGGAAGCCATTTTGTTTGTCAAATTTGTCAAAATGTTTTGAATGACTAATCACAGAAATAGTTGAGCATAAAGCCCTAATCAAACGAGAACGCAAGTCATCGCAAGTTGGCATGATTAGGGCTCGTTTGATTAGGGCTTAAGAGCTGTAGCACAGTCTGTTCAAAAATCTGTTGCATTCTGGCAATTGAAAGCTTGTGTGACAAAATATCAATCTTTCTTATTTTCAGTGTGGGCCCCTTGACCCCCCCCCCAGTCCTGAGCCCTGGGGCCTTTTGCTTTCTATAAAGGAAGGGCAGAACAAAACATTGCACAATCTGAAAGCTCATGGCCCCCCAAAAGCACTGGGCCCACTGCATATGCTGCTTTTGCTATATGGTTAATCCAGTGCTGATCTTTCTAAAGCCACTTTGCTTTAAGCACACACATGGAAGTAAACAAAAACATTAAGAGCTCAAGCTTTGGGTTGACAAGAAATAATTCTTTGGACATAAAATCAAAGGTTTCATAATAAGAAACCAATTTGCTTTAGTGTAAAAGATAAGATTAACTAATATTTTTTTATTATTATATTATAATCTTCAATAATAAAACAAATATGACAAATCATTATGTATCCAATCTACATTCTGTTTTGTCTTCACTTAAATGTTTAGTATTGTAAGCATTAAATATGTAAACAAATATTAATTGAGAAATCTCCTACAATGCAATAATTATTGCTGAGATATTTTATATAAGTAACTTTAATTAAATGGCTTTAAAATATTACTCCAAATGTTACTAAATTGATGGCTTCTTTGTGTTGGATAATCTTAACAGGTTATACAGTATACTGCATCATCTACCCGTGAACTCTAACAGGTGCGCTTGCGGTGTTTACATTTAGCTTATGAATACACGAGAACCAATCAGAACTCGCCACTTAGACTTCGGCGCGTTCTAATCCTTGTCATACTAATCAATATATGACTATACCACTTGGGGTGAATCATTTTATATACAACACCCAAGAAGTTAATATTATTTAACCATGGGCAAAAAGAGTTTAGTTTTGACGTATATTTTATGGTTATTCGTCGGTTGGCTTGGTTTACATCACTTTTACCTCGGGCGAGATATCCATGCGTTCATCTGGTGGTCAACGTTTGGAGGTGTGTTTGGTATAGGTTGGTTTCGAGATTTATGGCGTGTCCCAGATTATGTCGACGATGCAAACGAAGAAGCTTCGTACGTGGAAAGATTCAAGCACAAAGTCAAACGTGGTACACCACAGTTCAATATTAGTCGGTTTGTTGGACAGATGTTGGTCGGGTATTTCTATGGTTTTCTAATCAGAATTGCCATTCCTGAGAATGTTCCGATCTGGGCCACTGGTCTGTTCGTACCGTTTGGAGTTGCAGTTGGTGTCTATCTTGTTGGAAATGTTGGACGAGAAACTGGAGACTTTAAATTTCCATTATTTGTGTGTTATATATCCAATGTTATCATGGCTATCATAATACGTCAAGAACCAGGCATTATGTACATCGCATTGTTTGGCTCCATCGCGTTTCAAAGCTACAGACGATTTCGGGTGGAAAGAAGGCCAAAGAGGGGCGTTTGTAAGCGATTTTTCGTGATCTGCCTTGGAGGATGTCTGGTGACTGGTTTATGGGTCTCATTCTTGTATCATAACGCTTCAATTCTCACTGATGACGGCGAAACTATAAAACTAAGAGACGCTATTTCTCATTTCTTTAATTCCCCTCTTTGGAAGGAATTTATGGACGTAGTTTGGCAGTTGTATAAAGAGGGCCAGAGACAGGGCTGGGATAATATGTACGATGATTTTATTAAAGCATTTGATCCGACAGGAGAACAGAATGCACTAAAAGTGTTGAACTTAACCGAGAAAGCAAGCCAGGAGGAAATTAAAAAACGTTATCGTCAATTAGCTCGCGAATGGCACCCAGACAGACATCGAGAGGACAAAGATATAGCAGCAAAAAAGTTTATAGAAATTCAAGAAGCTTATGAAATCCTGTCGACAATTAAATCTAAAAGGGCAGCAAAAAATCAGAAGAAAAGAGACGATTACAACCAAAATTCACAGTTCAGATAAACGCGACATATTCCCGGAAGTGAATTGATGGAAACTGACCAATTAGAAGCAAACATGTTGCAAACCGACCAATGAGAAGCAAACATGTTGCATAATGTATCAATTACAATGCTGTTTTCCCGGGAAAATTATTCATACTTAGAAAAAGAAGCCCGTGAGACATTTAAGTGTATTCCACTGCACAGCACTTTTATCTCTTAGAATGGGAAATAAAATGAACAATTTGTAAATGGAAGTGTTTGTCCAAGTTTTTTATCATCTTGAACAAGAGGAAAGAATAACATTCAGTTAAAATATTAGATTCACAAAAATCAAAACGAGTTGTTCTTTTTATAAGTTGATTGTGTTTCTGCTTGCATCTTTGACAGTGACCAAGGAGGGTTGGGTGTTATGACTTTCATATTCAAATGAATTGGTATTGGCAAGCAGCTTAGAATATTCTGTTTCTCTGGCCACTATAGTAACAGCTAGGTTGCCATGAAAACAATTTCTGACTCAACTCTGGAAATTTCAGGTTTGCAGTGCCTGATGGGAATATGATCTTGATGTTTCATCATTCCCATAATGCACTGTTGAAATTTACCAACCTCAATTTCCTGTTGCACCTGCAACCTTCCTATTAATTTAAGATGGGTATGTGAGTCAGCATTTCTGTTACAACACAGTACATTAGCTTGGTGCAAAGTTGTAACATTTTAAAAAATCAAACTGTAACTTGTAATGATCATTTTAATTGGTGACAATTACAATTAAGTAATTATTTACACAACAACTATCAATTCAATTTTCTTGGATTACATCAATATTCTGTATAAGAACCTGGCATTGCCATAATTATTTTGACACTTGAATGATTTTGCATTCATTACACACCACATATACTATATTTTAATTGACATAGAAATGGACTGGATATTTTAAAAAATGCATTACAACTTCTTAAAAATATATTAAAGTCAGTAAACTACAGCTATACCATCCAGGGATAAATCAGTTTTAGAAGGATAAACAACCTTCATGTTTTCCTCTTCATCTGTTATACGCACTTGAACTAGAACCAGTTCCTTTTTACCTGTAGAGTCAAGAGAAACAAACAGAAATAATCATGTATGACAACCCAGAGATTTATGTAAACAATAATATAGTATGTACAAGAGTATAAATGTACATTGGATGTGTTAAAATATAGATTTTTCCCAGCTTGTAAAACACCACATTTTTTGTTTGGCCATTCAATCCTTAACCCTTAATCTACACAAAAAATAACTGCTACAGTACCACTCAGAAATAACCTAACAAAAACCGAGGTCAAACCTAGGTTTAACCTCAGCTTAATCGTAATATAACTCTGTTCAGTGTTAGTTAAACTGTCTCTAAATCACTATGAATCAAAATATGGACTGTTTTCTGTATTACTAGATAATTTTATTGTGCTTTACTAAAGTTTATTACCATTTCTATCATTGTTTAACTTAACCTCAACCGCACTGTTAGGTTATTTCTGAGTGGTACTGTATATTACCCTCTGGACTGAGTGCTTCAGGACTGTCACTAACAGAATACATTCCAGCTTCATACATTTTCTTCATTAATTCATCCATAACTGTCTTACAAATATTGAGATCACATGGTGCTGTCACTTCAATCAAGATGTCCATGCATTCTGAAGAAATCTAAAGATAAGAAAATGAAAGCAAAAGTAATTTACAAGAATAAAAGTGAAGCAGGGAAGGTAGTAAAAAGATAAAAGAAGAAAGGACTGTAGGAAGAGAGGGTGCTAGGGAAGAAAAGGAGAAAAAGAGAAATGGAGAGGATCATTCAGAAACATATTTCAGAAAGGAATAAAAGGAAGGATGGAGGAACTAAAGAAAGAAAAGAGCCATAGAGAAGAAGATATTAAACTGCATGAAGCAATATATTTTTCCAACCTTGCTCAATTCACTGTTTGTAACTGGAGGAAGAGAGATGACCTTGCCATCTTTAGATTTAAGACAGGCAAGTGTTTCAGCATTCTGGACAAGTGAAAGATACCTAGCAGAGAAAAAATCATGTAAACTTTCTTCCCCCTTTTTTATAAACAAATGATGAGTGTACAAACCAGTGTTTTTGATAACTGAGGATAGTGGCTCACTTATTAACCCTTTCACTCCCAACTTTCCAGCTCTCCCATTGACAAGTAAAATTGTCTGGCATTTATAGACAGAGTAAAATAATAAAGTATGGAAAATTCCGTATTTGGGAGTGAAAGGGTTAATGATTACAGTATTATTTATTTACTAAATAAATATTATTTTCATATAAATTTCTTACTTCAGCAATCCTGATTTGGGTTGTCTTTTTGTCCTTTGCTTTTCCTTCAAGGCAGTTGTCTTTAACTCCGCTATTAATTCAGTTGCAGTAAATACTTTCTTCTTTCCCAGAGGTACCAAACTGACTTCAGTCAATGGAAGTGCTTCGTAAGTCAGTGGAAACTGTACTGATGTCAAGCAATGAGTGGCAATGGTTGCCACAGCTCTATGATCACAAGCACTTTCATGTAATTTGGTCTAAAAAAATTGAAGTTAGAGCTATGGGTAATTTTATGTAAATACTGCTTTCCCACCCAAACCTCTAGTCAGATCTTAGCCTATGGATAATATGCCTATCCTTCCTTAATTTATTCCTTCTTTTCTAGTTCATTTGCTCCTTTTTACTTCATCTCCTTCCTTCAAATTTGTCTTTCTTTCTTTCCTTCCTCCCTCCCTCTTTACCAAGCTTCATGAAGCACAAACAGCAACAAAATTTATGGATTACCTGCATATTGATGAACTTTTTAAACATTTCAGGTTGACTCAAGTCAATCTTCTTGGCCACAACACACACAATATAAGGCCTTACTCCAACAACACTTTCTTTTGTAACAACATGGTATTGATCACTTCTCTCAATTCGAATGACATACTCTGATTCTTCTACATTCTCCTCACTAACAGTCTTCGAATTTTGCTTCTTTCCTTTTTTCCCTTTTCCTTTGGCCTTCCCAGTTGTATTCCGAACATAATCCAACACAGATTTTGAAGAGCATTGTTTAATCAGCTTATTCAATCTGTTATCTGCAATTGGATTATCAAGTAAAGTCAAGTCTTTTAACTTGTGGCACCCTGCCAGCTCTACAGGAAGATGTTTCAGCTTGTTGCTGGAAAGATCGAGCACTTTCAAAGCAGAATTTTGAGAAATATCTCCAGAAATGGCTTCAATAGTATTACTCGATGCTCTTAGCTCAGATAAGCTCTGGAGTTGATGAATGCCATCAGGAAGGTCCACCAGCTTGTTGTGCGAGCAATCAAACTTAGCGAGGTGCTGAAGTTTGTTAAACGATGGCAGTGCTGCAATAACATTACAACTCAGATTAAGAGTATGAAGGTTTGTCAGTTCACCAAGTTCTTGGGGCATTTCTTTCAAAGAATTACCAGATATATCACAGAATTTTAACTCAGTAAGTTTTCCTAATGATAAAGGAAGTTGAGTTAATTTATTTTGGTGTAAATCCAGAGTTCGTAAATTCTTCAATTCACCAAGAGCCTCTGGTATAGCTGTAAGTTCAGTCTGAGAGATTTGAAGAAAGTTGAGTTGGGTTAACTTAAAAATCTCCTCATCCAAGCCATAATCAGTAATTCTTTTAGATACATAACCTCCATGGAGAACAAGCTCGTATCTGTTCTCTTTTTGAGCAACATCAACTTCTTCCCAAACCATATTAAAGAAAGAAATCAGTGTCCTTCCTTGAAGAAAAATACCTGTTTTACAGTACACACGGACGTACTTGGTCTAAGCTTTATCACTAATACTCGGAATCATGTCGTGACCACGTGAACTCGTGACGTCACTGTCACGTGATTCTTCATTTCTTTGGTTCGAACATAGAGATCAGTGGGTTCGAAGAGAAAACGGAGCGAGGGAGATTTAAACTTGTTCTGTGCCGCGTCTTTTTATTGATTTTTAAAGTAATATGTTATTAATATTAAAGCAATACTAAATAATGTTTGATGTGCATTTAATATTTAGTTGGGCTTTGGTCCAGGGGGGTTATGGGGGTTGCAACCCCCCTGGCCTATTATATATGGTATATTATATATATATAAATTGTGTTTAGTGTATAATATAGCGTATAAAAATCACTATTTCTGGATTTCAGGGTATCAGAAATAAAAAAATTTCCGGGGGGCATACCCCCGGACCCCCTAGAGGTGTCAACCCCCTCTTTCAAAGCGAATAAGAAAGCCTTTGGTCAGTACGCGACATTTGAGACAAATCCGGGACATCCGCTACTGGCACCCAGGGTACAAATCGAGGTCATCCGTCACCGGACGATACAAGGTCCGGACAATTCAAGATTGAGTTAATAGCGTTTTGGGTTATATATGTAAATTAACTTTATTACATTAAATCTTTATGACATTAAATTAATTTGAGTTAGAAACACTTCAAAAACTCATTAATAATTCATGAGGAAAACACAAAGGAAATCAGTACCATGTCCGTGGTTTTATACCTGATAAAACTTCTTGACGTCAGAAAGAATACTAATGAACATACAATTTTATATAAAGAATACTAATGAACGTAACATCCAATAACGAATCGTTTTTGAAGCCATTCAAAACACTTGCATCACGTGTTTTATCAGATCTAAATTGCACTCGGGCTGTGCCCTCGTGGTTTTAAATCTGATAAAACACTCACGGGACGAAAAAATTGATTTGCACATTTGCAAATTTAATGACAAAGTTGTTGCAAACATCAACTTTGCACGCGTATGGCCAGATTTGCACATATGCAAAGTTGGAAATTGCCGTCAACTTTGCAACTGGTGCGGATTTGGCGATTGCCGTAGAGCCGCCGGTGCAAAGTCATTGCAAATTTGTTGCAAAGTTCAAACTTTGCACAAATGTTTGCAAAGTTTGCAAATTTATTGCAAAGGCGGAATTTGCTAACGTTTTTGCGCTACGTGCAAATCTTATGTAATTGATCATGTTTTCCATAGATGCAAATTTATAGCGGATTTAACTTTGCTTATGTAAAAAACTTATAGACCTTATTCCAAAATGCCCGTCAAATTAAAATTCTTTTATATACATATAAAATAGCCCTTATGAAACTCGTTTTCATGTGGAAATTCAAAAGAATTTTTTACTTTTAACCGAGGTCATAAGGGCTAATTTATATGCACATAAACGAATAATAATTCGGCGACCATTTTGGAATAAGGTCTATGTAGTTCAAATTATTTTTTTTTGCCATTTAAACACTGTTAATTTATTGAATTATTGTGAGCAAACATCAAGCCCGGTTTTCAATTGGACGCAACAATGTCGTAGCGACCGGGGAGAGTGAAGCTAAGTATATAAGGGTCCTTCCCGACAAGAGAAAAGAAGATTTTAAAATTCTTGTCATCACTTGTCTTTGCTGGTCGCAAAAATCCTTGAGCGGCCGCAGGGATAGATCCCGCGCCTCTGTCTTTGTTGTCACAAAATAGAAAACCAGGTGATCGCGTTACCTACAGGATATAGAATTCCTATAAATATAAACATATAATATATCCCTAACAAATGTTTATTTATATATAAAAACTTTAAAAAGATAAATAACAAACTGTAACGGTAACATATGCAAACATTTACGGTATTTAAACAAATTAAGAATTGTTATTTTTTTTCGCGATGTCTATTTCATCCTAAACCTACATACTCATGGACAAAATTTAACATTAACTCATTCCTGTTCGAGGGCTTCCCTAGAGGTGAATAAAATCGTCTGGCGTTAGCTAGAATAAAATACTAAACACCAAATTCCGACAGGAAAGAGTTAAATTTTTAAACTAATTTCAATTAACAGTTCATTGTTATGTATTGGATTGAAAGCATTTCCTTCTTGTTTTGTTTTTCTTTTGCCAAGTTGTCCATTAGTTTCTGAACTACAGTAGGTCTGATAAGAAACATATTCTCCGTCACATAGTTGTTTAGACGTCACTTCTATGTAATATTTGCTATATCTAAACAGAGATTATTGATTTTTGCGAATGACATTGTATGAACATCAATAAAGATTTTTATATTTTGAAGAATGTTGTGAAGTGAAAAAATATAGTCCATCCGATTGAATGAAGTAATGAAAAAAGCTACTGAACAAGATAACTATCTGAACAACTTGGCTATGAGGCTCCACCAGACATTTTTTCCCGTAATTTGTTGTCCGGATATTTAACGATGTTGAAGTTTCTATACAACAAAGGAAAAGAAGACATTTTTAAAAATTTTATTTAAAATTATGATTAACATACACTGCACATAAAAATACAACACTTGTTAATGTGCATGCTCACAACAGACTAGACGCAGGACAAGACGCAAGACAAGACGCAAGACAAGACAAGACGCAAGACAAGACAAGACACAAGACAAGACAAGACAAGACAAGACGAAAGACAAGACAAGACGCAAGACAAGACAAGACGCAAGACAAGACAAGACAAGACGCAAGACAAGACAAGACGCAAGACAAGACAAGACGCAAGACAAGACAAGACGCAAGACAAGACAAGACGCAAGACAAGACAAGACGCAAGACAAGACAAGACGGAAGACAAGACAAGACAAGACAAGACAAGACAAGACGCAAGACAAGACAAGACGCAAGACAAGACAAGACGCAAGACAAGACAAGACGCAAGACAAGACAAGACGCAAGACAAGACAAGACGCAAGACAAGACAAGACGCAAGACAAGACAAGACGCAAGACAAGACAAGACAAGACGCAAGACAAGACAAGATGCAAGAAAAGACGTAAGACAAGATGCAAGACAAGAGTGAGACGCAAGACGATACGCAAGACAAGATGCAAGACGAGAAGAGACGCAAGACAAGACAAGACAAGACGCAAGACAAGACAAGACGCAAGACAAGACAAGACGCAAGACAAGACAAGACGCAAGACAAGACAAGACACAAGACAAGACAAGACAAGACAAGACAAGACAAGACAAGACAAGACGCAAGACAAGACAAGACGCAAGACAAGACAAGACGCAAGACAAGACAAGACGCAAGACAAGACAAGACGCAAGACAAGACAAGACGCAAGACATGACAAGACGCAAGACAAGACAAGACGCAAGACAAGACAAGACGCAAGACAAGACAAGACGCAAGACAAGACAAGACGCAAGACAAGACAAGACAAGACAAGACGCAAGACAAGACAAGACGCAAGACAACACAAGACGCAAGACAACACAAGACGCAAGACAACACAAGACGCAAGACAAGACAAGACGCAAGACAAGACAAGACAAGACGCAAGACAAGACAAGACAAGACAAGACGCAAGACAAGACAAGACGCAAGACAAGACCAGATGCAAGACAAGACAAGATGCATGACAAGACAAGATGGAAGACAAGACAAGATGCAAGACAAGACAAGACGCAAGACAAGACAAGACGCAAGACAAGACAAGACGCAAGACAAGACCAGACGCAAGACAAGACAAGATGCAAGACAAGACAAGATGCAAGACAAGACAAGATGCAAGACAAGACAAGATGCAAGACAAGACAAAATGCAAGACAAGACAAGACAAAATCCAAGACAAGATGCAAGACAAGACAAGATGCAATATATAGATATCTATTTATACATAGGTATAGTGCATAAAATAGGTATAAATTGTTGTTTTCTACAGTACTTACTTGTCTATACTTGTAAATATCTTTCTGTCTCTATGTTTGGTGGAATATAGTTAAACTCTGGTCTAGAAATAACATATGAAAAGTTATGATACAAAATAAATTTACTTGCAAAATTACAATGCAGTAATTCGAATCAATCCAAATTACAATGCAAATGCATAACAATACCTGAGAAGTAAATTAGGCAAAGTGAGGCAAGACAAAATAATTAAGGCAAGGGAAGGGAGGCAGTCCTTTAAAACTATAAAACTGTTTTACCCAAATACCAGACACTGCCAGATAGCAGAATTTTACTGGATACTGCCCACTGGGCACCAATACCCAGATCTGGCACATCTCTAAGAACTTTACAATATACTTATACAGAACAACATTATATAAAAATCATCTTTAATAATTTATAAATAAGTCACATTTAAAAAAAACATATTTTTCTACTTACTTGTTAAATAGTTAGTAGAATAAAATTATATCTTTCTGTATTTTTGTTTGGTTCTAACCTAATAAATTACATGAAAATTTAAGATATTGAAATAGAGTGACTTGCAAATTTACAGTAATATTTTCAAAATAATGTATTTCAATGCAATGCACTCCAATACAATGCATGTAATACAATGCAATGTAATGCAAAACAATGCAAAACAATGCAACGCAATACAATCTGACACAGTCCTCATTACAATGCAATAAATGTTAATAGACTGCAAAACTATACAATACAAAACTTTACAACACTCCAATACAATGCAATAACAATAAAAAACAATGCAGTACAGTACAGTAAAGTACAAATAAAATACAGTGTAGTGAAGTACTGTGTAGTGCAGTGCAATACAGTGCAGTGCAGTGCAGTACAGTACAGTACAGTACAATACAATACAATACAATACAACACAACACAACACAACACAACACAACACAACACAACACAACACAACACAACACAACAGCACAGCACAGCACAACACAACACAACACAACACAACACAACACAGGACAACACAACACAACACAACACAACACAGCACAGCACAAAACAACACAGCACAACACAACACAACACATCACAGCACAGCACAACACAGCACAGCACAACATAGCACAGCACACACAGCACACACAGCACAGCACAACACAGCACACACAACACAGCACACACAGCACAACACAGCACAACACAGCACAGCACAACACAGCACAACACAGGACAACACAACACAGCACAACACAACACAACACAACACAACACAACACAACACAACACAACACAACACAACACAGCACAACACAGCACAGCACAACACAGCACAGCACAACATAGCACATCACAGCACAGCACAGCACAGCACAGCACACACAGCACAACACAGCACAACACAGCACAACACAGCACAACACAGCACAACACAACACAGCACACACAGCACACACAGCACAGCACAGCACAGCACAGCACAGCACAGCACAGCACAGCACAGCACAGCACAGCACACACAGCACACACAACACAGCACAGCACAGCACACACAGCACAACACAGCACACACAACACAGCACACACAATACAACACAGCAAAACACAGCACACACAATACAATACACAATACAGCACACACACACACACACACAATACAATACAATACAATATACAATACAGCTCTCTGCAATACAATGCAAAGAGAATGTTTATACCTTTTAAGACACTGTAAAACTATACAAAATAATAAAATAAATATTTACAATAGTGCAATGCATTCAAACAAAACATTTGAATATAATTCAATACAGTACAATAGTATAAACACCATCTTAAATAATGCATCACCTATAAAAATGTATTATATAGGTATGAGATTAGCTGCACTTAAAAATAAACAAATTGTTTCTTTCTACTTACTTACTTGTCTTATTTTTAGTTGGTAGAATATCTTTCTGTCTTTATGTTTGGTGTTCTATAGTTAAGTTCTGGCCCAAAAAAGGAATTGAGAAAGCCTTGATAAGCTTATATAAACTTTTATTTATAAAAACAAGGGTTGCAAAGAGTAACCACAAAAAGTTTTAACTTACAAAATACACATTTATAAAATTACAAAAACTAGTAACGATTTAACTTGTTTTTTACATGCCAAACTTAGATATTTGATGTATGGGTCAAACACTGTCAAAATTTTATATTTTTCGAAGATTTCGAAGATACAAACGCTATTTATCCCGCTGTTAGAATACTGGAATTTAATCCAAGATACAGAATACTATTACTAATAGTTCACACTCCTTTCAGTTTACTAACCTCTTTTTATCAAAGCAACGTGATTTCTTCTCAATTTTTTTTGGCGTCGTTTGTCGTGATCAATCTTCGTTTTCAGTTTTTGTTTGTACAGTGCCGTCACTGCAGTGTTTAACAAGCTTTTTTCGACGTCAAAAATCCACATATTCAGACATATAGTACGGGATAAACAACAGAGGTTTTCCTAAGGTACCACTTTGGTGACAAATGATGGCGTTTTTTTTTGTAGATGTTTCACTATAAAAAGATGGATTTTTTCCTTGTGTCCATTCAGACTAAAACCAACCCGCCATCTTCTTGCTTGAATTAGTGTGTTTTAGCGGTAAATTTCTTGAGATATGATTGGCCAATAAAACTATGAACAAGGCTCCGACTTTAATCCGACGACTTCCGATGACGCATCGATAAAAACATCGAATTATGAAAGCACTGCCGCAAAAAGTATTTAGGTTTTTTAGCATACTTTTTCATATTTAGGCAAATGCCTTTCTGTAGAAGCTTGTGTATAAGCATGTTTTAAGCATTCGTGTTGTTTCTCGATGAGCGCGGGTGCTCTAGGATACAGGCTATATAGGGTATCCTCTTGGTAGGATACGTTACAATTTTTGTTCATTCTAAGTCTTGAACATAGGGTTATATTTTTTTGGTCGAACAAAAAGCATGTTTTCGGTTTTTGTCATCTGAATGAACAAGGCACTGTTGATTAATTGTTATTGATTAATTAAATTAATTAGTTAGTTTGATTGATCAATGATTGATTGATCGATTGATTGATTGATTGATTGACTAATTGTTTAATTAATTGTTGTTTGAATGAATGAATGAATGATTGAATTGATTGACTACTTGATTGATTGATTGATTGATTGATTGATTGATTGATTGATTTGATTGATTGATTGAGTTTTATTCAATTTTTACGCTATATATTTGCAACGGTGGGAAAGTTGTGCAAATTTAACTACAAATTTGCTTTTTAAATTGACATGAGCAAATTCATTAGTAAAATTTCGCAAAGTTACAAAACAGCAAAAATGTAATTAGCACTTATAATAGCTAATAAGAATTGGCCGTACATATATTTTAAAACTACCAGATCTATTTAGGTTTGAAGTCTTAATTTTTTCAAGAGTAACTAAAGACAAAAAAATTAAAAGACAAAGAACTAGAGTAATCAAGTGTTGGTGAGACCACAACATGTATATAATAAACATATATCTCATTTAATGGTTGAAACTGATTATACAGGCAGATAATTACTCGTTTTTCTAATTTTTACTTCTTTCAGATAGGATCGAGATTGGTGAAAGACCTGCTCGTATTATATGTAAAAAAACATCACATAATTCAGTTAAATCTCTATTTAGCCGACGTTGCAATACGTTTTAAATTTGGGACCTAGTTTCAGTATCTGCTTACCGATGTTCCACGCTTAAAAAAAGCGCTATTAAACTGTGGTGAACTGTAGTGCATGCAAACAGGTTTTCGCTTGTATGAGAATATCGATCAATAGAGGGTTCCTAACAAACAACTATACAAGAGATGCCCATGTTTTAATTGTCGACAAAATATTCTATACAGGTGTATCGTTTTTATCTCAAAAGAACGCGCTCAGCCTAATCAGATTCTGATCATTTACTAAGTTTGTCAAGCTTTGATCAAAAACATCCTAAAAATTGTACTTTTATAGAAGACGGTCCAAACTTCAGTTTTTACAATAAATTTGCAACGGCGTCAAAGTTAGCAAATTTAATGACGAATTTGCATTAAAAATTGACGTGAGCCAAATTCATTAGTAAAATTTTGCAAAGTTACAAACAGTAAAGTTGAATAAACTATTGTGCAAAGTCGTGCAAATTTCTTTTCAAATTTGCTTTAAATTTACCCTCGTAGGCAAATTTATTTGCAAATTTGGTAACTAATTTGCAAATGCGCAAATTCATATGCAAAGTCGTTGCAAATTTATCGGAATGCAAATTCAAAACACGCCATTAGCAAATTACATGCAAATTTAGTTTAACAAATTTGCAAATTATTTGCAAATGTGCAAATTTATCGCAATTTCATTTTTTCGTCCCGTGACTCCTGCTCGTGTTTTAAATATTACTTTAGTAGAGGTTTTGGGCTGTGAAATGGCTGTGAAAACCGCTCACCTTTCAGGCTTGTGAAGGGGGGTGGGGACTGCTACCAAAATACCGGGAGAAAAACATCGCAGTAAAGAAAATTCCAATGACCCCCCGGCTGTGCTCTCATCGTTATTTCTCCCAAACTTTCACTCCCTGTGTTGTTATAACTCGATGAAAAGCATGGAAAATATTTTATATCTCTTAAATAGAACATGCATTTTATTTAAATAAAGCGTGCGATTTTACCATAATTAAATATTTCAATTTGATAATTTGGGCGCAGACGCAGTTCAAAGCCGATAAATAACAAACTCCATACTCTGTAGGCAACTATCAAGATCCTTCGTTCGTGGAAACAACTTTTCCAGCGCCATCATAATGTTGCCAACTGGCGCGCGCAATTTCGCTGCTACAGCGCGTGTAAACACGTGACTCTGTTTGGGTCGAAGAAGCACGTGACGTCTGGGATTCAAGTGATGATTGGTCAAGAAGTTGGTCTTTTTTAAGAAGCTGACATCGAATTCCTGTACTTCCCGCACCACAATCACAAAAGAAACTAAACAACACACAGAACAAAGTAGTTTTAAAAAAAATGACAAACTAAAATCACGAGCTCTTTTTGAAAAATTAATAATTAAATTAGCCAAAATAATGTGATCATCTTACAAAATAGCACGAACAAACAAACAAATAAATAAATAAATAAATAAAAAACAAACAAACGAACAAACCAATCAACCAACGACTGACAACGATTAAATACCAAGTGTAAAACTGATAAAAAGCTACACTTACCGATCTCGCCGAACAAATTCTACATCGTGTCCTTGATGACATTGCTTGATACAGTTCACACAAATCGCAAAACTTTCTGACGTACTACAACTATTGCATCTAAAAGACGTAAGGAAATAGAAGAATAAAATTAAACGATTTAAAAGCTGTAAGTATAAAAATGGTGGCCAGTGTTTCGTGATAGCAAAGCGAAAAGGTGAACTGACGACACTTTTAATATAAAGGTCATCAAGTTACCTGTAGAAGTCGTGCATTGGGTAGCACGTATTGCCAGATATCTTGTACAAACAACACCCAGAATCCACTGTGGTCTTGATCACCTGCTTATTATCGTGTAAAACATTATCTAGAAACAAAAATTTATCGGCAAAATAATTTAGTGGAAATATTAAATATCCTATAACCTATACTATATGCGAATAAACAAATGAATGAATTAATTAATTAAAACAGTATTTGTAACATAGATGTAATATAACGGTGTTTCTGATTGGCTACTGCGTATGTGCGTGTTCCAAGGGCAATTTCAAACGTAATGAGAAATTCATTTTTAATCAACGAAATAAATATTGTTTTCCATTGTTTTGTGTCTGATTCTCTGTTATAAAAGAAATGGTTCATGGTTTGGCGTGCTCCATTGAGTTATGGATGCACTTGGGAAGTTGGAGAGCACTCAAAAAATCTAGAGTTGTTCTTGGCTATCACCTCGACCAACTCTTACGCTTTTTTTGTGCTCTCCGAACTCCCCGCGTGCATCCAGAACTCGATGGAGCATGCCAAACAATGAACCATTTCCTAATTGGCATAATCTGCATGAAGTGTGAGAATAGTTCAAATTACATTTATAAACTGGTTAGGCTGGAAAACAGTGGATACTAATGTAAAAAAATAGGCACGCTGGAGCGTACTGAGACTGCTCGGACTGAATCGGGATGTGATCGGAAAAACGTTCTGAAATTTGATTGGTCCCAAAGAATATTCTATTGTTACTTAACTAACATCGAAAAACCTTGCATGCCAACATAGTATCTTCGTACTCGCATGCGCAGTAGGTACAAAAAGTGGAGGACTGCGTAGGCAATGTTTTAGATATAGCAAAGTGAAATGGTGCCAAACTGTCGAGATATTTAACAATGAATGTCAGTATATTTTGTTTGTAATAATCTTGGCAGATCACCACCCTTTCTTTTTGCTGAATACAAATATAGTTGAACTTACTTATTAGTTGGGGCTTCACGCCAGTTGCCAAACATATTCCGCTAAATTTATTGTTAAAAATTTCATTTGATTCTAAAATACCACCTAGGAAAAAAAAATTACAGTTTAGATAAGACGCAAATATTAAAAGTAAAAAATCCACAAATGCCAAGCACCATTCCACAAAGGCCAAGCACCAATCCACAAATGCCAAGCACCATTCCACAAAGGCCAAGCACCATTCCACAAAGGCCAAGCACCAATCCACAAAGGACCAAGTAGTGTTAATATGTCTTAAGGGCAAATCCCACGCAATAATCACGCGCGGACTTGAAAAACTACAGCCTGAAGGTTTTCAAGTTTGTTTCCAAGATGGCGGCTGTACTTGGCGGGGCGCATGGTGGAAGACGCGAGGGATCAAATAGTTCACAGAAAGCCTGGAATAGTCAGCACAAACGTATTTACTTATCACTGACTATATTTGAGTAATGGAAAGATGCTAAAATCGTAGCTGGATATGGTTCATGTAGCGATAGCGACTTCGCAGCCCATCTGCTCTCATTGGAATACCGTAGAAGGTAAATATCATTTGATTCATTTCTCTGGTTTCTTGTCCAATTTAGAGCTATTTCCGATATTTTCTGAAGCGCAAAAAAAATGCGCAAATGGTGACACTGCCCCTTTAAGCAAGATTGTTACAGTCAGTTTCGTGCCGAAGTTCGCAAGTTCGTTTTCAATAAGGCATTTGATTGGCTACTAGCAACAAAGTATGCAAATCAAATGGGAAGTTCAAAACGAACTTCGGAACGAACTTCAAACATTTCCTTCAAAAGCAACGTGAAACCGTGTGTAAGATGCAAGGACATACCTGCACCATTAGTGATCTCAATACCAGTCGTACCACCTTCGAAAATTCTATTGTGACGCAGCACAGGAAAGCTTGACGTACTGATCAACACTCCTGAAACAAATCAAAATATTAAATAAATAAACAACACAGGCACGCGTAGTTACACGTATATCCACAAGAATGTCGTTTACGAAGAAAAATAGCAATTTCAATAGTAGTAAAATGTTACTTAATTGCAACATTACCTGTTAATGAATTTCGAAAAATATCGTTGTTTTCCAGTAATCCTAAAGAAAATAAATGAATGTACTTTAATCTATTAACCGTGCTTTAATTGACCGTACCGAAAAAGATGGCGATTTGTACATTTAACCACAATCCTTTGCGTGCAGCAGTAAATATTGTTTCTTGCAGAATTATTGGAAGATATTATTTTAAAACAATCAACTTTGGTAGGAATAAAGTTCTTGCTTACTTAATCCATCTTAGCATGATAAACAATGTTTAGTTGTTATTTGAGCTGATTTGAGGTCGCAAAGCATTATGGTTAAATGTACCACCGCTATCTTTTTCAGTACAGTCAATTCATACAATCAATATTTCTATAAATACCCAGACCAGACCCTATGCAAAAATAATAAAAAACTGCATGGATGTGATGATCACCATCACATGCAGATCTGTTTAGAAAATAAGGATTTACCTTTCCCGCCATTAAATATACAGATTCCTCCTTCTTGACCATCGTGAATTTTATTCCTTCTCAAGATTGGATCACTTTCTGTCTTGATCCACACACCAGCCATTGCATTGTCAAATATTTCATTGTCTTCAACCAGACCAAGACCTGAACAATAGACAATAAATTATGATATTTTAGAAAACAATATGACTGTATACTACCCCAGTGGTCTGATTGGTCAGTGCACGTGAGTGGTCTGATTGGTCAGTGCACGTGCTTGGATGAACATCGTCGAACAATTAGGGGGGGGGAGGGGAAATAAGGAGAGCCCTAGACAGTTGAGTAACTCATTGCCAAGTAAAGCTAAACGTTCACGGAGCTCAAATATTGAATAAGTGATTTCCAGACAGGTTAGACACTCTACCTAGTTCTAGCTCAAAATACACATGTATGGTTAGAACGTCTCACCAGCCATTTATAGAAAGTGGCTGAAGACTCAATTCCTGTTGGCTGGAGCTCAGAGTATTTCATTGCTAAGCAGTCACAAATGTACCACACTGCACTATCTATGAGCACTACACACGTAAAAATGCACAAGCTGTTACAGACCTGCAAGCAACTGTTGTTACAAGGCTGTTCAACAGGCTGTCACTGTCATGTGTTCGCACTGGCTGTCCCAGTCTGTTGACATGTCTGTAACAGGTTGTTGACAACTTGTAACAAGGCTGATGACTCCAACAGACTGATGACAAGTTGTTCCAACAACCTGTTACCGCTCTGCACTTGACAAGTTGTTAACAGATTGATGCTAACAAGGTTGTAGCAGCTTCTTGAATGAACAGCATTGTTACAACTTGTTCCCAGCCTTGCTACAAGCCTGTTGCGAACACATCCTGTTGACAAGCTGGGAAATTTTTACGCGTGTACTCTTATTATTCCACATTACTGCCTTTACCTTGATTATAAACTAGTATCCCTCCATTCTGACCACCCCATATTTTATTTCTCCTAATCACTGGATTACTGCGTGTTCTTTGTAAAAATAATAAAATAATCATGTTAATAACACTTGTATCTTACAGAAATTGTTCAAAGAAACTTTTTTGAGGAAACTTTTTTTGTTGAATCATGGTCAGAGTTGCAGCTGGTGGAGTAATGTACCTGATCTGTATTCCTGAGTACTTGTGATTGAATATGTCATTATCTTCCAAGATCCCTCCACCATTGTCATAAAAATACACACCAACCTTTACAACACAAGAAAGAAAATAAACCCCATGTTAACAGTAAGAATAATGCAGGTGCCAAACCAAAATTGATAAAAACCAATAGAGAAGTACTTTTTGCATGGAACATAAATACAATTTTCAGTTGGGACAATCACAATGTTTTAGATAATTAAATTGCAAATTATTCATTTAGTACAACTGTTTTGTTTTTAAATTAAAAACCTGGATTACACAACTGGATTACACAGCTGTAGCTAAGTGTTATTTATGTAACTTTAAGACTTTAAGTTATTTATGCAAAGAGTTATTGCTCTGAACATTATTAGTAAGTGCACAGCCATTTAACATTTTAAAATTTAAAGTCACTGCTATAAATATCACCAAACAAGGTTTTTAACTTACAGTAAAACTATATTTAATAACTTTAAGATTTTTTTATTATTTATATTGTTTAACCTTATATTAATGTTTATTATCAATTTATCCACTCAGCCATTTCTGGGTTTCCAAGTTTTATCTGCAAGCATAAGAAAACGACTTCATATAAAGAACAATTGTCAACAACATTTTATACAGCTTTAAGCTTTAATGAGTTTAATATATCCAACATTGAATTTTGATTGTATTATTAACATTTTCTGGTGTTTTTGACATGCTTCAGGTATCTTTAGTTTAATTGTGTTTTTTTTATCATCTCACAAAGCTGTTTAATGATAGAACAATTATGCCATTTGGAGTAGGTGTATATTATTCACTTTGGTTAATACTATATTTCAATGTTTAAGAAGTAATTTTAAAGTTTCTTACTTGCTTTCCACTGTGTATTCTGTTATTTCTCATAACTGGAGCACTGCCTGCTCAGAAAGATTAAAAAAATTGTACTTTTAGTAATATTGAATTATTAATTAGTAGACGTTTTAAATTAAATTTATACTCACAATCATAAACAAAAACTATTAAACAACAACAGCAGAAGCAACAACAACAGCAACAGCAGAAGCAACAACAACAGCAGAAGCGACAACAGAAGCAGCAACAACAACAACAACAGAAGCAGCAGCAGCAACAGCAACAACACCAGCAACAACAACAACAACAGAAGCAGCAGTAATAATAGCAGTAAGAATCAACCATAACATTAACTGTCAACAACAGCAGTAGCAACACTGATATATATATATATGTAAGAATGCTAAGTTATAATAGTGTACCTGTGGTAACCCAAATGCCTGCCAGTGTGTTTGAATAAACTTCATTATTTTCAATTAAACCAAGACCACCCTCATGCTGAAATAAAATCAATTGAAACATTTCAGTCTCCAACTATGCCTTAACCCTTAACAGCTTTTTCTCAAGTATATTTTAATGACAAACAGAATTGCTCACCACATAAATTCCCCCATGAAGGCCATGATGGACTCGGTTATGACGCACAATGGGATTACTGTTAGAACGAATTTGTATTCCAGCTAATGCATTACCTTAAGGGGAGAAAAATACAAACAATTCATTAAAATACAGTAAATGTTCCAACCTTAAATGAAGGGGGAAAAACAATAAATATTACAATTATCTAATTTGCAAAAATCAACTCACTGTGAATGTTGTTGTTTTCAACCAAACCTCTGCCTTCTCCAAAAATATAAACTCCTGCACATTACATAAGAAGGGAGAGAGAAATTAATGTATAATAATCAGGTTAGTTTATGTTATTCTACAGTACACAGTACAATACATGAATGACAATCAATTAAACAAACCTCCTTGTTGGCCACTAAATATTTCATTATCCCTAAATAATTAACAAAAAATACAGTAGTGATAAATAATTAACAAAAAATACAGTAGTGATAAATAATTAACAAAAAATAGTAATAAATTAAGAAAGCCATCAAACAATTACATATACCCTGCGCAACTTATTGATAGTAAAAAAAGTTGCAGTGATTATTATTAAAATAAAAAGTAACATACTTAATAGTTGGATTGCTTCTTGAAGTCACCCAAATTCCAGCAAACGTGTTGGCATAAATCTTATTTTGAATAAATTCTCCACGGCCCTGGAACAACAGAGTATTAATTGTTATTGTAAAAATATAAGAGGTTAACACAGTGTAATAAGAATGGGGATTTTATCTGGCATTATAGTTATGCAATTAATAAAGGATAAAGGACTGGGCACTAATCATCAAGGACTGGGCACTAATCATCGTTACTTGCAGCCAGTAGCTGAATTGTGAAGGACACAGATGAATGTGGCCATGTCAAGGCATATAATTATTAAATAGACCACAGATCACAGCTATGATGTAGGTGTTGATTTCAACTACAACGCTACTCACATGAGTTTCAAGCTTCATGACCACAGGGTCATTCCCAAGTGGTCACCCATCCAAGTACTAACCCTGTCTAACCAGGCTTAACTTTTTGTGAGAGGCAGCGCACTAACTACAGCACACACCACCTGTACTCCCCCTTATAATTAAGTATGAAAGCTGAAATCAATCCTGAAATCAATCCAGCTTAAGTATTAAGCTGAAATCAATCCTGGAACATGCTATCACAGAAAGTGGAACTTCTAGAAGCCAATTCATGAGAATGCTCTCGTGAAACTCATTAGTCATTAGCAGCATGTAATTCTAAGAATTGAAGTGTTAAATATTGACTTTATATTGTAGTCGATTGCCAAATGTTCCTGTATTTGGAACGGCTAAAGAAATTATTATTATTACCTCATCATGTACATAAATGCCTCCAGTTAACCCATGGTGGATTTTACAATGGACAACAGTTGGGTTTCCTCCTGTTCTCACTTCAAATCCTGCAATTCTATTGCTAAACACATCGTTACCATCAAAATAACCCTGCAAGTAAAAACAATTTAGAAAATATGTTATGAGTAACAAGCTAAGGAAATTATGTAACAATGCTGAACAATGTTAGTTACGGGTAACTCGTGTCCTAATTACCTGCCCATTGTCAAAAATAAAAAATCCAACATCACGACCATGATGAACGATATTGTTTCTCATAATAGGACTAGCTCCATTTTTTACCCACACACCAGCCAACTTGCTGTTATTGATCTCATTATTCTCATAAATACCCTGAGAAAATAAAGAGAAAAAAATAAAGAGATTTTATCAAGAACACTTTGTTAACAGCCTTTCACTCCCAAATACAAAATTTTCTGTACTTTATCTGTCTAATGCCTGACAACTGTTTTGATTGTAAATATGTTGACTTCACCACTGTGAAGTATGCACCACATGCACTCCCACTCTGCTGAAGAGACCTCGCTTTGCCAGGCATCTTGTTTTTTTTCTTAAAACTATTAAATCATAGAACAACACAGACTATCACATTTACCTGTGCACTATTATTGACAAAAATGCCAACATTCTCAGAATCTGTAATGGAACAGCCAATCACATGTGGCCTGGCATTGTTTCCATGGACGTAAATAGTAGATCCAGCTGTAAAAAAAATAAATATTGACTTGAACCTCTATTAACACTTTGAGGCCTGGACCTCTCCCTGTACTGAATAAAATCGTCTGGCGTTAGCCAGAATAAAATACTTAAGACTCATCGTCAGGCTTCAACGTGCATGGGACCTTGCCTAGAGTACTTATTATTTAATGTCAGACTGTTAGTGTTTTATAATGGCCTTTCTCACGTGTCCTTAAAGTGCCTATGTCATCCTCAGGGACTTTACATATTTATACTAATTGGAACATTCTGAGAAGATTTGTAATATATCTTCTCAGGCGAAAATTTCATCTTCATGGATTTTTTTGTCGTTAAAGTTGACGGAAGTGACATCAAAAGAGGAATCTGTAAAGTGGTTTTCATATACTCCAAATTCCTCTTTTGACGTCACTTCTGTCAACTTTAATGGCAAAAACATCCATGAAGATGAAATTTTCGCTTGAGAAGATATATTACAAATCTTCTCAGAATGTTCCAATTAGTATAAATATGTAAAGTCCCTGAGGATGACATCTGATAGGCACTTTAAGAGATGTCTAAATGTGTAGACCGAAGTGTCTGTTTATGATTAAAGCCTTAAGAACAATCAGGCATCAATAATGCTTACCACTTGCTTTGCTAGTTATGTCACACTGATGGATAATAGAACTACAGTCAGGTCCAATTTCAATACAACTTGGACGGGTTGAAAGGGCATCACCACCAACAAACTGTAAGAAATATAATATAAATAATTATATTAAGTACAGTACAAGTGGAAAACATATACAGTGAGGCATTTACCAGTAGTTACGGTGCACTTTCAAAGATTCTATGTTAAATTTAACTCTCTCTGCATACATGGAAGATGTGTGAGAACTAATCACCTTAATAGTAAGATTTTGAATATATGAATTCACTGATCCTGAAACAAATCTGACAACAGTTTCATTAGATCCTTCGATGACCACTTTTGATTGATCCTGAAAACCTAAACAGTCAAAAAAATGAACAAGATTAATTCATAAGTCATACCTAGAGAGACCCTGCCAGGCCACCCACTTGGCTCTCTGAAAAAATATTTCCTGCATTTTGAGGGCACCATTTTTTTATTTTCAGCTGCGATACCTGGAGATGGATTTGATGTTTTTTTTGTACTCCAAGACAGACCATAAAACTGCTCATAAATATTGGTGTACATGTATATTAATATCAAGCCTCACCTGCTCCAATAATAGTGACTTTCTTTTTAATGACTAATACATCTTTATAAACACCAGGATGAACTATAATAATGCTATCTTCAGGGACACTTGTAATGGCCTCTTCAAGACTGCTATGGCACTATACAATGAATACAAAAATATATGTATTTGTCCTTTTTTTGATGTAAACCTTCCTTTTTTTATTTTCTAGTAATATAAGACATAAAAACTATGAAACAATATCAACACCATGTTTGTAGCAGCATTATAGCTGACCACGAGCTGACCAATCACAGCATGCAAAAGATACATACATTTTACAATAACACCAGTACTGGTATTAATTGTAACTCTAACATGATTTGTATATAAATGTCTTTTTCTAAAATATAAATTCATAACATTGAATATTTTAATAATTAATCCTTTAATACCTTGTTAGCTTCAACCACACCACTTTCCAACGATCCATTACAATAAACATGGTGAGCTGAATAAAGAACAGCAAATGCCTCCCGCCAAGAATCTTTTGTAACAACATCGACCTTCTCATACAATCCTCGTTCACTCTTCCTCAGACAATAGTCAAGTTCAAAAGTTGTTTTATAAAGTTGTTCCCTGAAAAGAAAATAATTCATACCAATGAAAACTTTAAAAATAAGAAATTCACAAATTGAGGAAAGATCTACTACAGCAGCCATCTGGAACAATTATATATCTTTCAAAAAAATTAATTTCAAAACAATGGAATTATATTATCACAGGAATGCATGGCTGAATATATTTTTGTTGCAAAAGTCTGACATGTTGGCTGATCCTTAATAAACTTTTGACTGTTTAAATATATGAAAATGTTTTAGTGTAGTGTATGCGAGTATAACCATATCAAATATAATCATTGCAGTACTGTACCATAAAGACGTGTCTTTGCAAATCTTTGTAAAACGTCGACAGCAACGAGCTAAACTGCAAACATCTTTTGCTCGAAGGCAAGATAAAATATTGAGGAGAACTTCATCTGGTACTACAGTTTGCAAGTAAGGAGCTACTGAAGAACCTACAGAAAATTCACGAACAAAAGTTTGTTTTAAAGATAGGCTTTCATTCATATTTAATTTAAAAGATGACCCCAGCCTGCCCCTAATATCCGGCTTCGTTGTTGTTTACAAGTATTTCGCTACAAGTTGCACGACTATAACTCGAATAATAATACTCAAAAAAAAAATTTCTAGGTCAACTGATATAAGCAATTGAATAAAGTAATACTCTGAGTTTTACTATCATTTATTATTTATAACAGATCGTCAATTTATTTAAATAATTCAAATTTCTGTCTGTGGCTGCAAGATTTTTTACCTTGTCTATTTTTCCGAGAGTAATTTGTTGATTTACTGAAAGCAGTAGTCGTCCGGATACGTTTTAACTTGGATCGCGGAAACTACAAGATAAACAAACACAGAGAGTACTATTATTATTATTCCTGGAGTGATTATAGAACGATCAAATCTTGGGTCAAACTGCAAAGCTTGCTCATTCAATGTTGTAAATATTTCAAATATATATTTCCTCACAATCGACTCCGCAACCGTCGTTTTTTCGCCAAGAGCAGCAGGATCACAGCTAGTTTCCTTGCAAGATTTTACGTCTTTTGCCAAGCTTTCTGTATCTAGGTAAAATCAAGAATTTTACTAGTTATTGTTTGTGAACAGTTTGTAATGATTTCATCAGCGTTCTAAAACTGTTGCAAAATTGTAAATAACGATTTTTCAAAATACGAACCTTGATTTGTTAGAAGAGTTCGTCGCAAGACAGAGGACCGTCTTGGAGATTTTCTTGTAGTTCTGCTGTAAACCGAGAGCTTTTTTGACGACATGTGCGTAGAGGTTGGTTGAAAGAAGAAAAGGTGGAGATGGAGTTTTGTGCAGATGAAAAGCGATGAAGAGAAAGCGATGAAGACAAAAGCCGCACAAGATTGTATTGTTGACAACACACGCAAGCACCTGCACAAGTTTTTTAATTTTGTGCCTCTAAACCAATCAGCGTCGTCGAATTACCGTCGCTAAGGTGCTCTCAGCCAATCAAATCACGTTAATTATCATTCAATGTTAACGTGGTTAACTACGAACCGGAAGTCGTAAAGCACGCCGAGATGGCGTGTGTTGCCGTGGTGTCATGCAAATTAACACGCGACTACATTGTGTTGAATAGAAACCTCGATCAATAGAGATTATTTTACACTGATATATCGCCATGTTGAAAGATATGCTATATTATTTATAACGTCTGTGGCAAAAACATGAATATTTTACACACTGCTAATGAACAGAATATTCACCAAGAATCTAAATGATCAGATCTAAAGACTAAACCAATTTGGGCAAGGTCGGCAAGTCCAATATATACATCCAGAAAGAATATGCCAATCCTGATGCCAATATACGCCAAAGCACTTACAAAAGCCGATTGTGCAACTGCCTTAGAAAAATACACTAGAAGTTCTAATATCAATTTCAGAAACAGAAAAAAAGACGCTTTCTGCTACAAACATAAATGAAAAAAAACATGTCTGCTACAAACATAAATGAAAACTGGCCATCGAAAATTCTTTACTTTCACTGAGTATAAATTTTAAAGCCTTTTATTGAAATAATTAAGTCATTTGCACTCAATTATCGAAAAAAACCCAGACTAAATAATACTTTATTATAATTTTTGCAAAAATCAGTCAATTCTTTTTTAAAAAATCATGGACTTTGGGTACTTGATTTTTAACACGAGAATCTATAGAATTTGAGGACTCGTATATACAAATGTTTTTGCCATGCCACAGTTAATAGAATATGAAAAGGAGACGTTGTTTTTCTTTGCAACTTTTTACAGAAAAAATGTCCCGAAAATTTCTAGAATTAAATATAGAAATATGAAAAAATGTTAATTTAAGAAATACATAAGTTTCAACACAAAATATAACAACGAGCAAGAAAAACTATATTATATGTTTTTTTTTTTTAAAAACTAGAAAAAGTGTTATAACACTCGACTACTGCATCTTGCATTCATCAGAAGATGGCTGAGTCTTTCCCAATTTGGAGATGCCTAAAATGAGGTAAAAAGAGGAAACAAAACTTCAGTGAGATGGCCACTAGCTAAAACTTTCTGTATGAATGTTTTTGACCTCCTCCCCCCCCCCCCCCCCCCCCCCCCAATTTGTAACCAATTGGGCTGGGCAAAGCTGTATCATAGTCCCTAGAAATAAATTGTCTGCAAACGCAGTCAAAGTCTTTGTTCTAGGTTTTTGTTCACGTTGTATTTTTGATATAATGCAGCAATCAACCAATAGCATCGTTGCTTTATAAATATTAATGAACGTAAAACAAAAGATTGTGCACCTTATTTGCCACCCTCAACCTAAATTGTAGCTCATTGTTAACCGCTTTGATGTTCGCCGCGTCTCCAGACAATAGAGAGCTTAAGCAACAGACGTTTTACAGCCACGGACGGCATTGTAATTCAATAGCATTTTTCATTCAAAACAATGATAATGAGCAATTTAAAATTCCAAGAGCAAAGAGAACGCCGTCGTCGTTCTACACAAGACGTCATTGAGAGCATTTTCACGTTCTTGAGACGACGGGAACTTCTAGAACGTTGAGGCCTGTCATCGTTGTTTTACTACAATGAGACATACTTTTAAAGTAGACTGAAACTTGTATTTTAAGGGGGATAATTTCATTACATTACAATATAAAATAAAGGAATAAAAAATGATATTTGTAGCTCATTGTTAACCGCTTTGATGTTCGCCGCGTCTCCAGACAATATAATTCCAGGAACTATGACTGCATATACAACATAACCAGTATCCCACAGAATTCACGTATTGAATTCAAACAAATCAATTCAAACTATATTTTTTCTTACCTTTTCCTGTAGTTTCTCTTCGTGCAGAAGCACCAGTTCGTTTTGGTATCCTGGTACGTTGCTGTTGAAGAAAGATTGAAAAAGACGTCAGGATAATAAAACGAAAGAAGACGAGGAGAAAGAGGATAAATAAAAGTACAAAATGAAGAAGATTGAATAAAAAAGTTATGGGAAGAAGAATGGGATGACGTGGTGAAAGAGAATGGAAGATAGAAAAGGAATGATGTAAAAGAAGTTGGAAAGAAGAGAATGGGAGAGATGAGAATGGGAAGAAAAAAGATGGGATGGAGTGGTAAAAGAATGAAAAAAAGGAGTATGATGTGAAAAAGGATAAAATAAAATGACAAGAGAAAAAGAGGGAAATAATATGGAAAGAAAAATGAAGGGAAAAAAAGGATAAAAAATAAATTAAAATAAATATCACTACATAAAGGAACTACGAGTTAAAACGTACAGTTCTAGTGCTTGGTGGGACCAATCGACTGGATGACGTCTTGCTTCGAGTTTGTATGTCACGATTTCTGTTCAGCACAAAAGGTGAACGCACTCCTTGAAGATCGCTACTGACACTTGTTAATTTCACACGCTTCGGTTTCGGCACTGCTGCATCTGTAATGGAAAGGAAAAGAAAATCAATGGAATAAGAAGATAAAGTTTCTTTATATCCATATTAAAATGTTCCCAAAACACACAGTACCTTTATCAACGCCTTCTTCCTTTCGTTTTTTATCTGCAGGTAGATTGGACGTGATGGTGGTCACCTTGGGTTTCTGGATTCTGCTGGTTGGTTTGGCCAACAGCGTTGGTTTGGCAAACAGTGTTGGTTTGGCCAACAGCGTTGTTTTCTTAACCGCAGGTTTTTGTTGAACAGGCGAAGAGAAACTCAGATTGGATATAGATCGTGTTATAGGCGACACGAATATACCTTCAGTTTCCTCCATTAAGATTGGGGTTCTTTTAGCAACTTCAAGACTTTGTTTCTCCTTCATCGCTTGCTCTTCTCGTGGTGGAGACAGGGACGTTAGTGTGTGATTTTGTTTGTTTTTTGACACATGGCCATTCCGTTGACTTGTCGTCAATTCTTCGTAAACTTGTTTGTCCTTTGAAAGTCCTTTGGGTTTTCCTACGGCTGGAGTATGATTTTTTCCTGAATTAAATTCATCCAACTTCTTCAGATATTCTGCAGAAAGCTTCTCGTGTTTCTTTCCATTTTCTTTCTCTTCGTTCAATTCTTTCTTCAAGCGTTCTAATTCTTCTTGAAGACTTTCAACTTGTGGCATCATCACGATTTGTCCTTCCAGTTCAAAAAGACGTTCCATCATTGGCTTATTCTCAACTTCTAACTCTTTCAATTTCTTTTTCACATCTTGATAACACTTACTATAACTCGAGACTTTTTCTTCAAGCACTTTGCGTTCCTTGTTAAAACCATGTCGTTCTTCGTTTAATTTATTCTCGTATTCGCCACAACTTCCTCTCAACGAAGCACATTTCTCTTCCACTTTTAACACTTCCTCTTTCATAGTTTCCAAGAATTCCGCTTTCGCTTTTTCCTTTTCCAAGTCATCATTGGCCATCTTTAAAGAACACTTAGCCTGCTTCAGTTCGTGTTTGAGTTCGTCCACACAAGTGCTTTTAGTGTTTGCTAATTCTTTGATGTTTTCTAGCTCGGTTCCAAGTTCTTTCCTGGTCTCTTCATTTGACGCTAAGTTAATTGTCTTTTCATGCAACAACACTTCAAGTTGCTTTGTCTTTTCTTCAAGTTGGCGTATGCTTTCTTGTTGTGTGGCCTCAACTTCCTTTAGGGATTTCATTTCTGTTTTTATACCTGACATACTCATCTCATTCTCGCTCTCTCGTTCCGCCAAATATTGCTCCATTTTTGCAATCCGTTCCTCCAGGCTCTTAATGAATTGAAGTTTTTCGTTCAGTCGTTCTTGAAGTCCTTCTTTCTCATTCATTTCCTCGTCTAGGCTTCGCTGTACGATATCCTTACTTTCCAATGCACGTTTTAGGGATTCTTCTCCAACCAAAACGTTTTCTCTCTGCTCAACCATTTCTTTCTCCAGTCTATCAATATAGCATTCCAATTCAGACACCTTCATCGAGTCTGGTTGTTCGTCATGCGTCATAACCAGTCCTTCACTTTTGTTCAAATCAAGAGAGCTCTCTTTCTGTTTCAGCTGCTCGTAATCTCTTCGCAACATGTCATTCGTTTGTATTTCGTGCTCTAGTCGTTTTTCCAGATTAACTTCCTTTTCTTTTAACTCCAGAACTTCTTTCTCCAATACACCATTATTTGTTTTCTCGGCTTCCAGTTCACTTTTGACAGAACCAAAGTGTTGGGAAGCTAGTCCAATTTCTGACTCCAACGCAGAAATCTTATCGTCTTTTTCTTCTAAATTCGGTATCTCCTCCTGCAATCTTTTCACTTTCTTTTGTAAAGCGATCCGGTTTTTTTGTTCTTTCAACACGAGTTCATCGAGGACGACGCATTTTTCTTGTAAACGTTTCGTCAGTTTTCTTTCTTCATCCAGGTCTGATTCGAGGACTTTCATTCTTCCTCGTGGTGTCACTGGTCCTTTCTCCATCGTCTCTCTCTGTGCCTCCATTTCATTCTCCCGTTCTTCAATTTCCTTCATGAGACATTCTTTTGACTTCTGTTCTGTCTCAAGTCGATACAATAATTGACAATTTTCTTCGCATTTCGTCACCAACAATTGTTCCTTCTTGTTCAGTTCTCCTTCTAGGTACACATTTTTTTCAGAATACTCTTTTTCTCTCTGTAAAACAAATTCTTTCGTTTTTGCTAGGATCTCTTCACGTTCTTCTTCCAACTTAGAATTTTTATCCGCCAACGTTTCATCCAGTTCTTTGATCTACAATTAAAACAACCCATTGTTAAAATTAACGTCAAAATTTACACTTTAGATTACTTGTTCAATTTTCCCAATAAGAAATTTCAACCAATTCAATTCTTAAATTCAATTTTACATTTAATCACGACATATTTAGATTTTTAACTACGTACCTTTTCATTGGCTGCCACAAGCTCTTCTGATGTATCGACCTTCTCACTCTTGTATTTCTCCAACTCATTTGTGACCACACCCAGATGATGACGTAGTTCTAACTCGAGTTCCTGGCTTGTTTCGTAAGCTTTCTCCAACCGTTGCACATCAGAAATCTTGCTCTCTAGTTCTTTGTCTGCCACAAACAACTCCTCGTCTTTTTGTTTCAACAGCTGTTCACCGTCTTCGGTTTTACGAATCTGGTTGTCCAACTTATCTTGCATTTGTTCAATAGTGTTTTTGGAATTGTTGATTTCTTTTTCAAATCCTGCCTTCTCTTCGTTGATGGAATCCACGAGAACTTTATGATTATCTAGATTGTTTCGTAGTTCGTAGCAAAGTCTGTCTTTTTCTAAGTTAATTTCTTTCAAGCTATCTTGAAGAGATATGATTGTTTCTTTAGATTTATCTAGATCTTCCTTGGTTTTATCACAATCAAGCTGAACCTCTTCCAGCTGGTGCTTTGATTGACGGTATTCTTCCAAAGACTCCTCTCGATTTCCTAACTTTTCTCGTAGAATCTTGATTTCTCCTTCGAGTTCTCCACGAACTTTACCAAAGTCTCGTTCAGCGCTCAACATAGCATCGTGTTCTTCCCTTTTGCTCGATAGTAATTCGTCAATCCGCTTACACGTTGACTCGACTTTCTCAGATTCTCTCGTTAATTCACCTTCAAGACTTCTTACTTTCCCCAAATTCTTTCGGTTCTCCATTTCCACTTTCTGTTTTTCAGCTTCAACCCTGTTCAAACTACTCTCCATCTGAAGAATTCTTCCATTTTTTTCTGTTTTCTGACTTTCCAGATTTTGCTTGGATGACTTCATTTCAGTTTTCAAATCTTCGTTTTCGGTTTTGCACTGACGGATTTTCTCAACCAGTTTTTCGCGTTCTTCTTTCGCCGCCAACACAGCTTGATGACGTTCTTGATCTTTCTCCGTAGTATTATCTACAAGCCTATTCTCGAGACTTCTAATCATTTCTTCCTTGTGATGAAGATTGTTATTAATTTCTTCAATGTCTTTCGCCGCGTTTGCAATCTGATTTAAAAACAATTCCCGTTCCCTCTCGCATTCTCTATCAGTCAACAACGAAGCAGCATTGTTTTTTTCAAGCTGACATTTCAGAGACTCCACTAGCTCCATCGCATCTTGTCTTTCTTTGGTCTTTACCTCGTTATACTTTCGAAGATTGCCAATTTCTCTTTCTAACTCTGCAGTTTTTCTTTCATTTCTTTCTCCTTCCCTCTTTTTTCGAGCTCTGTTTCTGTAAGCTTTGCAGATTGAGTTTCAACTATCATCTTTGTCTGCTCTAACTCGTAGTTTCTTTCTCTCAATAAAGACTCCTTGTTCTCAAGTGTTGCTTTCAATCCAGTTATGTCTTCGTTATTCTTCGCTTTCATATCTTCATACTGTGCTTTATTTTGATTCAACTCTTCCACTTTTCCACACAGTTGTTCTTTCAAGTCTTTAACGTCAGAATCTTTAGCTTTATAATCACCAGCTAATTTATCACTTTCGACAAGTCTATCTTCGTAAGAACTACACTGCTGTTTGGTCATTTCAAGCTTCTCGCCAAGTGCCTCATGCTTTGCCTTCAATTGCTCAATTTCAAACTCTAACAATTCCTTCTTTGTTTTCACAGCAGAAATTAAAGTTTCGCTATCCACTAATTTCCTACTTGCTTTTTCTAATTTCTCTCCCTCGCCAGTCAGTTCATTTCTAAGCTTTCTGATATCGCCATCAAACATCGTTTGCCTTGATTCCATGGTTTCCTTTGCATGCGTCAGTTCTTGTTTTAGTTGTTCCATTTTCAATTTGTAGTCGTTTATTTCTTGCTGGCTGGCAGCTAGTTCCTGTAAAGAGATCTTGTTTTTGTTGATGGCTTGTTCAAACTTCTCAACACTGAATTGCTTCTCAGTTTTTATATTCTCAACTTCGAACAGCAAGGATTCTTTTTCATTTATCATCACCTGGATAGCGACCTCTTTCTCGTTCAATTCATAAGTTATTGTTTCCAACTTTGTCTTCTCTTTAATCAGTTCATTTTGCAGATTTCTGATACTTTCATCGTAAGTCGCCTGTTTAGCCTCCGTTCCATCTTTTGCTTCGTCCAGGTCTCGTTGCAGTTGCTCCACCATTATTTTATAGTCGCTTATTTGTTGCTCTCTACCTGACAGTTTTTCCAGAAATATCTTGTTTTCGCTCAGAGATCTTTCAAGTTTTTCACAACTGATTTTCTTTTCCGCTTTCATATTCTCAATTTCAAACAGCAAGGAATCTTTCCCGGCATCCATCATTTGTATAACAGTGTCTTTTTCCTTCAATTCACTTCTTGTCATTTCTAACGATGCTTTTTCTTCAGTGAGTTCACTGCGAAGATTTGTTAAATGTCCATCCAAGGTCGTTTGGCTGGTCTCAATCTCAGTTTTTGCCTCAGTCAACTTTCGTTGTAGTTGTTCAATGCTCAGTTTGTAGTCATTAATCTGTTGTTCGCTAACAACCACTTTCTCAAGAGAAATCTTGTTTTCATTTAAGGTCCTTTCAAACTTCTCAACACTGACTTGCTTTTCTGTCTTCATATTTTCAATCTCAAAAACCAAAGACTCTTTCTCAGCGTTTATCGTCTGGATTGTTGTATCTTTCTCTTCCAGATTCTTCTTGGCCATTTCCATTCTCGTCTTTTCCTCAGTCAGTTCACTTCTCAGATACTTTATATCTTCACCAGACTTTATCTGTGTGTTCTCTACAACAGTTTGAGCAGTATCAATCTCTTGCTGCAGTTGTTCGACCATAATCTTCAACTCACTAACTTCTCGTTGACTCGCTGCCAGCTGTTCTCCAGCCACGTTGTTTTCATTCAAGATTTTGTTAAGTTTTTCAGAAGAGGATGTATTCTCGGACTTCATGTTCTCGATCTGGAACTCTAATACCTCTTTCTCAGCTTTAACAGACTGGAGAGCAACCTATAATTATTAATAATGATCATGATTAATATTGATGATAATGGTGAACATGACGATGATCGTGATGATAATTAGGAGACTACAGCTACATTGTTGCCAAAGAAATCAAAAGATATTTGCATCGGAACAACATAAATTGTAATAAAAATTAATGTTATACAAAATTCAATATTAAATTACCTCTTTTTCTTTGATATCTTCTCTTGCTGTTTCCAACTTTTCTTTTTCATTCTTCAAGCTATCTCGTACATTTATAAGATCTCCGTTCAGCTTCATTTGCGTGGACTCCGCCCCACCCTTCATATCCGTAAATTCTCCTTCCATCTGTTCACGTGCAATCTTGTACTTGCCAATCTGCTCTTCACTGGCTGTTAATTTTCCCGTAAGAATCTTGGCGTCTTCAAAAGACATTTCGTATTTCTTTAAAATGGCTTGCTTTTCTGACTCGATATTCTCGATTTCGAATTCTAAAGATTCTTGAGTAGACTTGAGCGATACAAGTTCAGTTTCTTTCTCCTGGAGTTCTATTTTCGTTAGTTCTAATTTCTCCTTTCCTTCGATAAGTTCGAACCGCAGATTTCTCATATCTTTCTCAAACGTTGTTTTCGTGGACTCGACCATGGAGTTAACATTATCCAATTCTTTCTGTAACCGCTCAATTTCTTTTTCATAATCACTCTTCTGTTGTTCACTAGATGCTAGTTTCTGCACGAAAATCTTATTCTCTAAATTTAAGTTTTTAAATTTATCAGAAACTGTTTTTCCTTCTAATTTCGTATTCTTCAGCTCGGTCTCCAAGCTCGCTTTTTCCGTGTTCAGAGACAAGATACATGACAATTTTTCTTCTAGTTCTTTAGTTACAGTGCTCATTTTCTTCTTTTCACAGCTGAGTTCTTCTTTGAGCTTTGCGAAATCTTCGTAGAGTCTTGTTTTCGTTGCCTCGCTAACTTCTTTTATAGTTGCTAACTCACTTTCAAGTTGTTCAGAAGCCATCTTGTATTCCAAACTTGATCTCTCTAACTCCTGACACTGATCAACGTACTTCTGTCTTTCGTGATCTTTTTTCAGCAGCTCTGCGCACGCCCTCTCTACGCGTTCTTTAAGCATATCCCTTTCTGCTCCAAGCTCACGTACTTTTTCAACCTCTTGTGTTAATTGATGACTTTTATCCAGACATTTGTCGCTTAGTTCTCTCAGCTTTGCCTCCACAGACTGAAATTCTGCGTTTTTCTTTTCCAAGATTTCGTCTTTGGTGTTTCTTAGAGAACAAATTAGACGATCTTTCTCCAAACTTGTGGCTTCCATTTCTGATAGCACTCTGTTTTGGTTGTCTCGTTCTTCTTCTAACTTCTCAAGGGTTGATAGCAAGTTTGATTTCTCAGAACCCAGACTATTCACATTGGCTTTCATGCATTCTAGACTTTCAGAGACTTTCTCCAACTTAACTAGTGTCGTGTTATATTCTTCCTCTAGAGTTTTGTAACCAACGTTCATATCACAGAGTTCACGGTCTTTCTCTTCTAAGATATTCTTCGCTGTTTTCAGTTTATTTTTCAGTTCAATGAGCTCGTTTTGTTCTGAGATATTTTGTGCGTATTTTAGTTCATTCAGTGTTCTTTCCAGCTCCGTCGTCCTCGTCTCGTACTCTCCGCAACTTTTATCTCTTTCTTCACTTGTCTTTCTTAGTTCCTTAGTGAGAGCTGTTTTACAGCTCAAGGCGATCTCCAAGCTGCTTCTCGTTTCTGATAGTTCATTCTGTATTTGCTTCTCGTTCGATTCTCTTTCCTTCATGCGGTTTTTCAGAACCTCGTTTTCACTTTTCAAAGAATCCAATTCTTCGTTGATCAGGCGTGTATTTTCTTTCTGTTCGGATATCTTTTGTAAGTTTTCTTGAACCCCGAACTCCAATGAAGCTTTCTGTTGTTCTAACATGCCTATCAACTGATCTTTATCCTCCATATCCATCTGCAGCATTTGTCGTTGTGCATCAATCTGTGAAACCTCTATTTCACATTCCTTCACATTCTGTTTTAGTGATTCACATAATTTCTGAGCAGACTCTAGCTTTCCTTCTACTAACACTTTCTCTTCAGATACTTTCTTTAGCTCTTCGGAATTTGAACAAGTGTCCAGCAACATCGCCATCTTCTCGATTTCTTTGTTTTTTTCTTCCAGTGAGATCTTGGATAAAAGAACCTGTTCTTCCTTCTGCTGCAGTAATGCTGCGGTTTTTCCAATTTGTGACGTGAGTTCTTCAACCTGTTTGCTCATAAGGTTCTGCTTTTCTGAGTTCGAAATAGTTGAATCTTCTAAAGACTTTTCCAGCTCGTTCAGTTTCACTACAGCATTGTTACGCTCTTCTTCTCGTGTTCTGACCAATTCCATATATTTGCGTCGCTCTTCTGCGAGAAGAGGTTCTATAGATTCTTCCAACTTAACAACCATTTGTTTTCTCTCTTCTAACTCATGACGATATGTTTCCAGTTGCTGGCTCAGATTCTGAATTGTCTTCATGTTCTCTTCTTGAGTCTTCATCGAGATATCTTTGTTTTGCTTGATGCTGGTCAATTCTTTCCTCAGCTCAGCAATCGTGTTTTCACACCTTTCTACTACACCTACCTGTTCATTCTTTTCCAGTTCAAGTCTTTCTATCGCTTCTTTTGCCGTCACAACTTCCTTTTGTAATTTCTTTGTGCTTGCCTCAAACTCCTTCATTTTTACATCAGAGTGTTTCCGTTCCTGATCAATCTTAATCTTAGCTTCTTTCACCTCTTGTTCTAACTGAATCAACGCTTTCGTCTGAGTAGAAATCTCCTGCCTATGTGACAAGAACTCTGTTGGAATGTTTGGATGAATGAATATGAATGCGTGAATGCATGCATTGATGGATTCATAAATGGATAGGATAGAAAAATAGATGGTTGGATGAATGAATATGAATGTGTGAATGCATGCATTGATGGATTAATAAATGGATAGGATAGAAAGCAACCATGTTTAAGTTTGACACGCTCACTTGTTCCAGACTCCTCGCTTCCTCGGTCCAACCACGCGATACAATATAAAGATGTTTTAATTTAATTTGTGTTTATATTTTTTTATATTTTTATATAAAATAATTATATAAATTTTTTTTTTTTTTTCTCAATAGTGCCATCAAAACGCGGGAATCGCTGTTTCAGAGACCCAAAATTCAAAAATTTTGAACACCCCCCCCCCTAGAATTTTTTTTGGACAGCCAGTTTTGGAATCCTGGCTAAAAGCTTGATCACCGTCATGTAATCACAGGGCACAAAAATATCTCTGCTTCCTCTTATAAGTAATATACAGGAATAGCTCAGTACATAATAATGCAAAATATAAAAATAAATTAAAGTATAAAAACTTACCTATATTCTCTTTCTTTCTCTTTCATACGTTCTTCTTGATGCCTTCGACCAGCTTCTACATTATGGCGTGAACATTCAATCTCCTGGACAAGCTGTTTCTGTTTGACCTCCATGGCAGCTAACTTGGACTGACAAATATCCAAATCATGCACTGATTTTTGCCACTTATCATTAATAATACTCTTCTCTTTCTTAACACTTTCCATTGTCCTCTGTAGTTCTCTCACCTTTCCCTAAAATTAGACAGAAATAGCTGAGTATTATTGGTATAACTTCTTAACAATCTTCTATCATTTGTAATCTGATATATCAAGTTCAACCAAATATTAACACTGTACCTCCTGACTTGGTGTCTGAAAAGTTTGAAAACCCATTTCCTCACTGCTTGTTGATGAACTTGTTCTTGCCTTCAAAGGAATTATTTCAATATTTTGTTGTGTTGGCTTTCTTGGGGTTTCTCTGTTTAATGGGAAAACCTCTTTTTCAGGTTCTGAATCACTGGCAGATGGACAGGAAATATTTTGGTCTTCACAACTGCTACCTTTTCTGCGTTGAACTACAAATAAACAAAGTATCATCAAATATTTATTTCTTTTTATTATATAAAATAGAGTGTTTTATTGGTTTTTCCACCACTAATAAAAGTAATAATCTCACATGTGCGATTATTCACTCACTCGTGAGATATCCTGGTCAACACTCGAAATAAATTTCATATTTCCAAGCATCCATGTATTGTTCTCTATTTAATATCTCATGTCAAAACTCTATTTGCTCACATTGGCAAGTTATATTAAAGGTGTTGCACACATTTGGCACTGAGCCATTTTTCACAGTTAATATCTAAACCTACCAATGTTGGTTTTGAGTGAATGTCAGAATGTCCACCAAAATACTGTGTGCAAGTCCTGGCAACTGGCCAATTAATAATAAAAATAAACAACAGTTCCTTGGCGAGGATTAAGAATAGTGATTGTCTGATTGGGAGCCTTCGTAGGACAGTTTTATTACAATTATACTGTACTTGCAACACAGAGCACTTTAATATAATTTTGCAAAAATCTCATCAATTACCTTGGACATCCTTTTGTATTTTGGTAAAATCGGATAACAAGTTGTTATATTTTGCTATGTTTGTCTCTAAATCCATTTTGAAGCGATTACATTTGCCAATCTCGTGTTCCAAAGCTTGTTTTTCTTTTATCAACAAAGCATCTAAGGAATTAATACGTGAATCTTTCACAAGCATGTCAGCCATGATTCTCCCTCGCATTTTCTCGTATTCGTCGCATTTCTCCGAGACCAATTGTAGTTCTCGCTTGTACTCATTGCCAACATTCTTCTGTTCTTCTGTTAAGATTTTCTGTTTCTGAAGAGCGGCGTTGAGACTGTCCAGTTGAAACTGGCGTTGTTGAAGCTCTTTACGATTCCGTTCAAGACTTTGCTCGTATTCAGAAACTTTCTTCAGCGCTTGAGCGCTTAGTTCTTCCTTCCATTCGTCCCTGGCCCAACTCATCGTGCCAGATACAATATCCTAAACCGTTCCACGGCTTTAGAAAGACAGAAATGCTTGAAAACTCCAGCTAAAAGTACAATGTGTTTCAATCTATGAAAGATGTCGTTTGTCGAAGAAGAGTGATTTGTGTTTGAACCTCGCGCGTCAAATACTGCAATCTCATTGGTTCATTGCAAACTAGAGCCCAGGCCTCCAACCACTTACAATAGGTCACCCAAGTAGCTTGAACAAGATGTTTATTTTTGGTTTATGGATGTGATTTTTTGAAATTCTTTTGCACCAGAATATTAAAATGGATTGTAATGTATTATTATAAATCGTATTATCACTAAACTTTTAGTGGGTCATGTTGGAGTATAAATTAGGCTGTAGACCATTATGCTTTTGTTCGGGTAGGGTCCAGCTTGGCAATTAAATGAAGCAACTTGAATTAGGTAGTAGACACATGACAGTTTTACACTGACCCTAAGAATAATAATACTAAAATATATTAACTTCAGTATAGCTTCCATGATCCATAACTTTGGCTTAAACATCAGTATTTTGTTCTCTAAAATCTACAGCTCTTGCCATCTTTAAGATTTTCTATCTAATTAGTCAACTCAACTGCTCTATATCTCCAGAATAAAGTAACACTCGTTTAATTAAAAGCATTTCTTCATCAATCTTGTACAATGTATTCATTTATATAGTTACATCAGATCACAGTTCATATTTTAGTGAAAAGAAATTGTCTTTAAGGTTTATGTTTCAATATTTGACAAGTGCAACACTAAAGATTCCACAATCATTTACAAGTGAATTATTCTTTCATGTATCTTGGTCTTGATAACAGCATGTAAATACCAGGCCCCAATATTCCCACGCTTATCACTGTAAACAATGTCACTGTCTGTCCAGCATTCTGCAAAAAAAATAAATTTATTATATCATTAAGTATGCGTACACAGAGTGAATAAACAACACTTGGACAAGCAAACTAAAGAATAAATCAAGATATTTGATACTTCTTCGACTTGCAAGGCCAATACAGTTTAATTGGAAATTAGAACAAGAATAATTTGATTAGAATATTAACGTACCAGATCTTTTGTCGGTCGGCGTGACGAGATAAAGCGACGAAAACCAAATATGGGTGAAAATCTTCTTGCTCCTTGTAATAGAAACATCTTCGCTTCAGTGATATCTTTCTCTTTATAAACTGCACACGAACGATCAACACAGCAAATCCAATATGGCTGCCTGCTGCTATACCATAGTTCCTAGCGGGGTCTGAGAGGTGGGAATTTTTCCCCAGAGGGTTGTGGTTAGGCACCATTAGGGAGAGGGGCGCCGTCAGGGTTTCTTTCAGAATAGTTAACAAGGAGAGTCTCTGAAATAGCATTTCCTGCATTTTGAGTGGGGTTTGAAAGAGTTTTGAAGGATATAAAATACCAAACAAAATATTCAAATATACTCATTTTATATAGGAATACAGCATAACATGCAAGGCATACATCATGAGGACATGTCGTCGTCATACATGGACAAATCAACTCACATTGCGTGTACTTCATGTCAGGCTGTCAGCTGCGTGAAGCGTACTAAAATATTATTTAATCGTAATATACTATTAGCTGTACCATACTGATTAAAACGAAAAACGGCAATAAATCCAACATCGGGTTTTTAAATAGGAATTGCACTACGTATCAAATATAATATTATACAACGGGAAAGGGGCGCAGGAACGGCATCCTATTAAGGGGGCGCATGTGCCATTGGCACAAAGGCACAAAGGGCCAGTCCGACTCTGTGGTTAGGGGTTAAGGCTTAGGGCCACCGGGGGGTTGTGGGTTAGGTTTAGGGTTGCCCGGGGGTTGTGGTTAGGTTTAGGGTAAAGGTTTAGAGGTGAGGGTCTGGGTTGGGGTGGAGGGATTGGCAATTAGTTTTTTAAAATTAACGATTATTGGTAATTCTAGGTAGGATGATATGCTGGCCAAAATCATGGTGAAACTCAATCTCGTAGAGCAAAAAAGGATTGGGGCTGGGGGCTAATATATACGTGTTGATTTTATTGCACCCCTTGCGTCATGGCGCAAATAACCTTGAAAAGGTATAATGAAAAAGTTGTTTGGATGCAGCGTAGCGCGTGAACGAAATCAACGAATTCTGTTAGACAAGATGTTTTTTTGAACGGAGTGTACTACAGTATCACATTCATTCTTACTACCATTTGCGACCAACCGTTAGGCGTGAGAATAAACGCGTTTGTTTACGTTTCAAACGTGCAAGTTTACTTTACTATCATTTGCGTTCAAGCGTTTAACGAATAACTAGTTGTTTTCGAGTTTTGAAACAAACGACGTTGTCCAATGACAACTATACGTTTGACACATCAAGTCAATTACGAATAGGGGGTGTAACTTTCCGTTGTCAAGACTTGTCATCGTTCGTTTCAGACCGCAGCGTTTGCTTGGAATATACTTTTCTTTGGCTTAATTGTAAGAATTGGAATGATCAGCATACGTAGGTCGCAATAAGGTCGCCTGATAAGGGTTGTTCACTTCGATATGACCTGCCGAACGCATTTATTTTGTATTCCATGTTTGCCGTGGCCGGTGAGAAAATATCAACACACCGTTGAAACAGAAGCAATAACAACGAAAAGTTGCAACCCCCATTCGTTGTTGATTTGATATTTTGATCTGTCAAACGTATAGTTGTCATTGGACAACGTTTGTTTCAAAACTCGAAAACAACTAGTTATTCGCTAAACACTAAACGCTTGAACGCAATGGTAGTAACTGGAAAATTCAAAATTTGACGTTTCAACAATATATACCCCAATCAATCACCTGTCAAAAAAAAGGCGGTTCGTCTGGTGGTACGTCACGTATCATGCTAAGTTGCTGAGGAGCCTGGGAAGGAGAGTGTGCTATATATGGCGACGCAATCTCGTCCCCAGAGCCAAACCCCTCCGCGCGGCCGGGCATATTTGGCTCTGGGAACGATCATGTAAATTTATTTTATGATTATATTTCTATAACATTCATGTTGATTTCATCTTACATGTGGGCAGATTGTTTTGCATAATAGAACGCTGTTCCTCGTTTGGCCACTGTTAATAAAATATGTGGTCTAGCGATAGTTCAAAAGCCATGATAGTTCAAAAGCCATGATTTTGGGTTGCTGAACAATTAACACGGAGCTGTTCAAATCTTTTGGGCCAAACCAAAATCATTAGCCGGAAGAAATCAGCAGGAGACGGGAACACTTTAACATTATTATACTCTTCTCTTCATGTGTTCGTGACAGAAGGAATGGTACTCCGACAACGTTTATTTCGTTTTTCTCGTTCTGTTTCATTGGCACTTTTACTGTCATTGATCAACACTCTCATCATTTTACTTTATCTTGGTAAGAAACTGGCTAAAGTTTACGCTCTTTTACTGTACAGGACTATTATTGAATTATAAATGCGAACTATAACTTCCGAGCAAAATTAAATTAAATATTCCACAAGGTTTATTATATAACTTTTCAATACTACTCTATAGACAGACTATAGTTAATATAAAATGTTCTTAATTACTGCAAAATAGGACATTTTTAGTTACTTTAGCTAAAAAATATTTTGTGGTAGTTATTGATAATTTCTTTCATGTTGGCAGTTGCTACAGTAGCTTTTAATATTTAATAGAATATTAAATTACTAGGAGACAACATGTTTATATTATGAGAGGCATTGCTAATTGTCTTATTCCTTTGTATAATTTGATATTACAGTATATTTTGCTTTATTACTTAAAATTAATCAATCACTACTATAAAATTCACAGGGAAGTGTGGGTGGTGTGTGCTGTTAGGGCATTGCCTTTCACCAAAAGTTAAGCCCAGTTAGACGGGCTTAGTACTTGGATGGGTGACCATCTGGGAAAAACCCCATTCTCAAGCTTGGAACTCATGTGAGTAGAGTTTAATTGATCTCTCCTGTGCTTCAAGGGTTTTTCGCCGAGTTCTCCAGTTTTCCTCCCTCTGTAAAATCAACACCTAGGTCTTACATGTTACCTGTTATTTGTGATCTGACATTATGTGTCATAAATGTGCTGTATGGCAGCTGCCAGTGTGCCTTTAATATGCATTTGACATTGCAACTTGAAATGTAGTATGTAAATTGCTCTTGAAAAGCCCCTTATGAGGAGAAGTAATTAAATTTGTCTTTGTCTTTTTGTTGATGTTCAATCACTGTTTTTTTATAGGTAAATGAAATTTGAAACCTATGTTTCTAGATTACTGGTTTGGTTTTATTGAGAGGCAACATACTGTATTTATAAGTTACAGTTTAACCAGCAAAATCAATCATTTGTAGGCAACTTGCAGTACAGTGCTCTTAACATAATTATACCTTTCACACCATATTGGCACAATCAAAATTGCAGCATAAATACAGTAGAAATACAAAAAAGATGTCCACATCTGACCAACACCGTATCCACATAAATATGTTATGAAATAAAAATAATAAAGGGTCCATTTTAGTGAACTTTAGAGGAAATGGTTTAAATTGGTCTTATCCAAGTGGTTTTATTTTATTTCAGGTCCATCAACCTTCAATAACCCAGACACAGGAGCCCTTCCAAAAGCAGTCCGTCCTGTGATGAATGATAAAACTGTGAGAGGTAAACCAGCACTCAAAATTCAGCAGATTCAAGTAGCTCGATATAAAAATCTTCACCAATCACCATACTCTATTGCATGCATGAAGACCCTCGTAAGATATCAACAAACTTGCATGACCATAATTTGACATGATGCATTGTGAATTGCCAATGTCAACACTGACCAACTCAAGATTATCTGGAAGACTTAACCCAAAATCTGGACCATATCAGTAACCATATTTATCACCTAATTCATATTTATAATATTTTTTCTCCACAGATGTACAGCCAAGCAGTAAAACAGATTCTGCTGCATCTAAGTTTTCACTAACTGGAACTATGCAAGTCCTAAATCCTGTTCAATCTCAACCAAACTACAACAATAATCTTGTGTCAGTGGTCAAACAACCAGCTAGCAACCATGGTAAGTAAGATTAGTATTTTATAATATCATGAAACAATAATTAATTTGAAAACTGGTTTCAGTTAATCATTGGGAAATTATAGTAGCTGCAAATTGTACTATAGTATCAGTGAAGCAATCAAATAAATATCTAATTAAACTTTCTACTTTCATTGGATAAATACAGTAAAGTCCTATCTAATATGAATGAGTTTTCTGATTGGCTATATGTAACCAATCACATTGTCGATTATCAATTCATTCCCACACTCCTTACTGATTAGGGGAAGGTATGGGGTTAGGTTATCTAAACCAATCAGAAGCCTTTTTAGTTTAGGTAGGTGATGACCCAAAAAAATATGCTGGAGTTCCAGTTTCTAGCAATCGAGTTCAAACTGCCTATTTTTACATTACAGATATACAACAGCCAGTAGCTACTACAGTAGATAGTGGAAGAAATAATGTGGAAGTAATAACTGACTGGATGCTTAAACATCCTGCATATGAAGATGAAAATATTGATCATGCATACAAACAACTGAAATTTAATCACAATGCTATGTCAATGGTTGGAAAACCACCTAAAAATCCAGGTAATATGGTTGGTAACTTGAGCACTGACATAGGAAGCTTTAAGCAGGGGGGGCTGGGGGCTGCAGCCCCCCTGAAATTCTGAAGTGGGGGCTCATCCCCCTAATATACATATGTGATGTGGCTCAAAGAAACATCCAATCTTTCTCCTTTTTTTGGACGCCATTAGGCATGTGTTAACTGAAGAAGATAAATTTAAATTTTCTGTTGAGTGGTACTGTGTTTAATTCAAAGATGTATAATTAATTGGTATTTCTCACATACCAAAGATACCAAAAAATTAACAGTCCACGAGTTATTCAAGCGAAAAATCTCTCGGTTAAAGCAAAACAGGTCAGGCCTTTGCATGGCAACAAACAAAAGTGAACTGTTACATCTGGGCCTCGACCGGCCTGTCTCCCAGTCCCCCAGCAGCGTGTGAGAAATACGTTTTCTGCCTCTTTCATTCCTCAGCCGGCAGAAAACTTCAATTTATAATCTTCAGAAATCTCTTAAATCTCCTCTCAAAATGCAGAGACTCTGAAATCTGGACCTCCGTAGTGGTTCATCACGCCAAAACTTTCAGCCCCCCTAACCCAAAACATCTTCTTACACCTCTGTTGAGGCTGTTCTGTAGGGACTGCTGTTTGACATGACAGTACAGCAAAATGATATGCTCAAAATATTATTGTATACAGGTTTCATATCCAGAACAACCATGCATGTCCTGCTTATACAGTATACATTCTCAGATCTGAAAATTCAGTCAAAAGGTGTCTTGTTGATCTTGTATTATGTTTTGTTGCTTTTCTAGTTGACATAGTGATTGGTATTCCAACAGTATTGAGGACTTCAAGTGATTACCTGTCATCTACTCTGAGACATTTAGTCGACTATCTTAGTGTTAATGAAACAAGGGAATGCCATATTGTGGTCTTTTCAGCAGATTTTGATGCACAAGGAAACAAGAAAACTGCAGATTTTGTGAAGGAAAAATTTAAAAAAGAAGTCAACTCTGGTTTAATTGAAGTTATAAAACCCGACAAAGCATTTTATCCAAAATTATCTAGCCTACCTATTCTGTGGAAAGACAAACCAGATCGTATAAAATGGCGTTCAAAACAGTGTATTGACTATGCATTATTATTTGCATACTGTCGCAACTTAGGGAACTATTACCTGCAACTTGAGGATGATATTTCTGTTGCTCCTAACTATTTCAATCAAATTAAGTTATTTATTCAAGCACGCAGTTCATCAAAGTGGTCCAACCTGCAATTTGGTTCCAGAGGATTTATTGGCATGCTCTTCAGAAGATCTGACTTAGCCAGGATGGCACTATTTGTTAAGATGTATTATTGGATTTTTCCTGTTGACATTTTGTTTAGACATTTTAATGATATTCATCTCTATGGTAACAGTGCTCGTGACGTATATAGCCCACCATTGTTTCGTCATGTTGGTGTTGAATCTTCTCTGAAAGGTCAAACTCGCAAATTGGAAAATAGTCGAAAAGAAAACAAGCCATTTATTAATGTGCGTCAGTACAAGGATGCAACTAACCCACGAAGCTTAATTTCCACAAATATTGAAGTATTTGGTGGTAACACAGTTGATGGTCCTTTCAGAACAACAAACTTAAAATGTTTCTGGGGGAAGAGTGTCAAAGTCTCTGATTTTGTTTTGATTGAATTTCTCAAGGAGTTAACATTGCTTCGTGTTGTGGTTGATAGTGGTAGTAAATTTGCACCTGAGGATGTCATTGGCGAGGGAAAACTCGAGACATCCGGAGTGACAAAAGATGGTCAATGTGATGTCAAAAATTTTACTCTATTGAAAAGTACAAAAACTGGTGGGAAAATTGAAGCTTCCTCAGACAAGTTTGGTGGCATACTTGGAGTGAAATGTGTTCGTTTAACTATAACAAAATTAACTATGAACAAAGGCAAACCAAGATGGTTGGTAATCAGAGAGATTGCTGTCTGGTCCCAATAACTGCACACTTCATTTTGTGTATAACTTGGTAATTTGATTTTTATAAAGTTGAATGTACTACAGTATTTTTATATTACTGCAACGTTAGTCTCTGAATTTCCAAAAGAGCGATTATTTATTGAAGGCTTCTGTCTGACATATTTCTGTTTTTGCTCACCTTTAAAATTTTATTAAAATAGTTTAATAAAAACAAAAAATGATTGACACTAAGCTTTTTAATTCAACTTGCCCATAGTATTTGTCCTGGTAAAAAGACTTTTTAGACAATAAAAGTTTACTTCAAAAGTTAATCATTTTTTTATTTTATATTTAACTATTTAATAAACTTTTAATAGTGAGGAGAAACCCTAAGGTAAAAATGATGCTCAAACTGATAACAGTGTTAATTTACAAAGATAAACTGAACAGAAAATAGCTGATTACTGAAGCTAATTGTTAAGCATATTTGCACAGCAGCACACTATTTTTTCCAAGTACATGCACTAAAGGAACTTACTAAAACTCATTTGCACAAGTGTTTAGAATTATTACTATTCAATCGTTAGAATTTAGAGTAGCAGCATCCATTTGAGGTGTCTTATTAATTTCCTCATGCAACGTTTTGACTTCAGAAATTTCTACCAGCCAGTGAGGACAAATTGGGTCATTCCAGAAAATATGCATACCGGTACTCCCCCCGGAGGAAATGCCAAATGGGTCCTCCCCTCCTTTTGATATTACCCCCTCCCCCCTTGGACAGCACAAATTTCCTCTGTTGGGGAAGCACGGATCTTTTCTTGGATGACCCATTGTCATTTCTAGTTTTTGTCCAAAAATCATCCTGTGTTATCATTACCTGAAATTTCCTTCTCTCTATGTCATAGTCTTACCTTTTTGTGGGAGACTTGGGAGAAAAAACTTCATAATCTGCCACCTTGAAGTTGACATCTCCCATTAGTAAGTTATCCGAAGCCAATGCCCCACCATATGTATGTGGCATATTTGAGTAGGAATGCATGTTTGTGTTGCATTGATCAGCTAGACATAGATCAGCTCCTGCACCAAATGTAGGACCAAGGCTGGAGAAAGGAAATTGACCTTGATTACTGACTGGTAGATGATTTTTGAAACCATGAATTTTCAAGTGGTAAAATATGAACTTGCCTGCTGTGACTCAGTGTTGCATATTTTGGACGTAAAATGTTAAATTTAGTTGGTTGAATATTTTCAGAATTGACAAGGGTAAACAGGAAAGACCTAGATGGAGAGAAAATGCTTACTAGTAAATTAATATTTTGGTTGGTTTAATAAATTAACTATTTTCAATGCCAATTCATGCACGAATGTAATAAAAACAATACACTTAGACATTAGCTTGGCTGTTATAAAGTGTTGATGCAGGTTTATAACATGTATTGAAATAACAGACTGTATAAAATAAATCTGTATTTTAATACCTAGCTGACATACTGTACTTTCCATTTCCACTTCCACTTTTCCATGGGACATCACTAAAACCTCCACAAATATATCCATTCAATCCCTTCAATTGAAAAGAAAATGCTTGTTTATTTTTGCTTTACAACGCTTCTGATCAGTGAACACATTATATTTACTGTATAATTATATACTGTAGCCTGTACATAACAGGTCAGTCACTTTTCTGTTCTCACACACCTCAACCATGGTGTACGTCGGAGAAAAATCTTCACATTTTTCATGAAATTTCTGAGCAGAGAAACCATCTCTAGTTCCTTTGTAAACAAGTTCCCATTCTTGTTTTGGATCACCAAACCTAACAATATCAGTATGGTACCGGTAAACTGAGAAACCATAAATTGCACCAAGAAAGCTGACATTAAAATCAGGACAAGGGAAAGAGGACCTTACCAATTGTTTAAGACTTCTTGGTACTTGACATTATTTTTGGACAAAATAGTTGTGCCTTGAAAGAGTTTGTTGTTAATGCGAGTCCTTAGTCTGATATCATCATGACCATTACTAAACTTATCAGGAACAGCAGCATAACGGTACCTACAGCAAGACAATTGATAAGGATAATAATAATTATTATGATTCACTAAATCAAACCATTGCTCCAGCAATCAGGTGATTGCAAAGTGTTTAAGTTCTACCAGTGCAAAGTTTAGGCAATTTTTACTCCAAAAATGGTAATGAGAACAATTACCATGTTTAATTGATACAGTACCTCTCAAGTGAAAGTTCCATTGGTACAGCCCCAGTGGGTTCTACTTCTTCAGCAAATATTTTACTATCAATCAACAGCAGACGTACATAACCAATCACATCTGATAGATACTACAAAAATAATGAAATATTTGTGATAAAATGCCAAGTACACAATATAAATAATTATGATTTATTAATGACAAAAGTACAATTTCACAAATACCAAACCGTACAATACATGTATAACAGTAGTATTGTCTCACCTCACACACCATTTTTCTTTCCACTTCAGTCCAGTCTTTCACAGGTTGTTCGACTTTAGCTTGATGTTTAGACCATTTCAAAACAGCATACCAAACCTCCTCTTCTGGCAAAGCAAACTATTAAATAAAATAAATGCCTGATAAACAAGTGGAAGTTGTGAAAGTGGTTTGCCAGGTATTTTGCAATCATGCCATTATTTTAAAAATAATTTTCACCTTATCACTGGAAACCAGTAGTATAAGAGCTTCTTTAGACAACTTTAAAAACCCTTTAGTCTCAACTACATCTGAAGCATTCTCTTGGATAAATGCACTGCACTTGTTCACCAAATCTTCACCTGCATCACTGGAGCTACTCATACTCATAGAGTCCATAAAAAATTCACAGCAATTGTCAATGGAAAGTTTCTCCAGAAAGTACTGTTCACAAGCTGATGTCAGGCCTGGGATGTCCAAGTTGTGAGCAATTCTCAGTATCTCTAAAGTACTAGTGGAAGTAAATTCAATCTAGAAAAGTTTGAAGAACCATGGTAAGATCAAATTACATGCAATGTGACATTCATACTCAAAACTAGCTACAGTATCCCTTGGTTATGGCTTGAAACTAGCTGTACCAATACATGCGTGTGTTACAGTAGTTGCTGGGGTTAGTGTAGTCTTGAGAATTAGATTAGATTGCCTTGTAAAACATGATTAAAATTTACATCTAAAATCTAAAAGCTTAAACTATAAATAATAATAAAATATTCTTGATTATATACAAAATCATTGTTTTTAAAGTTAGTCATAGAAATGGACTTGACTGAAAAGTTAAAGTTTTTAAAAGTGTTCACTAAATTGAGATTGATGGTAGTTGTGCTGCAACATTTTCAGTCTCACCATGGCCAGCAGTCATGCTCAGAGGACTCTCGGGATGACCACTGCTATAGCCATAAAAAATTTGATGCTAGAGATATACCCTCCTTTTCTCACCACCAATGCCCCCCAAATAATGAGCTGGCCCACAGACTAGGAACACCACCAATGAAACTGTTGAACCACAGATTGGTGACTGAGTACCACTAAGGTTGCCAAACATGTGACCCTGGCAACAACCAGTACCAAGACTGCCATATATATATATATATATACAGTAACCCAAAGCTGGAGATAACCACTGCTAAAACACCGTTCGTACAAACCCTGACTGGATTGACCATCACTACAACCACCCCCATTTAATACCAGTATTTCCAACTAAGACAAACAAATCACCATAGCTCAGTAGTCAGAGCACTACTACTGCGAAATTAAAGTCCAATCCCAGCTGGAATAACTAAATTTTATACAGCTTAGTTGCATTTCTTGTGCTATTATTAATGCTACCTTTCCTGTGTAGATATACTCCAAGACATCTCTAAACACCTCAGGTCTAAAATGTTGCTCTGAAAATAGAGCAGGAGATTGATACTTTGGTGTTTTACTCCACTCACGAAACTTTCCACATCTTGCTTTCAGGATTACACTATGAGCATTCATATGTTCTTTATCGTTACCAACAATAAATACAACATCACAGGAATCTTTCTGCTTCATCAATAGCCTTAGGTCTTCGACTAAAGCTGCTGTATCGCTCAAAGTTTTGCTATTTTGCCCAACAAGACTTAAATCTGCCGCCATGTTTGTTTACATAAAATATTGGAACGCCGCATCGGGGGGGGGGGAGGCGTGCGCAGCCCACTAATTAGACTTATTTTGACAACCTCCCCCCCAAAAAAAAAAGTTAAAGCTTGTTATTTTTTAGCTCTTCGAGAAGGGGAATCATTAAATTTCTCCAGCTAAAGTTGTTAGCCACATCACTGTTAACTAAACTACAAATTAAAGTCAGTCCAACACTTTCAAAATCTAAACTCCAAAAAGCGAAAGGAGCAACTTGCATGTCTCACAGCCTCACTCAGTCACATGGCTAACAATCACTGGAACTATGAATAATAGCAGAAGTAAAAAATGCAATAATGCAAAATTGTGACACCCAAAAAAAAAGGAAAAACCGAGCTGACTCCAACTCAGCTTACCATAGGGTAGCCCAAGTAATTAAGACATTGATTGCATGCAGATGCTCCATCCCAGATCCCAAGGCTATGTTAAGCCCAGTAGATGTACGTTCCCAATAACAACAAATTTTAAACTTTTATTCCATGTAAGAAGGAACAATACACTAAGTTGTTTACAGACAAGGTATGATTCAATGAATAAAATATAAACAGTCATTCGCTCTTCTTTCATTGTCGTCTTCAAGCTTTTAACAGCAATCATATTACTCTCAACCAATCTTCTGAGATATTTCACACGTCAAATGTAATATTTCTTTTTCAGTGACTCCAAATAACTCCAAGTCTGTCTTCAACTTATCCAGTCTACTTTGATCTTTGACGCATTTTTCTGCGCTTTCGCTTCAATCTTAGAATATTAAGAAATATAGCAAAAATAAAATGTAAGTTGTACATCGTATACATGTAGTGCTTGTCATGAGATCAGTGAAATATGATTGGTCCATTTTCAAGTTCTCCAGCCAATCATATTTCACCAATCACGTCAATTTAAAAGGCTTAGCAACAGACAGCTTTGCCAATGTTTTGGGCGTAAATAATGTTTTTCTCACCACATGCCATGGATCATCACTTTTGGTAGCATATCCCAAAGGGTGCTAGGGGGGCATATACTAGAATGGATCCAAATATTTTTGAAAGCATAGCTTTGCCAAAATTTGCTAACAGTTTTTGAATGCCACAATGTCAAAGTATATAATACTGTTCTTTTGAGTTTTGACAAAAAAAAACGTCATGACGACCAACAGTTGCGTGCATATAAAAGACTCTTGTTTCAGTCAAGAAAAAAGATCTAGAAAAGCTTAATGTTTAGTTATTTATTAATCAGAACTATATTGCGCTATTTTATTAACGTTTCATACCTTCGCATACGTTTCTTCCTCCACTGTGATGGGCATAAATAAAGAAAATAATTAGTCGAATACCAGCAAGAAGCGTGTTGGAGTGAGAGTTTAAAAGTTAGTGATAAAAAAGGACAAAAATATAGTTAAAAAATACATACCTTGTCCCTCATTTTTGGTTGAAAGAGTCTTGAACTCTTTACCTACACGGCAGAACACACGATGGACAACGATGTTAATAATAACGTGAGATTTTTAAGGATGCTTTTCTCTTCAAATCAAAACTCACCAAGCAGCTTCAATGGAGGACGTTAAAGAGGATATCCCACAAGACAAAGCGAGCTCATATGAATAATCAAAACCGGAATTTAAAGCCCCGGGTATTTTTTACCGTAGTAATGTACTTCCGGGGTACGGTTTCTATTTTTTTTGCGTTTCAAACTTTTTTTATTTAACAACAATTTATTTTTATTCTTTAAATTGTGTAAGATTTTATTTTATTTGCACCGATTTTGAGTTTAGGAAATTTCTAGTTTTTAGCTAAACGGGAAATAATTATTTACTTTACTGTTGAAGTCTTTGAAGTTTCTAGATTACGTTCGATTTTTCGAGATTTTCAAGAAAGGAATCGCGCTATATTGCGTCTATATTTAAAGGGGAGTACAGTGCGTTTTGCGCATGTCCACATAATTGTTTACGTTTTGAATGGAGTCTTTACGATTTGGATAATATTTTGATAAAAATTAATAACATTTTAATAAAAGTCTTGGGCGAATCAGTTCAAAGGTTTCCAGCAGCGTAAAAATCAAGCAACACTATACAGCAAGTTCCTGATCTGTGTTCAGGTTGTTGTGAAATGGCAAATGGTGTGGTGTATAAATGTCAAGATGTCCAATTAAATACAGAGAAAACTGACAAAATTAAGAGGTCAGGTTTGGTTTTAAAAAAGCGGATAATGAATAGAATTCTTTAATTTGTTTCTGATTCATTAAGATGAAAAACTAACAACAGATCATCAAAACAACTGGCCATTTTCATAAATTTAATTTATCAAAAGCAAACAAGAAACGTTATATTTCTCAGTAAATATAAAACTGTATTGAATAAGATTCAAACGAATTCAAATTAGATTGTACGAAGGGTGAGATATAAATATTCACTTGATTGCTGTTCCAGACACTGAAGTGCATGAGAACTCAACTAATGTGTGGATGCAAAGGATGTAAAGGTGTCTAATCAAGAATACTGTAGAAAAAGTTGACAAAACAGGTGTTTGGTTTTAGAAAAGAAGATAATGAACAGAATACTTTAATTTGTTAGTGATAAAACAACAGCGGACTGCGGCATCGAAACAAGTTCAAGCAATTTCTTACCGACTAAAAGAGAACAACAAAAATGTTTCTCAGCAAATGCAAAACCGTATCGGATAATATTCAAAAGAAACTGGCATATTGTTGTCGAATGGAAGAACTAAAAACAACTCTTCATAATTGTCGGGCAAGACCAGGTCTTCTTTACGCAGCTGCATCGTGTTTGTTTTTCGCCACTTCTTCAGTTCTTGTTCATATTGTAGACGAGATCCAAGCAATTCAAGCAGTATTCTACAGAAGTTTAGTCCAGCTTATCTTCACCATTCCGATGTTGATCTACCACGGTTTAAATCCTTTACCTGACCGTGAAAACCTTCATGTCACGTGGTTTCTGATCTTACGTGGAGCAGCTGGTTCAACCGCCTTGTGCTTTCAGTTCTACGCTTTTCAACACATGCCGTTGTCAGACGCAACAGTCATTATTTTCTCTTCTCCTATCTTCACTGGAATCCTTGCTTATTTCTTTCTTGGTGAAACATGGAGTAAACTAGACGCTATTTCGACCGTGCTATGTTTCCTTGGTGTACTACTTATTGCACATCCTAGCAGTTTCTTTCTGTCCAGTTTTGAAAACAGGCAGCATGTTATGTACAGTCTTGTTGCGTTCACAGGTAAGCTAAACTAGTACACTATATATAACGGTTTCTTTTTTCAAGTAACGATATCGAACACGATATTTCACCCACAACTTATTATTGCGCGGCTGCAGGTGCGACAATATATTATCATACAAAACTAATTTTATTCTGGATAACTCCATTAGTCGCATCTATCACGAGTTTTAAATATTGTGTGATTCTATTCCCAGGTGCCATTCTTACGTCTGTCAGTATCGTAGTTCTCAAGAAACTTCGTGGTGTCCATTATGTCTTGTCTTCGTTTTATCTCTCCTTGGTTGGTACAATTGGCACTGGCTTCGTCTGTCTCTATCCAGGTGTTCTCCGTCAAGTGATCTGCGGTCATCAGTTTTTAATTGTATTCATTGGTTTGTGTGCAGTTGGTAAGTGCAGGCTTTACAAATACTTCAAAAACTCATTAATAATTCATGAGGAAAACACAAAGGAAATCAGTACCATGTCCGTGGTTTTATACCTGATAAAACTTCTTGACGTCAGAAAGAATACTAATGAACATACAATTTTATATAAAGAATACTAATGAACATACAATTTTATATAAAGAATACTAATGAACATAACATTGAACGTTTTTGAAGCCATTCAAAACACTCGCATCACGTGTTTTATCAGATCTAAAACACTCGGGCTGCGCCCTCGTGGTCTTAAATCTGATAAAACACTCCTGCTCGTGTTTTAAATACTACTTAAATACTATACATACTATAACTACATCCCATGACACCATACCACAATTAACACACCATACAATACGATGTCGTACCATACTATGATATAATTAATGTACCATAGTATATACATGTACACCATAATATACCATATATATACAGATCATACCATACTTTTGGGACAGAGAACATTTCCTGGAAACGCGCATATCACTACGAGCATAACACTAGAACCAAAAATTTTCGTACCTTAACAAATATCGTCTTGTTCTTGCCACTCAGCTCATTCCAGTTTGCTTCTTAATGTTTCAACATTTTCCACGCAGTAATTATCTTACTCTTTGTTTTTCTAGGAGGGCAATGTTTGTTATGCAAGTCCTTGTGTACGGAGAAAGCCAGTACTGTTGCTTTGGTTCGAACATTTGATATTGTTTTAGCATTCATCTTTCAACTGATCTTCTTTAACCACAAGCCAAACGTCTACAGCGTTTCAGGAGCTATTATGGTGTCTTTCTGCAATGCTCTTGTAATCTTGAATGCTTCAAAATCCCGCACAGCAGAAGAAGAAAAAAACAATAAAGAACAAGAAGAATGAGCCTGTATGTTGGGAGGAAGCACAAGGAAGGAAGGAAGGAAGGAAGGAAGCACAAGGAAGGAAGGAAGGAAGGAAGGAAGGAAGGAAGGAAGGAAGGAAGGAAGGAAGGAAGGAAGGAAGGAAGGAAGGAAGGAAGCTTAAGGAAGGAAGATAACTCAGTATATATTACACAGGTGGACAAACAAATAAATACTAAACTAAAAATGTATTCACATTAAAAAAACAAATCACTTGCAATTTTATTGCGACGCAAACCCGAGACCATTGCTGTTGCAATTCAAAATGATAGTCCAAAATCTTCACAGACTTGGCTTAATCATTTCAAGATTCAATATCCCTGATCCCAAAAAAACTAATTAATGACGTCACAAACGTGTAGCAATTACGATATCAATTAGAACAAATTATTCCAATTAGAACACGCGCGCAACGTTCTCAAAATGGCGTTCTAGAATTTCCCGGCCAGGTCAAAAACGATTTATATGGAATCAAGGTAAGAATAGAAATAATATATTTGTATAACATTCAGTTTTTTTAATTCTCAGTTTTATATTTTGTTTTTGAATAAATCGTTTCTCCATACATTTTTATAGTGTTTTTAAATGTTTTGCTTAATCAAAAATCGTTATCCAAAACCACATACATCTTTCCATTCTTATATTTGTTTGATCAATGTCATATAATTATGCACAATGTTTAATTAAAAATGACGCAAAATTTGTTGGATTAAGTGAACAGTGCTAAGGTATATTTGTATTCCAAAAGCAATTACTATTTTTTTATTCTTTTCAAACAGACAAAGCCAAGCTTAAATACAGAATTCATCCTTTTCTCGTCTTTTTAAACCAAAACAAACAGTCTTTATTTTCAGCTTAGTCATAGCAAACAATCATTCTTTCGGTCATGCAAGCGACCCAAGATAGGCTCATGCAGAGAATATTTGAAGTACCGTTTAGAGTCGGTGTTTATTTCAAGCACTCGCCTCACTCCAAAAGAAGTGATTCTGTACTAAAATAAGATACTATCTTCAATATAGAGTGAATATGTCAGTATGTCTTCTTTTTCACGGTTTTTAAAAGAGTTACCTTTTTTGTCGAAACATTACAGACGGCAGGAAAGTTCAAAAGAATCCATCACACCTTTAGAATCAGACTTAGCAGGAATAACAATCAATGTTTATGAACTCGAAATACAAGATGATGGCAATATTGAACAAGAGAAAGAACACGAGGGCGCCATAAGTGTTTCTCTGACGCCTAACGAAGAAGAAACAAATGAAGATCAATTGGCAAGATCAGCTACGACTTCAGGTAGGACACAGCAGTAATTATAAGCAGTATAATTAACATGAGCGGCTTGGTGTAATAAACTGTTTGGTATAGACTCGGAGAATAAAAAAGTAGAGTGCTGCATGTGTAGGCAGTGTTTTAGATAGAGCAAAGTAAACTGCCGAGGTATTTTGGTAACGGATAACTGACGTTTCATGCGCTGTCGTTCATCAGAGTGACAGGCACGCAACTAGCGGGGGTTGGTTGGGGGTGGGGTGGGGGGTTGCAACCCCTGCCCTTTTTAACGCCTGCCCTTTTTGTGAGACCTCTAATACTAGGTTAGACATTAGATAAACAGATAATTAATCGTCTGTTGTAGTACGAAATACAATTCTCCGCAAATCTGGCGAAACTCGGAGTCTTCTAGCAGTGCGCCCGGGCGTCAGCTAGTCTGGAGCTAAGGTTGTAAATTCATTCATGTGTCCTGTGTCCATGCTTCCTAGTCCATCTCACCCAATGATTAAAAGGTGTGTCCAGGATACCAAACAGTCTACAGCCAGAATAGGGCTCAAGTTGTGATATTGTTTAACAAAAATAACGAGAAATAAAATTCACTTGATATCAATATTTCAGGAATTACAACAATCTCGTCTCACCAGCTACGTTACGCGAATATTGTGGTGTACTGTGGCAAGTGCAAGAATGAGGTACCAGTCTGTACTCTAGACTACCACCGAAGAAAACACAAAGCGTTAAAAACAATGAGATATTCCACGGAATGTCCACCAATCACAGTCCGAGGACTTCTTCGAAGAAGAACCAAAGCAATGAATGATATCATGGCAAAACATGATACACAAGAAGGATATTTTGTAAAATGTATTCAAAAAATTAATGTCGCTTTTGAACTTCTTAAAAGTGAATTAGAAGGAATTAATGGTGCAGAGCACATAGTATACATTCCACGTTGGAGAGGTAAGCTGACTTCGTAGGTTATATTTTTATATTTTTGACGTATGTTAAAGATGAAGACGTCTGCCATTTGCGATCAACCGTTAGGGATCGCAATTGGTAGTGAAGTCGTTATCAAATCTAAGTGAGAGTAATACAAGCAACAGTTTCTACAACTTTTTCGCAATATTGTTACATGGCAAATTGCATCGTTAAGTTCCACATACTACGATACTATACGTTAACATGAGTTTGGCGGTTTGTATTTTTAAGGAAGCAAATTTGTTTATTAATTTTGCCATTGATTTAGTAAATACTATATAATACAGAATTACATTTAATAATGGCAGGGAAAACCACCGAACAGCCTCAAGCCAATTACAGTGGCCCACAGTCTCACAGCTCTTCGAAAAATAGTAAAAATATTTCAAATATCTTCGTTATTTTGTTGTTTTTAGAGAAAGATATAAAGAGCGAAGGTAAAATCTTGAACCGTAAAATGGCGCTGGGTGCGAGTAAGTACAGAAAGCCAGACAGTGGTTCATCAGTTTGTAAAGGTGTTTACGTCGATGATTTCCTGCAGTCAGGCAAAGGAGTGTTCGTAGGAATCTATCAAGGATACAATGGCAACTATGTTGCAAAGCTTTGTGTACGCGAGCTTCATAAAGACATTCAGAGAAAACTGCAAAGTATTTGGAATATTGGTAATGCAATGTATTGTATTCGACTATGCTGTACTGTACTGCACTGCACTGCACTGCACTGCACTGCACTGCACTGCACTGCACTGCACTGTACTGTAATGTACTGTGCACTGTACTGTGCACTGTACTGTGTACTATACTGTGTACTGTACTGTGTACTATGTACTGTACTGTGTACTGTACTGTGTACTGCGTACTGCGTACTGCGTACTGTGTACTGTGTACTGTGTACTGTGTACTGTGTACTGTGTACTGTGTACTGTGTACTGTGTACTGTGTACTGTGTACTGTGTACTGTGTACTGTGTACTGTGTACTGTGTACTGTGTACTGTGTACTGCACTGCACTGTATTGTGCTGTGTATTGTATACTGTACTGTATTGTACTAGGGTTTGGGATATCACTAACAGTTTGTTTGTTTGTTTGTTTGTTTGTTAAATACTTAGGTTTGAGTGCGGATGACATTAAAACTGTTTTTCAAGAGGCTTATCAACGAATAGATCGAATTCAGCTTATTGCAGAAGGCGAGAATCCCTGGGCCCGATGGAGTGGTTGCTCAGCTGTCACGTGTCTCCTCGTTGATGACATGTTATATGTTGCAAACGAAGGAAGCTTGAGAGCATTATTAATACGAGACAATAACACCATAAGAGCAGTAACATCATGTCATGATTTGTACAACCGCAAGGAACGAATGCGCGTGCGCAGAAACCAAGGATTGATCGTCAAGACTGAGAAATGTGCGCTTGTTAATGGAGTACTAGCGACAACGCGCGGTCTTGGAAACCAAGGAGACTGGGGACTTAAAGTATGCGTCATTAACAGACCAAGATTTCGAGTTGTATGTTTCAAAAAAGGAGACAGAATGTTGGTTTTAGCTTCTGAGGGGCTGTGGAAAGTATTCAACCATCGCGAGATAGTGTTTCTCTTAAATAAATTTATCCACGATGCACTAACTAAGAAACTAACAACACCAGAATCTGAACCAGCATCGACAAATACACCAGAAGGGAATGGCTTTCTTGGTCTACCTACAGTAAAGCATGATCGAGAATTTCATTCTTTTGCTAACCGACTGGATAAAAATCCCATCGACTATCGCGTGCCAGAGAAGGTCGTGTGGAACACAAATAATCCGCAAATTTTCATCCGAAGAGCAACTGTGGTTGCAGAGGAACCACTGTTGAATGACACTCAGATGAACACGAACTTAAGAAATCAGATCAACGAGGCTGAAGAAGACGATGAGGATTTACAAGAGTTAGCTAGAATTATCAGCGTCGAATGTGAATCTCTTAATGCTCGGAGGGAAATCTCGCGTTTGCTCAGTAAACGATTGCTTAAGAGTGCGTTGATTGCAGGAGCTGAAATGAATAACGTAGTCATGGTTTTACTTTTGAAGGGATTTAAAATTGAATGCAAGAAAATAAATGTTTAAGAAAAGGTTTCAGTGAAACAAATAAGAAATCATGTAAAAAAAATAAGAAATCATGTACCTATTTCTTTTTAGACGTTATTCATTTCTTTAAATATACGTGTAGTACATGAATGCTAAAAAAATTTCATGCACGACACTGACCAGTGGCGGATTAAGGGGGGGGGAGGGTGACTGGGCTACAGCCAGGGGCCCACGGCCCCACAGATCCTAGGGGGGCCCGGGGCCGCCGAAGTCTTATTAAAAAAAGAATATGTTACAAATAAAAGTAACTTACTGTGGTATAAACAAACTGAAAATTCGAAAACATCAAAAAGCTATTACATGTGACACATGTTACGTTTGTTGTTTTGTTTCAAAATTTGTAAAGGACCCTTACGTATTTACGGTGCTGTGCAAGAAGGGGCCTGGGGGGGGGGGGGGGCAATCAGAAAAACACCCAGGGCCTCAGGTACCCTTAATCCGCCTCTGACACTGACGGAGATTACTTCACGCCCGAAAAACCCCTACGTACGAGTCTGACTAAAAGTATCGTCCAACCAGGGAGCAGTAATTTAGAATACTATATGTGTTATTGTCGCTAATTCTTGATTTATATTGTTATATACAATCTACATAAACTGTATTGATTGGCTATGTCTTATTCAATATCGTTTTATTAACATACTGTACAAAAAATTGGTTATATAGACTTAAATATAAAAGCGGTTCTGCGACAGTAACGTCGCTTATTACTTGGAAAACTTGCATTTTAACTTATTTATACACATGGTGTATATGAATTATATGGTGTATAATTATATAGTATATAATGTATTCACACAAATATTTCTCGACGGGTGTCATTCTCAAAATCAGGTATCGAATTGATCATTTTTCGAGGTACGTCGGGAATAAATGTGGAAGATCTTGAAACGTACAATCCTTTAAATCTAGAATCAAATCCTGTAGTAGATCCGCTGGGACTTCTCAAAAAACAAACCTCTTGTCTTGGTTCGTCTTGAGTTGATGCTGGTTCACTGTCACTTTTTTCAACCCAGAAATTGTTCATTTTAATGTTATGATTATTGTTTGGTTTTTTTCTTTTCATTGTTCACAGGGGTCCGTCGTTTTCGTTGAAAACACCACACAGTAGAGCTTGCAACGAGAAGGAGTAGCAATCCAACAGCCACACCGACAAATAATGCCAAGTTAGTTGTTGTAGTTCCACTAGAACTGTCATTAGTTGGACGAGCAACACCTGACGTCTTTAAACTTGAACTTGTCGTTGAAAAAGATAGCGCAATAGTTTTATCTGTGAACTGGTTGGCCGCGGATGTTGTTAAAGACTGGGTTGGAGTTGTGGAGGATTCGGTTGATGGACTACCGATTGTGGATTTCTCTTCAGGGGAGGTCTGGGTCTGGGTTGTTGCTCGTAGCGTAGTTTCAACAGTCGAGGTCATTAAAGTAGGAACTATAACTTCAAACGAACCTTTGACAAATTTAAATTTTTTTGAAAGCAGTTCATCCAATTGATTCAGGTTCATACCGTACAGCTGACTTAATGTCAAATTTAAAGCTCCAGCAAGCGTGGTCACCGATACTTGATATTTCGCTGCTAGTCTATTCACGTTAATTTTTGTGATAAACTTTACAACTTGAATCCAATCATTCTGAATCGATTGAAAATTCATAGCCGTGGATAAATGAAGAGGTTTGGCAATCTTGCCAAGTGATACGTTAAATCGTTTCTGCAGAACACGTAAACCCAATTTCTGCAGCGCAGTAACTGTAATATCGTCTGATAAAGGCAAAATATTTTTTTCGGTTTCGTGAAGGACACTTTTAATGTCGGTTAACGAAACATTAACCGTCCACTTATTATCAGCTTTGTATTTTAAATGATCCGTTTGAAGGCCCGCCGATTTGGATGCGGCACCTAGTACGAGTGCGCCAACGATTGTGCTACGCATAACAAACGCCAAACTATGATTCAACTGTATTACAATGTCGGCTGGAGTAAAGCGAGAAAAGAATACCGGATCTTTGCTATATACTTCTTTCCAGATACCAGGAACACGCTCAGTGATAATGTCTTGGGCAACAGGATTGATCGTCAAAGGCATTTTAAGAAAAAGTTCCCCGCACGCAAAGTTTGTAATCGTTGTTGTTATTGTTATTAGTATTAGTTCGAGCAGGTGAAGAGCCATTCTTATTGTAATAAGACGTAATATCTCCAGCAACGCTACAAACGTCCAATGATGTTTACTTTTTAATAACAAAATCAAACTGGATCCAAAGTTTTTCAACAAGCTAGATTCTCCTTTTGGACCCCCTGAATTTACGAATTTTCTCGTCTTTATAATTATCTTAAGTATCTCTTCTTCATACAGAGTAATGACTGCTTTGGTCCGTTCCCAGGGGGGATAATGACACCAATGCGTTGGAGAAAACGTGGGAAAGTTTCTTGATTGTATCAGTAGACGTTTCTTTTACGAGGATAAGCAACAAACTTCGTGGTGGGTAACTGACTTTTGAAGTAAGGACTCCACATCCACGATGATTGTGGTCAATATACACACGCGTGGCTATAGATCAACACTTTAACAGTGACTGGAGCTGCATTCAATCTTCCCTCGCTATATACAGTCGTTATCTCAAGTTATGAACTAATACAGCGGAAGTAATGGTACCATTTAGAATGAGAGATCTTGCAATGTTTAGCTCCACAATTATAGTTAAATGTCATCCACTCGCGTCGAACTATCTCTTCCTTCCTCTCTCTCTTTCTCGTCCACTTGTAAGAAGTTTGTAAACAGGGAAATTGACAGAGCACGACCAGTAATTTGAAGATCCTGCGGTTTGGCCTCACGCACTCGACAAATGATCCATTAGGAAGCCGAAAGAGGCGGAGTTTAGTGGCAAAACTCCAAGCGAGAGCTATTATCTTCGTCTGGTCAACTGGAAAATTTCATTTCTTTCGATTAAGGACATTTATGAACAAGATTTATAGCCGTTTGACGAGAGATATCGATACATTTGCTTGCAAAAACAAAAATAACTTTGGGTACAATATTGAAAATATAAACTGACTGAAACACAAAGTGTCTAGAATAATTAATTAACCAGAAGAAAAAAACATTGAAAATACATTTTCCAGGGGAAGTAGAGTTGTAATTTTATCAAGCTATAGATAGCTTATTGGCTATAAATACTTGCTAAATATAAACGTTTATCGCTGTCAATGACTCGTCACATTCGTACTGTGAAATGAACCGGAGGAATGTGTTGGCTTTCTTGTCAGAAAAGGAACCATTTGCTAGGTCAACTATATCAGCGGCTCAGCTTCTTATATACAAACGACAAATCAACCTTGCTATACGTCAATATGCACTATAATAAAGACAGACGTGCAATTCATCAGCAACCGACGCAGATTCTAAGGATTCCTTCGTAATTTGCACCCAATCACGCGCATCAAATGAGCTAAAATGACCACGAAATTCGCGAGAATACGTCAATGTGCGCCAAATTAATCGCTGAAAAGAAATATTATGTTCACTGTCAGTGCTGCGCAATCAGATGATAGCAATATCTATACCGTGCTGTGTCAGTGTCCGCTAAAAAATAATATCTATAAGCTTACTGTCAGAACCAGCGAAATTTAAAGCAAAGAAATGTTATTGAATCGAAATGAAGTTATATCTTATTTAATGAGGTGATCATGCATACACGTAGCTAACTATAGGAAATATTCAATTGGCTGCCAATTCCGAAAAATTATTAATCAATTAGAGTGTGGATTATGCAATACCTGAAGATTCTATCTTGCTTTTAAATCAGATTACATGAAATTAAATGTTTGGCCATTATTTGTTATTTGTGTCCAAAAAACACCGCTAAAACAGCCAACATTTTCCACCGTGACAAACGCTAGAACATTCTTATCTGCACAAACACAGGAAGAGTTAGACAAAGATTTAAAAGTAGACATTATTGAAAAACCAAAAACCGGCAGTTCACCCAAACCATGTTCAAATCCTACTGTTTTTGTTATCGTAAGACTGGCGTTCAACCCAAAATATGAAGGAAGCACAGTTGGGGACGTGAACGAAAATTAATTACTTTAATCCTAGGCCTGCAGAACAGATGGCGAAACGTAGCAGGAATGTTTTGGTATAAACCATGTTAGCACTGAAGAGAAGAAGATTGAATGAAAATAACGCAGAAGAGGACGAAAACACGTCAGAATAATCAACTCATGGTTATAGAATAGAGCTTTCAAAGATAAGATTGTCTGCTTTAAAAATGATTGAAAAGACAGGACGAGATATATACAAAAGAGAAGACGTGACTAGAATGTAGATCTGATTCCTGATTGAGGCTCGGAGCATTTGAGCTTGACACGCGCGTCCAGCAAAGAACCGTTATATTACATCAAGCTCGTAAATTAACAACATGCAGATATACATTTGCATATATATCACACTTGAAATTAGAAGCATTTAATTTTAAAATGTCCAAGATTGAAATTAACTTAATGATAATTACGCTGGATGGTTAAAGCGTATCACTGGTATATATAAAAAACCTGACAGGTTCTGTTTGGAAAGTCAAAACGTTTCTTAAGTGAAATAACTCGATAATTCTTCTTTACATTTAACAAAACCTCCCACTGTTCATGTCATCACAAAAAACGCAGCACAAACATAAATATTAAAGTAGCACAGCTGGGTGCGTGAGCTATAAATTAATTACTTTAGTCTTCAAGTTGTGATTATCTGAGGTTTAAAACTGGAGCAGATACAACAGCAGGCCTACAAAATGAACTATACGTGCAACTTTAACCATGCTGCAGGTATCCATCCTGTAAACTGTGAAAAACCTTTGTTTTTTAAAAACAAGGAGGGGCCTGAGCGGAAATAAGGTTAGTGGGGGTTAAATAGATGGTTATTAGTCTGACTGAAGCTTAGTTTTAAAAGCCAGTAAAACGAAGAGTGTCTTTCCGTTGAGAACTATATTAGAAATGGATGAATGTTAAAAGCGGAAGGATATAGGCGAGACAATGTGTGACAGTGCGAATATTATCAATCATACAGGCGTCTATTAATTGGCTCCTCATTTGAGTTCTCATTTTTTTAAAAGAGATACTTTATTTGGGTACGATCGTAAAAGCCTCACATAGTACATGCAGTATGTAGCTATAGTGATCTATTTTTACTATACATGTGACATACATATTATACAATAAATAAAATATTCACTCTGGAGATGCTACTCATATAATAGGTATAAACGAAACGTAGTATTAAATATTTTATATATATTGTGTGTTCATTATGCCTTTACTTAAAGCTATTTGCTGGGCTATCATGTTTTTAACAAGACGCTTATATGAAGCTCAAATACTGAGAAAATGTTTCTGAGCCGCAGAGGGTATAAATGCGCATGTGCACCAGGTAATGAATCGAACAAGTCAAAAATTGAGTCGTAAATAGCATGAGGTGCGAAATGCGTCAAATTTGCAAACAAACAAAATCTCGTCAAAGGTTAAATATACCAACAAACAATAAAAAATTATGCAAAGGGTAACTTGATGGGATTTTCACCGTACTGATTCACGAGATTTTCGCAGGCTGTTTGGCGAGGTTCTTGCAAATTGCTCGAGGCATAGTCATATAAATATCAATATATATTACTAGAAACATAGTAATTAGCATCATTATAACGTATCGTTATAGCTTCTGCGAGTTGTGTGGCAAAAAATGGTACATGTGATTTGCATATAGTTTCAGTTATTAATTGTCGCAGTGCCTTATAAAAATAGAAATATTGGTTTGTGTACATTATAGAACAGCATTAACGGATATGAAAGTGGAGATTGACAGGGAAGAACTCATACCGAGTTCATAATTTCATTATTAAGAGTCGGCTCGTCTTTTTCGGGTCACTTGTTTAAAACTATAAGCGACAAACTGATGCAACGTTCCCACGATCTTTATCATAAATTACTCTTATCAGTCTCAAATCTTCGTCAATTAATTTAACCCAAGTCTTGTATTGCTAATATACTGTTCAATAATCGGGCAACATTGATTGCAAGGCATTTACTAGAACAGAAATGAAACCACCATAAAATATAAAATGTACTGAACAATGTCAAAAGTTAACCTGCGCCGCGCAACAGCCAAACTGTGTGTAAAGTCAACGTCTTCCTACGGAATTCCTTTATCCATCAATCAATATAATAAATTTAATCAAATATCTACCGATGAAATCTACTTAGTGATGGGATCTGTTGTAATCCTTGGCTGAAACACAATTATAAAATACAACGATGTTTGTCATGAAAATAAGACCACAATATTTAAGCAATTTCTTAACGAGGTAAGGTTATGATCCTGCAACAAGTAATGAGAGTTCCCCAATCAACATATTTGTTTCCTTGATAAAATAGAACTAACTGAATAGACCTGTAATAACACGTGATAAATATGATATCGTATCACTTGATATTTTAAATATTAAAAATAAAATAAAACGCAAGTTGTTGTTGTACGTTGTTGCTAGGGCAGATGTTCGCCGGTAAATTCCGAACAACCCAAAGGGCAAACGTTTCCCCCGCTGTTTCATACTATCAAAAAGTGTCAAAAAAGAAAAAGTCTTCCAACGGATACCTGTTGCACAAATACCCCGAGGATTTCAGTCGACAAAAATCAAATCGCAAGGCTGGAAATCTAGTCCAGTGTTCTAATGTACGAACATTGTCTACTTTATTTTTTAACACCACAGTTACTGCTCTTTGGTATTAATAAGCCACTGGCTCTAACAGGTCACGGCTTCATTTTTACTTGCAGCCGCGCAGTATTGGACAGCTGACCAGCAGGAGATCGTTGAGGCTAATTAGTGCACTAAAAAAACTTCGATACTTACAAAAGCAGTCACTATAATCCCTCGGCGATATTGTCTTCTCAAAGATTGTGCTCAATTTAAGCCGGTTATTAGAAAAAAAAACTGCAACAAATTCCATTTAGAAATGACAAATTCAATAAAATACAGTCTCGACGAGTCGATGATAACTATAACCCCCGCTATTTCGTCAGTGCGGAGGAAGAAAATTTTAATCATCTTATATCTGTGTTCCATCGCAGGTCTTAATTATATAAAACACACAAGCGTTTAGTGTTTTTAGTACATTTTTGGTTTATAGTGTAGAAGCAAGAGTTGTAAAGTGAGTTGTAAACAAAACAAATTGAACAAACTTAACAAATTCATCCATCAGACCCGAAAATAATAGTATGTTTTCTCAGTTATTAATATACTTTCCCTTAAGCTAGAAACTTGAATGTTCTACCCCAAATAGCATGCATTTTACATGCAGTATCTTCTGTTTGATATACATTTCAAAGTTGTGCGTTAGCTAAGTATTTTAAAAACGGTATCCGAAATTCTACAACAGTATGGTGCGACTACATTTTATACATCAAATGAAAGCTTATGAAATGCCTAACCCCCTGTTCAGACTTGGTGCCCGGGCACAGGAACTAGTGTGAGCACGACGTTTTCGCGGTGCCCAACTCAAACTAATCACGATCGGAAATGGCGTCTGTCGAGGCTCGCGAAATAAGGGCTGACCCGTATTAGCTACGCATGCGTAGAACGAATATCGTGCGTGTAAACGTCGTCAATCGGCCGACAACTCACTTGAGCCAGCACGCACGTGGACTGCGAACTGCCCCATGAAAGTGACCGATTTTCTATGCGATTTCCGATCGTGCAAAACCGGGCACCGTGCGTTGAGGTCAGCGCCCTGGTACGGGCACTAATGTGAACACGTTTTCATAGTGCCTGAGTGCCCACGCTTCAGTTACTCAATATTCCTTGTAATTCGAAGCCTCAAAGCCACAAAATAGCTACAAAAGCCACGAAAAGCTTTCTGTGTGAACGCTTATCAGATCCAGGGCGCCGTGAATGTGAACAAGTGGCCCGAGCACCGTACCTGGGCACCTGAACCGGCCCTAACAACCATATGTACACGATGTATCAGCCATTGTGCCAATGGCACATGCGCCGCCTTAGGATGCCGTTACTGCGCCCCTTTCTCGTTGTATAATATTATATTTGATACGTAGTGCAATTCCTATTTAAAAACCCGATTTTGGATTTATAGTCGTTTTACGTTTTAATCAGTATGGTACAGCTAATAGTATATTTGAATATTTTGTTTGGTATTTTATATCCTTCAAAACTCTTTCAAACCTCCCTCAAAAAAATATATACTATTATACTATAAATATACTATAAATATACTAAAAAAAAAGAAGCTATTTCAGACTCTAAAATTCAAAATTTTCCGGACCCCCCTAGAAGTTGGTCGCGCCTTCGGCGCTCCTTGTCTTACACGTAGTTAAAAGTATTGCCTGTTTTGCCCCCTTCTTAAATATTCTGAAAGAAACCCGGCGCCCCTCTCCCTAATGGCACCGCCCCTAATACGAAGCCAGTCCGACTCTGCGATGTATTTCTACCATATGTAGTTTGGACGTTATTAGCCAGGTCCAGGGCCAAGTTTCACAATTCTTGATTATCATAGTAATGCCGCCATATTTATTTATGGGAGAGGATGGGACCGGAGACTCGTTTTCATGAAGCGAGACGTAATTATCGAAAAGGTCTATACTGATTATTGCTTCAATTCGTCTCAATTCGATAAACTTTCACAATTATTTAGGGTAAAATACTAAACACTGTACACTCTACATAAAATGTCTTTACCTTTTTAACGTTTGAAGACTTCAACTGGCTACCGGTACAACATTTTTTTGAGTTTTCCTTCAAGACTCTTGTCGTTTTGAAAGTGCGGTGGCCATCTTGCTAGAAATATTTGAGATTTTGCCGCCGAAAAATGCTAACCAGTTCTGACCAATCAAAATGCCAAGATCGTTCACGTGTTATTATTTATGTATGACGTACCAAGATTCTAGACCGGAGGGGACTGGCATGTTTAGCAGCTTCTTTGCGCCTTTTTTACATTCAAATTAGGATTGTTTTTTTATTCAACACACTCCATACTCTTCAGAAATAGAAGTTTTATTGTGATGGCGGCTTTTGTCAGCATCTAGTCTTCTAGCTTCAGTCTGTGGTTCAATATTAAAGTGGGGTTTATAGATTATAGATTCCAATGCCATCAGGGGGGTATTGACATAAACAAAAATGGCGTCTGGTTCAAGTGCGACTTCAGACCATAATCCAAATAAGTTTGAAGTTGTAAAAGAACTGATTGCAGGTCAGTTGAATAAAGAAGGCATAAAACTATGGCTTGAACCTTACACAGTGAAAGAAAGTGGTGATCTTGGACAGTTCCCTATGGTATGTACGCAAGGCCACAGTCTCTGACAATGGCTTCAATTTGAAAATAATGCATTGAAACAAATGTAAATCTACAGTAGAAATATGCAGTGCTGTAAAAGTTACATAATTTTTGTAACTAGTTTCAGTTACATCATTAGAAAAGTAACTAGTTACTGATAAAAGTTACAATGAAAAGAAAGTAACTAGTTACAGTTACAAAGTAACTCCAAATATTTTGTAACTAGTTACAAAGTTAATTCCTTTGCCCATGTTACTAGAATCAACAAAGCAATTACTGGTTTTTAGACACCAGTACTATAATTAAGAAAGAATGACATCCTCAACTGAAAATCAGTAACTATAGTCACATTTTTAACTGTTACTTAAAAATGTAACTAGTTACCATAACTAGTTACTTGTAACAAAGTTACTCACATCACTGGAAATATGGTTATATTTACTTTATAGGAGCTGATCAAGAGATATTCTTCACTTTTTCAAATCACTGCTGATGAAGTTGCTACTGTAATAGAAACATTGAGGGTGAATGCAGTAAGGAAACTTGCTGCTAATCAAAAGTTTAAGACATGTGGTGTGGCCACAATTAAATTAAGGTTTGTAGTTCGGACACAGGGTTTACAAAATGAGAAGATTGAGACTGGCTTGCACGTCAATGGACTTACCTTGAGAGAAATGGTTACCAAGGAGTTTAAGTTGGGAGATGATGACATCAAATTGATATGCCATGGAAAATTAATTTCTAATGGTATTTTAAAATCGTTTTTCTACTTTATAAAATAGAGAGGGTACTGTATAAGACAATGTTAGCCTCCTCCACAGGCAACTCTGTGTGGCTTCCCAGAGCTGTGACTTCTACTGTATGGGCAATGAATAAAGTCAAGATCTCGACCAAAACATCATTGCCTGAACAGTAGAAGTCACAATTCTGGGAAGCCACACAGAGGAGGCTAAGACAACCTCATAGCCAGGGTATTTACTCAGCACTTGCAACTCACTGGAGCAAAGAGCAAGTTGCAAGTGCTGAGTAAAGAGCCTAAGTACAAGAATAGTGTAATTGAAATTAACAGTGTCATTTACCATACTGTCCCAACTACATGCGTAAAAATCTCGCAAGTTGTTACAGCATTGTTGCCTGAACAATGCTGTAACAACTTGTTGACATATGTGAACAACATTGATAAATGAACAACATTGTTCATCATTGTTTCAACAAGTTGTTACAGCTTGATGAAACAACAACCGTTGTTCATGCATGTTGTAACAACCGAAGAACATGTTGATACATCAACCATGTTCACCATTGTTGTAACATTGTTGTTCATCGTTGTTATTTCATCATGCTGTTACATGTTGTATCATGTGCGAACAATGTTGTTGGCTATAAAAATGTGCTGTTGGAACAACTTGTCATGACTGTTGATTTATCCGTGAACAAGTTGTTCAAACTATAAATGAACAACTTGTTCACGGCGAGCAGCACAACATTGTTCACGCCTGTTGACAGCCGTGAACAAGTTGTGTATTTTTATGCGTGTACCATGTTCTGTACTGTACTGTCCTTTACTGTACTGCACCCACTACTGTACTCCCTACTGCACTGTACTGTGTAGTATAGTGTGTATCTTAAATGTCACTTTCTATTAACTTCTTGGTCTAACATGATCCTAACGTATTTAATGAACTTGTGAAATCATATTTCACTCAGAATAGGAAAGCTTCAATAATGTCTTTTATACTTGTACTTGATTAGAGGCAAGCCTGGAAGAGCAAGGTGTTTGTAATAATAACCTTGTGATGGTAATTAGCTCTCAAGAAAAACAAATGATGGCAGAAGAATCAGCATTAAACTCAGTGTCTAGAACTAGACACGCAGCTAACATTCTGTCCAGTAAGAAACAAGGTACATGCATGTAATGGTAAAATATATCCAGGTGAAGTCAGAAGATATTTGGTAGACATTGAAAATATAGAAACAAATATAGTTGATGATAGTGGTGAAATAGGTGATCAGCTGATAACCAAGATACGGTACTGATGGTGTGGCAGTGGTAGTGATGATAGTGGTGGTAAAGGTGGTGGTGATGGTGCTGTTCATGATATTGGTGGTAATTATAGTAGTGGTGGTGTTGATACTGGTGATTATCATGGTAGGGATGATGGTAATGAAGGTGTTGATGGTGGCAATGATAGTGATCATGATGGTGGTGATGATAACCAAGATATTGATGGTGTGGTAGTGGTGGTAAAGGTGATGGCACCTGTTGATATTGGTGTTGATGATAGTGGTGGTAATTATAGTAGTAGTGGTGATGGTAATGGTTGTGGTCGTGATGAAAATATTGATAGTGATAGAAATTGAAAATATGTTGTGTTAAGTTTAATGTCTCCTACAGGTGGAGAAGGTCTATATGAGAATTATTTCTTGGAGATAAGTGATCAGAATGGCAAATCACTTCACCTTCCTGATAATGAACGAAAGGTTCGTTCTACACATTAACACACATTGGACTTTTGTAATCTAATTACTTTCATATCTACTGTACCGGTACTTGAAATAATTTTTTTTCAAAGCCAAGTGTCATGATTGTTCTATTAAATCTCATACTTTAAATAAAGGCTTTGGTTCTGGCCATGACACTTCATGAGCAAGGGAAAACAATTTTGAAGCAAAGAAATTTCACTGAGGCCTTACCACTTCTTCTTGGAGCTGACGAGGAATTCAGGTGTGTTTTTAAGTTTTACTCTGCCCTGGCAAAGTAATCACTACATGCTGGAGTTGGAGATGATTTGTTGTTGTTCAGAAAGACAATGTTGCACTCTGTGTTGCAAAGTAATTACCTGCTGTAGCATGTTGTGCCTGCTTGACAACCTAATAGTAACTTACAATATTATTTTCTAGAACGAAAAATTTATACTGTGGGTTACAAGAGAGTTGCTTCTTGTATGTTAATTTACAGTAAATAAATGACATTTATTTCATTGGTAGTGATTTATTCTAATACGTCTTATTCAAGGCAATGCCGCTCAGAGGTACTACAAGCTGTTGATAACTATGCTATTCTTTGCCTGGACATTGTGTGGTGTTATCTGCAATTAAAGAGCATCAAAGAATTGCCTGATGCAGGTAAAGCTTCCTGCTTAAGTTCAACTCTAAAAGTTTGCTCAATTCAGGACTGTGTCAAACGTTTTTGTATATACTATAAATAATTTCTAACATCTTTATAATTATATAGAGGAGATGTTAAGAAAATGCGAAGTTTGTTTAACGAAGAGCTACGGAGAAAACCAAGAAAGACTTGTTTCTTTGACAGTAAGATCACTGAATTTTGATGAAAATATTGTGTTACTTACCACATTAGACAGAGTAAAATATATAAGTTGCAACATTGTTACTTGTAACGGCTGTTATGGGACTCAAGATGTATAATATTTTAGATGCTAATTTGTTCAAGATGTTTATTATGGTTGCTCAAAGTATTTTCATTTGTCATTATTGTAGGGAAGTGCAACAAAAGAAAAGGTGTTGTATGCACGACTTCATCTTCTTCAAGCAATTTGTGCATTTCATAAACATGAAATAGTGCAGGCATCTGGCCTTTTAGATAAGGTATATGCAGCTATGAAGAGTTTGATAATGCCCGGGAAATTATATGGTGATGTTGATGTTGACGATATAGTGGTGATGTTACGATGATGGTGACGATAGTGGTGATGTTGATTATGATGGTGGTGATGATGGTGATGTTGACGATATAGTGGTGATGTTACGATGATGGTGACGATAGTGGTGATGTTGATTATGACGGTGGTGATGATGGTGATGTTGACGATATAGTGGTGATGTTACGATGATGGTGACGATAGTGGTGATGTTGATTATGGTGGTGATGTTGATGATGGTGGTGATGTCAGCTATTGATGATGATGTTGATAACAATGATTAAATAATCCTGACTAGTATATTCTGCAATATTTCCTATCCTATATTTTCAAAAGGTTGAGAAGGAAATCAACAGTCTTAAAGTAGATGATACTACATTATCCCAAAGTACGTGAAATGAAATTGGTCAGAATTCAGTACAATATATAAAGATATGCCATCTGTACTTTTATCAATATGCCTTCTTTTATAATTAGTGATCTCCATGGGGTTCAGTGCATCGGAGTCTCGTCTGGCATTGCGTTCATCTAATGGCGATATAACCATTGCTGTGGGTTACATCTCAAGAAAACGCGAGGTACTGTACTGGTTATGTTATAACTAAACTGATGTACACTCTACAGAACTCACGAAGGTTACTTATTAGGAGAGAAAGCGACAAGTGGAAGAAAGAAAAGAGAATAAAAAGAAACACAATCTGTCAAGGAAATTAGGGAAAACTGCAAATGGTGAATGGTGAGTGGGAGTCCTTTAGGTCATGTCTGGTGAAACGCCGCCTAGCCTAACTTATATTTGGTTGACAGTGTCACTGATTTATGACAAGGTTTTGATAAACGATGTACGACATAGTGCGGATCGTTTTTCCATAAAGTTTCTGGGTTGTTTATGTTTTCAATTAGGATAAATGTCGATACATACAACAGTTTACGTGAAATGGGTTTCCCAGATTCTTTAGCCAAAGAATCTCTTCGCCAAGCAAACAACGATATGGATGCAGCTTTGCAGGTAATGGAAATGTTTCGTTCTAATTTCTATGATTCAAAAAGAGTGTTGTACAAACGTTATGAGTAATAATGCACAAGCAAAATATATACTATACTGTCATATAGTGAAATAAAAGTAGCGTGCTGCGTAGGCAGTGTAGAAACAACAATCGAAATATAGTAAGGTCAGATATACTGCCGAAACAGAGGACGTAGGAGTCTAACGTTTCGAGCGAAGGCCCTTCGTCAGAGAGAAACGTCAAAAAACGTCACGTTTCTCTCTGACGAAGGGCCTTCGCTCGAAACGTTAGACTCCTACGTTCTCTGTTTTGGCAGTATATCTAACCTTACTATATTTCATATACTGTCATATGTTCATTTTTTTACATCATGCAGATCCTTCAAGATCGACCCGAATTATTACACTTCGCTACTGCAGAAGGTGAAAGTGAAAGGTACAGTTTATAAAATCCAGGAATAACGTTGCCGCGTTTTGTTACTAAATGTTGCAATTTTTTTCACAGCTCTAGTTCGAAGCAAGTATCTGATGACGTCATAGCTCAAGTAAGTTATACCGCTTGTAGTAAATATAGATACTAGCACGCATGCGGGGCACCACAATTATACAGAACTGTTCAAGACTTCTCAACACGTGCGGGTTAACACTTCCATGCATGGCTTTCCAAGACTTCTTCCCTTGACGAGTAAAATCGTCTGGCGTTAGACAGAGTAATTTAAGATAAAGTTGTTCCACAATAACGATGCGAGTGAAAGGGTTAAGCGTTGTTAGTATAAATACACAGGTGATTATAGAACATCACGCGCGCTGATTGGTCGAGCTACTTCGGATTAATTCTCGATAATCACCTACAGCGTTTATTCAAAATGGCCGCCAGCCAAGTTATCAATGCGACAGACGAGGAAATTAACAATTTTAAAGAAAATGTTGTTCCTAAAAGTACGGAAATGTGTATTTATACTAAAACAATTATTCGCCTCAGGCTCAGTGAATATCGGTGAATAATAACCTCGACTTCGTCTCGGTTATTATACACCGATATTCACTTCGCCTTCGGCGAATAATTGTTAAAGTGTTTATGAAACGAAAATTAAGTTTGTCTTATTTGAAAGTACTTTTGAAATGACAAAGTAACATCTTTTGCTGTTTTTCATTTCCTTGCTTCGTTTATGAGATATTTCAGTTTGTTTTATATGTGAAACTAACCAGTGACATCACAACGTGCATAATGACTTACTGGGAAAGGTTATATATCTTTGCTATTACTAAACGGAATCAGTTGAAAATGTATATTTCTGTTGTTGTAAGGGAAAAACGCACACATAATTGCTTTGAAGTGATTCCGTTTGATAACAGAAAAGATATATAACCTTTCCCAGTAAGTCATTATGCACCTTGTGATGTCACTGGTTAGTTTCACATATAAAACAAACTGAAATATCTCATAAACGAAGCAAGGAAACGAAAAACAGCAAAAGATGTTACTTTGTCATTTCAAAAGTACTTTCAAATAAGACAAACTTAATTTTCGTTTCATAAACACTTTAAATAATATAGAATCATGAGCACATGCAGAGACACGAAGAGAAACGATTTTTTTCTACACTGTAGGTAACTGCTATGGGTTTTGATGTGAGCACAGCTAAGTCCATTCTGGAACATTATAATGGCGATGTGAGACGAACCATTGAGAAGCTGTTGGAAAGCGGAGGAGCTCTTCCCCCGGAGTGTGAAGAAAATAAAAATAAAAATATAAAAACAACTGAGGGTAAGACTTACTTTGTACAGAGTTTACTCGAGTCTTTAAAAAAGCTACAAACACAATGACAACATTTAAAAGTTATTTCAATGTTCCCCAAAACAGAGTTAGCACTTCTACACCAAGGTCGCCGAGAAGAGAAAAGCCAGAGTTGGAAAAAGTATTCAACCTTCCTCCGGATGGGTTTTTAAGTTTAGATAACGTTCCTCAAAATATATAGCGAGAATTGTGTGTTTTACAACGTTCATAAATACTGCGTGACTTTTACAGTACCTTGGTTTTCTAGGTTTTCCTAGGTAAGCTTTGGCATACTACAATAGCTACTAACTACCCTCGACTGCTGCGAAGACTTGTTGGTTAGCCAATGTTTTGCTGCAAATCGCATTTCTTCTCGACATCTTGCTTGATCAATTGTAACTTTCTCAGATTACCAAATGTGTTGTTTCACGTGTTTTCACTTTAAACCTTCCTCCGGGTGTACCCGCATACCCGCAGCTTTTTTCCAACTCTGAGAAAAGCGCCCAACACACATTTTAACTGCATTGCTTTGTTTCTTTTTCACGTTAGACCCTGGTGCAGGAACATCTAAACAGACAACAAACTCTGATGAAGAAAGAGAGATTGAAAACGCACTGAAAGAGATCACTCCAGCCTTTGACGAACAGAATTGTGAAGAATCCCACTTGGATTTGACACTAGAAGAAGAAGCTACTTTTGTTAATGAATATAGAACATTAATTGCTACTGTAGCGCAGTTGAAAAAATATTAATGAACCTTGTTGGATATAGAACAATATAATTGCTAGTGTATTTATGAATGATTCATTGTCATTTTACGAACATGCAGTTAACACTTTGAGGACTAGAACTCTCCCTGCGCTGAATAAAATCGTCTGACGTTAGCCAGAAGAACCCTTAAAGACTCTCGTCAGGCTTCAACGTGTTAAAGGGGCTATGCATGTCATATTTTTAGAATTAAAGCTGTACATTAGTTCGATTGTGAAATCACCTAACAACTTTGGATGATTTTTGAACTTTTAAGACCACGTTTTTACACAAATTCGCCAATCGCTGCCGGGTCAACAGCAATCAAGACGTCACATTTGCAACTTCTGTGCAGGTTTCTAGTATCTCTTGTGTTCTTATATATAAAACCGTTATTATGAGATTTTGTGCAATTTTAGGACAATTTTGTAAAAACAAAAGTAGGAATTGTTAAAAATAGGGTGACATAGCCCCTTTAAAATATTATTTAAATTTAAAAATATATTACTAAAATATCTAAAAGATTGAGTTATATATACTGTATCTATTATAATTGTGTCATAATTTATGTGCAAATTGTGTCAGAAGTAGTAATAAAGTGTCGTATTCTAAACAGTCAACTAAAATCAATGAGTTCCTTTTTCCCATGATGTCAGCATAGAAACTGCTTACGAATTTATAGTGATCAGTAGTCACACCTTAATGATAAGAAAGATAAAATAAGAGAGATCTATGTCGTTTCCAGGGTAATACTGATGCAACGAAAAAGTTCCATCATTCCATGACTTACTAAGATTACTGAACATCAGAGGCTGGCACAGGGATAGGATTACATTGCTTGTAAGTCCCAATTGCTGTATATGGACAATCACTATAGCCAAATGCTTGAGGACCGACAACTGCTAGAGCTTTTTCTTGACTTAAGAGAGGAGAACAAGGAAGCACAAGGACAGAGACACGTAAGCCATAACGTACATCTTCAGTTGGGATGGGTTCTCCATTTACTGATTCAATAAGAGTAATAAGATCAGGAGTTGTTGCCAGAAGCTCTCGAGTTTCATCACAATGAACTCGCTCTACAATAAGATTCTCATTCTGAAATGAAACAACTAGTGAAGATCCAGAAAAGATTCCAAAACCATCCACTTTCACGTTGCCTTTATTAAAACCACCTTCGGTTATTCTTTCCACGTCAATAACCTAAGCCGAAAACCAGGGAACAAACATTAGTTCATTCAACCTATACACTATTATCACCATCACCACCATCACCACCACCATCACCACCACCATCATGACTATCACCACCACCACTATCATAATGACTATCACCATCACCACCACCACAATGACTATCATCACCACCACCACCATCACCACCATCATGACTCATCACCACCATCATCATCCTCACCACCACCATTATCACCATCATCATGGTCACCATCATCACTATCCTCACCATAACCATCATCATCACAATCATCGGTTAAAATAATTTTAAAGAATCTTCAATCACCTTCCCAGTTGTAAGCAGTTTGCCATTTTCCTTATCTAATATTGCTTTGATAGGACATTGTTTTTCTTTCTGTGCCATTTTAACTGCATGACCAAGTTGCCAGGCACGACTCATGGAAAATTTCACAGTTGTTTTGACCAGCTGTTCAGCAGTTAGTGGTGCCATTGCAAGAGCAGCAGAACAGCTGTAAAGAAAATAACATCCATTTTATTTCATGTTTCATGCGATGAACAACAAATAGCGGGATGTATGTATGCATTGGTATGGTGTGGTTTGGTATATGGTATGGTGTAGTATGATGTGGTATAGTGTTGTATGGTACGGTATTGTGTAGTATGGTGTGCTATGGTATGATATGGTGTGGTATGGTACGATATGGTGTGGTATTGTACGATACGGTGTGGTATGGTATGGTGTGGTATGGTGTGCTATGTGGTATGGTGTGCTATGTGGTATGGTGTGCCATGTGGTATGGTCTGCTATGGTGTGATACGATGGTATGGCGTGGTGGAGTGTGGTATGATATGGTGTGGCAGATTCTAAATGGACATGTGAAGGAATAAACGAATCTTTGACAAACCCAACAGTCAACAAATAAGGCAGTACCCCATTCTCGTGACAACCACGTCTCTCAAATGATTCTCTAAATCTTTGGCAGTCGTTGCATGCATCACTACTTCACTGACACCACAAGAATCAACAGTGGCACAGGGATACAAACACGATCCATAGATAGAAGGAGTGAACATTTGCAACTCTGGAAAAGCTCGTCCCATTCCATCACAATCTACCACAGGTAGTCCGAGTTCTGCGCCAAGGATCAAGGGTTCCATGGAGTTACTTCCTCCAATTTCCGCACTCATTATACCAACAATTCTTCTCTCTTCCGGAATCTGGAAAACGATAATATTTAATAAATAAAACATAAAGCTCCGTGCATTTGTACTCTTATAAAGGTACGTTTGACGTCGTTTGAACACGAAAGAAGTTGAGTAGAGTACTAACCGAGTTTGTCTGCATTTCAAAATGTTTAACGTATTTTACTCCATGAGGAGATTCTCCAAGTTCAACTTTCTTCGGATCATAAACCAGTGCATTCTGAACATGTTCCAGTGCTGATCGACACTCATGTCCACCAACCAACCTCTCAATAAGGACGGATGGTGCACCCATGAAAGCAACTGTTAAAATAAGACCTTGCTTTGGCACACTAAAGAAAATTAGTTAAGCCATTGAACAAACCCCTGCAATAATTGATTCGGCCTGATAAACAGTTAGACTTGATTCTACCAGTTAAACTTGATTCTACCAGTTAAACTTGACTGTACCTATTAAACTTGATTCTACCTGATAAACTTGATTCTACCAGTGAAACTTGATTCTACCTGATAAACTTGATTGTGCCAGTTCAACTTGATTCTACATGATAAACTTTATTGTACCAGATACCGATATCCAGTTTCTGTAGACGCCTAACAGGGAATGGTCGAGACCACGTCAGCACTTACTTATCTGGATGAATTACGCGGATTTTCTGGCCAGCCTTAAGAGCCAAGAGGGCCCTAATACGACCAAGATAGGGGCTTCCCCCTCCACCACATCCTAAAATACCAGCTCCAGTTGCAATACACTCCAGATCAAATTCATTTACCAACCACTCTCCACTTGATGGATCGACAAAGGGACGCGAGTCTTTAACCAGCGAAGGTTTCGCTTCATCTTGCGTTTCTTTCTGAATGTTTTTCTGTTTATCTGGCAATGGTTCAGCTGCAGAAAATACCGTAGGAGACAGTTTTAAAAAAACAGGGGAATGTTCAATGTATTCTTTTGCATCAGTTAAAAATAAATCTCCGACAGCCTTCACTTGGATTCGTGTTGCGTTGCCTTTAAGATAGGATAGTTGGATGTCGTTTTTTTCAACGATTACTACAGAGTCTGGTCGAGCGCCATTTTCAATTGCCCTAGTACAAGCCAGTCTTTCACTTTGTGTTAAAGCCTCGTCACGCGTTGTTGAAGCCAGATCTACCACATGATCAACGGTCCCGCTCACTTGACTCAACGCTGAACCAACTGCATTAGCAACCTTTATGTTTTAAACAGCAAGAATATTAAAGAAATAGTTTTATAGTGACTGAGAACAGTGTAGTACCAAAGAATGAACTATAGATTACCTCAAAATGCTCTGGTTTCACCACAACTGATGCTCCTACAAGGGGCTTGTGTGCATCGACAAGAACACTGCCACCTCCAACAAGAATTACCGGTTGATTTTCAGCTTTAACCTGGAAAAAACATGGGGGGTTAAATGAAACTTACTACCACCAAATATGATGGTCTTGTAGATGACGCTGTAATACCAAAATTATAATACCAAAACGTCACTTGCTGTTGATTCAGCATAAACGAGGAAGGAAGGAAGGAAGGAAGGAAGGAAGGAAGGAAGGAAGGAAGGAAGGAAGGAAGGAAGGAAGGAAGGAAGGAAGGAAGGAAGGAAGGAAGGAAGGAAGGAAGGAAGGAAGGAAGAAAGGAGGGAAGGAAGGAAGGAATGAAGGAAGGAAGGAATGAAGGAATGAAGGAAGGAAGGAAGGAAGGAAGGAAGGAAGGAAGGAAGGAAGGAAGGAAGGAAGGAAGGAAGGAAGGAAGGAAGGAAGAGAGGAAGGAAGAGAGGAAGGAAGGAAGGAAGGAAGGAAGGAAGGAAGGAAGGAAAGGAAGGAAGGAAGGAAGAAAGGAGGGAAGGAAGGAAGGAATGAAGGAAGGAAGGAATGAAGGAATGAAGGAATGAAGGAATGAAGGAAGGAAGGAAGGAAGGAAGGAAGGAAGGAAGGAAGGAAGGAAGGAAGGAAGGAAGGAAGGAAGGAATGAGGGAAGAAAGGAGGGGAGGAAGGAAGGAATGAAGGAATGAAGGAAGGAGGGAAGGAGGGAAGGAAGGAAGGAAGGAAGGAAGGAAGGAAGGAAGGAAGGAAGGAAGGAAGGAAGGAAGGAAGGAAGGAAGGAAGGAAGGAAGGAAGGAAGGAACGAACTAACTCAAATACAGGATATAAAGCTTCTTAAGAGTGTAACTAACTGGTCAGAGCAGCACAATATTAAGTAAAAATTCCATTTGTTTAGTAACATTTACCAGCTAAATTAGCAGAGCGTGCAGGAATTTAATATAAAGTTGTTAGTCAAGCTGAACTAGAAAAACACACAATACAGTTAACGTAGTACCTTGACTTGATCAATAACGTCCTCTATTTTTTCACGGATCAGAGATAAAACATTGTCAACCAGAGATTTGTCCAAGCTAGCCACTTTATTGGGATCACCAATATTACATAGTTGACCAGCTACAGCAATATCAGTCGCTGTAAGTGTTGAACCTCCATATACCAAAGATTTTGTTACTAGTTCATAACCAACACTATCAGGACCAATTGTTGGCTGGAAGAAAAAAAATAACGCTTAAACGCTTTCTGGGGGCGGCGTCCGACTCCCAAGTTTTACATGTATGTACTGTATTCAGCTTTTTGTTATGCAAAATTAACAGTGAGGATTCAACCAATCAAAAATGAGAAAGATATACCTTGCAGTTGTCATTTTGTGTTCTAACTATTGAACCTCCACCCAATGCAATACTAAGAACATCTGGCATACGAAAATTGGTTGTCACACCACCACATTGAACTCTGGTTGAAGCCTCTCTAGGAAATCCATTCACTAACACACCTACATCTGTACTCGTACCACCAATATCAATCACAACTGCATCTTTTTTCTCAGATAAGAATGCTGCACCACGCATACTGTTTGTTGCACCAGAAGAAAATGTTAAAACTGGAAATTCTGAACTCTTCTCAGCACTAAGAAGGAAAATCATCTCAGATCTTCAGGAGTGTAAAAATGTAGAGTGCTTTGTAGGTAGTGTTTTAGATAAAGCAAAGCAAAAAAGGTAGTAAACAGCTGAGAATAGTTTTCATAATGAAATACTGACGTTTCAATTATTATTATTGTTATTATTATTATTATTATTAAGCATACATATCCCTCAATTCAAAAATAGATTTATATATATATATATATATATATATATATATATATATATATATATATATATAAGTGAGTTATGGTTCATGAAATGTTAGAGAGTGCTCAATACCATATATAGATAGAGCAAAATACAAAGTATAAAGTATAGTTTTACCTTAAAGATATAAAAATATATATATATATATATATATATATACTATAAGTGGGCTTACCTCAAATGTTGATGGTCGCTACTGTTGCCTGAAGATCACCCAGTGTGAAACTGACAGTAGCGACCATCAACATTTGAGGTACCGGTAAGCCCACTTATAGTATATTCGCTCTATCTTTACGGTATTGAGCACTTTTCAACATTTCGCGAACAACACTTCGTTTGTTTGAATATATATATACTGTATATATATATATATACTATATATATATACATGTATGTATGTATTCGATGAGAGAATCTGATTGGTGCGATGCTAGGAATACACTTACTGTACCGATATATATATATATATATATAATATATACTGTATATAGTAATGACCTTATTACAGTTCCATCATTTTGTGTGAAAAAAATTGGGCAAGTCAAACCAACGTCTCTTGTAGCCTTGGTAAATGCAGTAATAGACTTCCTACTCAATGGCTTTAGACTTTCATTTAAAATGGACGAGTTCTCTCTCTCGAGGAGACCCATATTAGCCACTTGATGGGATAATGTAAAGCTTGCTTCAGGGTAAGCACTACGCAGGATTTCACCAACAGCAAGTTCTTGATTGGCACACAGACATGAAAAAACTCCAGACACAACAATATGTTTAATACCTAATTTACAACAATACAAATCAATTATTATAGGAAGAGTAGCAATTATTACACTATAATGATTCCACTAAAAATATTTTATAAAAATAGTGAACCTACCATGATCATATTTATGAACCCTATTATTAGTTTTTTTCTATCTTCTATGCATTTCATTGGACACTTTTTAAATATTTTTTTGGTTTAATATGTAAACATATATAAATGTCATGCTTTCAATTTCTCCCAAACTTACTCAAGTATTTGCATCAGGTTATACATGTATATACACTGTAAACACAAATGTGCCGTGATATCAAAACTGTCTTTACATAGCCTGATACATGTATATAAACACAGTAACCAAGCAATCAGTGTGCATAAGAGGCAACTTAAGAATTATTATTTTTTTTAAATGGAATGACTTTTCTATTAAAAGGCATGGATTCAAAGCATTTCATTTTGGACTCTTGCCTTATCTGGTTCTGGTCAAACAACCATTGTGTCTCCCTTCAGCCTTCTCAAAAGCACCACAAGGCCCCTCAAATTACACAGGGCCCCTCCCACACCCAAATCCACTCCCTGTGGCTAGGGGAGGGTGCCTAAACATGCACTTTTTTATTCTACTTTTTTTACAGTATTCACACTGTCATACCTGAAAGTTTTAGTTGTGATATGACATCAAGCACCTCATCTTTTTTCACAGAATTAATTTCTCTTCCATCAAACTCATATCCACCGTCAATAAAATATGTGTAACATCCACCAAAAATTACATCCTTCAAGTCATCTGGGAAATCACAAAAAGGGGGTAGAGCCCTTGATGCTGGACCACATAATCTTATCACAGCTACAGAAGCCAAGTTCTTTCGTTGTAAAACAGCATTAAGGAAATGAGTTGTTCCTATATTGACGCGACTAACAAATACATTCCCATCACTAAAGTGTGGAGGCTGTAACTGATTGAGAACTGAAGATAAGGCTTTTGAAACACCCACAGTAACATCCACTGTTGTTGGCTGTTTACATTTTGCAATTATTTGTCGATTATAAAGTACAACAGCATCAGTATTTGTGCCCCCAACATCAATTCCAATGCACACTTTTAACGCCATCTTGTTCTCCGCTGCCTACCTTACCCCGGGGCCTTTTCTCCGCTACTCAACCCCTTAACACTCGTTATAAGAGGTCCATCGTTTTTGGGCAAAAGTCCTTCGTCACAAAGAAACGTAAAGTGAATGCGCTACTTATAGATAGTAAAAAATCGTGTGACAAAATTGAGCCAATCAGATTGCCCTAGGCCCTTCGCCGAGACGTAAAGTCACAGGTAAGTAGTAAAGGGCATGCTTTCTGTTACTACTATAGTGTTACTATAATAAATTTACAGCAGGAAGACCTAAAAATTACATTTTTGGCATATTAAAGTAATAGTCTGTGGCTCGAAACGCTTCATCGAGTCGCTTATGCAAATATTTTTAAATCTCAAACAAGAAGAAAATCTTCTTTTTTAATCTGCTTACTGTAGACGCGGCGAGTATTAGCCCTTCCATTCGCATTGTTGTTGTTGGACAACTTTATCTTTTTACTCTGTCTAACGCTCGTCAAAGGGAGACATCTTGTAAAGCAAATTAAGCCATGCATGAAAGGGTTGAAAATGAATGAAAAATAAATGAAAAGGGTGAAAAATAAATGAAAAGGGGTGAAAAATGAATGAAAAGGGATGAAAAATAAATGAAAAGGGATGAAAAATGAATGAAAAGGGTGAAAAATAAATGAAAAGGAATGAAAAATGAATGAAAAGGGATGAAAAATGAATGAAAAGGGATGAAAAATGAATGAAAAATGAATGAAAAGGGATGAAAAATGAATGAAAAGGGATGAAAAATGAATGAAAAGGGATGAAAAATGAATGAAAAGGAATGAAAAATGAATGAAAAGGGATGAAAAATGATGAATGAAAAGGGATGCAAAATGAATGAAAAGGGATGGAAATGTCAAAATTGGTGATACATTGCAAGTCTGTATTTTTCTAAATCCCGTATTACAAAGTTGCTGATACTTGCAACAATAGATACATACGTAAATGTAATCTTCACTACTGATCGCCTACTCAAATGGCGAGCTAGGTTTAATATAATATGCAAATGTTTCGATATAGCCAGCGTAAAAAAAGGGAAAATAAGTGATTAAACCTGAAGTTCGTAAGCCGCCTGATTGAAAAAGAGAGCCGATCTATACCTCTGGCCAATAATTTGTGTCATGAAATCCTTCTCTCCCCGCAATTGAATCAACAAGCATTAGAATTTGTTTGTATGTAAACTAAACTAATTCTTCTATGCAAATTTAGTTTATGCTAGTTTTAAGACCACATGACAACCCTACATTAATGAAACAAGTTAGTAAACAGTTTTTGTGAGGAACCAGGTAATGGATAAGACATGGTGTATATTGCTATTCTGGTTTAAACAACTTTTCCAGTAATTTCATGCAAGAAAGAGTCACTGGCAACTTGGCGTACTCGATAGCTGTGCTCGATAGTCGTCAGACAAAATAGTTCTTGGATAATATTAATAATGCATAGGGAAACTTCAACAAAAAACACCTGTAGACACAATTCTACTCAATTTTGTTGACCTTTCTCGTTATTCTACTACATTATCTTTATTTATCAACAAGAGCCGCCATTTTGTTTTACCGGAGGTGGTGAATGATAGTCGGATATCCCTATTGAGAAGCCAATCAGATTGCGTCAATATTCATATATACGAGTATAACTCGTAACGTATACGAGTTTTTCAAAGGCATTATTTTATTTTTATCACCCCACTATGCACTACTAGGAAAATAAGTACAAATTTCACGTTTGCTGTTTTCTCCCAGTTATTTCTAGTAATTTATTTCTAGTAATTTATTTCTAGTAATTTATTTCTAGTAATTTATTTCCTAGTCATTTATTTTCTAGTAATTATTTCCCACTTTGAAGACTAACAATGATAATACACCTTCTCTTGCAGAAATAGCAACAGCATCTTCAAGTCACAATACAGTTAGAACCTCGTTTGGGAAATCGTTTTCATGCGTTAAAATTTTGAAATCTAAAATGTATTGCAATTTTAAAATGGCGTCGCTATGGGATGACTATAAGTGTATTCTTGTGAATTGTAAAATAAAATGTATTGTATTTGAAACACGTTTTTAACTTCATCTCTGTATAAAATGACGATTACTTTGAAGAACATTATAACATTGTATTATTCCTTGTTGACAAGAGTTAATATCTTGCCAAGGTCGTCGAACACAGTGATCTAAGCGTTCAATACATGCAATCAGTTGAGGTAAAGCAGCTTTATCATCTCCTTCGATCATTTTATCAATGCCAACTTTAAGGCACGCTCCGGCATCGTAAACCTCACCAAATCTCGCCTGGACATTCATCTCTTGTTTACAACACAAGCACTTGTATATCATCTGCATCTGTGCTTCTGTTGGCACCCGCTGACTACATCTTCGACACTTCAAAATCGGCACACGGGATTCGAGCTCTGCGTACAATGGCCACTCCTCGACACATGCTCCGCACGTGCACTCAAAGTAGTACTGTTTCTTGAGTTCAGTCTGACGCTCTTTTAACGACGTTACCGCTGACACATAACCATAGTTGTCCGCAATTTCTTCTCCCTTGGGGATAGTTTGGATGGAACGCATCACGCATGTGTCTCCGTAGAAGTTCCGCGTGACAGAAGGATCGCAGGAATGATTGAACAGACTGAAGGTGGCGTAGATGGCGGCGGCGATTTCCACAGTGTGAGAATTCACGAGGTCCTTGTCTAGTTGCAAGAATTCTGAGATCTCGTGTGCATTGCATGGCAGCACTTGAAGCATGCGCAGTAGGTGACTACCAACGCACAGTAAATGATCAGTATTGTCTTGCTGGGAAGCACATTGACCAAAAAACCCCGCACCTTCAAGACATTTGGTCAGCAGGATAGCCATGATAGATCGACGGAAGAGATCACTTGTTGATCTGTTCTCGGTGTGAGCTACAAGATGAAAGATCTCAAAGTACGTATTTCCGTAAATACCTTGGGAGGGTGTACCATCTTCTTGGGGTGGCCCCACTGGGAATTTCTCGGAGTCAAATTCTTTGAGTGCAAGCCAGGTTGTCTTGGTGATTACACGGAGAGACAAGAATCCAAATTTGCCAATGTCGCACGCTTTTAGAAAATCCAAATACTTGCATTCATAGATATGATAAGACCAGGCGAGTTCTTCACATGCTTGACTGCAGAAACAAACTCTCGCACACTGACGGCATGGAACAGGAGCAAACACTCGCTTTACACAATGTAGGCAATGAGTTTGGTAGTTCTCAGGCAGCAGTACTGATGCATACGGCTTTTCCACAGTTAGAACTTCACCCACTTGGACTTCCTCAACAGATTTGATGTAACGACCTTTCTCCGACCCCACTGAAACATCAAGTTTGGAAGAGAGCGAAGGAAACACAAGATTAGCGCCATTGCTTAACTCTGGAATAGGATACATGACAGAATTCTTCCATTTTATGAACTCATTCTGTTTCAAACTTTCTTTACTTCTCTTTATCCACGCGTCTACACTCTTCTCAAACATATTGCTTTTCTCGGCTGACATCTTGGATGAACTAAGAAGACTCTTAGCCTTGTTAAAGCTTTCTAATGCTTGTCCTTGAATATGAAGGAAATAAAAACACTTGCCCTGTCTTTCATACACTTTATACCGCAATGATTCGGGATAACCATGACTTAATGCAAGTTCAATGTCTTGTAAACAATCATGGTATTTCTTCAGATGAAATAACACAGCAGATCTGTTTGCAGTAGCCATTGAAAACTCTTGTTCAGAAACAGGAGCAAATCTTACACTTTCATTGTATAACTTCAGAGATTCAAGAAAGTTCTTATTTTGGAATTCTTTATTTCCTTCTGCTCTTGTTTGAGCAGATTTGGAAGCAGACTTCTCTAAAAACATTTCTTTAACATTGAGGGTTTCTTGAATACAGTCTAACTTCCAGCAAAACCAGATTTTCTCCTGGTTAGTCTGTAGTTCAGAAAATTGTTCAGATATTCGCAACAAGTTGTTGTCATCTTTCAGCTTCTTGTAGATCACTTCGTACCACTTATCCATCAAATGTTCACTTTTCTTTACAGACATTTTAAAACATTTTCTGAGGAAAGAAATGCATCATTTAAGCATCAGAGACAAGATCAGAAGAAGGGCCGGGGGGGAGGTGGCAGGCCCCCTGGAAAAAGTGCTGGGCCCCCCTGAGAAAATTTTGCTTCATATGCCTCAGTTAAGCTGCCCCCCCTAGGTTTTTCCTGGCCCCCCCTGACAAAAAATCCTGGCTACGCCTCTGGTCAAGATTATTAATGACATTTAACCCATGCACTTCAAGTCAAGGTTTTTTAACACCAGATGGTTAACTACAGTAGCACAGAGAAAACATCTGACTAACAAATGAAGACAAGCTACAGTATACAGAACCAGACACTACACTGCACTCATAGCTGTTGCCATGGGATGGTCTGACACTCCTTAATACCTGTCATGTTACAAATTATGTTACAACACACAGTAGAATGACACTATTGCACATAATGTTACATCATTTTACAGTTACCATACTGTATGATAAAAAGGCACTAGCGATGTTCTGTATTGCGAATAAGAATTTAATATTTTATTAATATTCATGATACAATAACACAATTGTAGAGCACTATTCTTGGTTTTCATCTGACGTCACAGTGGCCATATTGGTGCACAGAAACAATGAAATAGTGGCCATATTGGTGGACAATCCTTATCCTATGGGAATTTAAATCTATTCTTATTCAAACATTTCATATTAATTGTTTTACCACCCTAATGGGGTCATCGAACACACGCAAATGAAAACAATCTATTGTAGCTCAGAATTCAATATTTTCAAGTACCAATATCCAAGGACTATAAGATAACTAGATATTAAACCAAAAAAAAATATTCTTCTTGGGCATCTTGGATTAATATACGTGTGCCCCCTCACCCTTGAAATCTCATTCAAGTACACGTGGCTAAGCCGGGGGGAGGGTGCTACTTGAGGTGATTGATCTGGATTAGTGCCAAGATTGATGAATAACAAGCATAAGTCATTGTCAAATCAAATCTCATGTTTTCTACCTATCAAAGCTATTTTCGAAGTGAAAACTAGTTGCTACGGATAGAAAAGAAGGAAAAAGTCAAGCTTTAAGCCACGTACTAGTATAAAAACAGATATTTATAGACAGACAATTGGGGGGCAGTATAAACTATCACTGGATTAAACTAGAAAGTTATTGATGTAGATAAAAGACTCTGGGTTAGGATTTCAACTGATCATTAAAAGAGAAGTTTAGAAATCAAGTCTTTTGTTATACTTTACCTGAAATTATCTGAAAACGGTCATTCAACACTCGAGCAGGAACCGTACATCTGTTGCTTAAATAACCAAGATCGTCCGCATTCAAACTACCCCTCAACTCAAAATCGCAATACTAAACACAGAGTACTGTAAACAGATAAAATATAGAGAAGAAAACACAGTATTTCCAATAGAAAATACAACTTATTTCACGGTTCTTTCTGAGTTGATTGGGACCAACTACGATAATTTAAAGCCCTTTTTTACGCGCCTGCGTATTAGAACGCTGACCAACCCCAACTCAAAGATGGCGTCTGCTGAAGATGTTTGTATTCGAGTGGGAGATATTAAAATGGTACCAGCCAAGACAGAAGGAGCGCCTAACGTCTTTTCACCAACGCCGTTTATCCTTGTACGAACGAAGTATGTTTAAAAATGATCGCTTATTTTCCCAGGAATCATCACGATTTGGCGCAAATACCTAGGAAATTATACTTGATGATCTGCCATGATTGTGCGGTGTTTTTTGAGTTAATCTTTTGTGCGCAATTAAAGATATTTATTATGATTTTGTTCTTTATAATGGCAGATGGATTCCTGATTCAGAGGCCAGCTACTGTGTCTTGTGTAATGAGCGCTTTACGCAAGTTCGACGTCGTCATCATTGCCGCGTTTGTGGCAAAGTGTTGTGCGCAAAGTGTTGTTTTGAAAAGGTAAATACTTTCTGATATCTTTTTCAGAATTCTAAGCTCTGCTGTAGGATGAAAGATTGGTGCTATTAGCCAGCGTATAAAAGAAAGTTTAGTTTATGTATTACTGCTTTAGACAGCTTACTGGTCAGATCATAATTCTCACAGTGAGGCACTTTCTGAGGGGCGGGGTGATGTTGCGCGATAATTTATAGCCCCTTTGTCTTAACGACAAACTGGATTTTACCAACCAATTATAGTTTTCCCTGCAAACTCTGTTGTACATGGTTCTACCCACCATAGCAGCCAGCTAGCTGACACCCCAGGAAGCAATTGGTAGTGTGTGCACCACCTCTTGTGCGTTGAGGGCTTTTCTCATTGGTTAATTTCCTCCCTCCACCAAAATCATTATGATGATCCCATGTAGAGCAGATTTTTTGGGAAGTTGTTATAAGATTCAAAAAAATGGCAAACAAGAAAAACATTTGTTTTCAGATTATATTGCCACAATACGGGGAAGAAGAACCTGCTAGAGTCTGCAATTATTGTTTTCCCATCAGTAACATGATTGCTCAAGCCAGATCATTGCAGATGGTAAGTTGCATGGTTTGATTACTGGTATGTTTGGTGTGTTCAGTCGTATACTCAGGCACTTTACGTGGGACTCCATACTTCTGATGTTGTTTCTTAAGGCTCCAAGATTAGAGGCTGCAAAGGGCTTGTCAGAAATATCAACACAACAGCATGAGCTTAAAAAGGTAGATGTGCAAAAACAATGTCCTGCATTGTAATTGTATAATATTTATGGACAAGTTTCAAATATATACTGCACAGTACTGTATTAATTTTAGGTTGTTGAATCAGGCGGTGTTCAAGCCTTGATACATCTTGCTCAGACCAGCATCCATGATGTTAAGGTACAGTATTCTTGATTTCCATTAAAAATATAGTTGTAAGGAACTTGTTGGTACTGTATCAAAGTGCGCAATGATCAACTTTTGAAGGCAACGGCAGTGAACCTCCAATAAGCAGACACCTTGAGTTCAGGACTGATAAAACAATGTATGTCTGCATCACCAAACATGTACACACACTTATCAAATCTGACAAGTACACACACTAATTATCAAATCTGACAAGGTTCCAAGCCTGTATGAAATCCTAGAAATTTCTCAGTCTATGTAGCATTTGTATAATTATGTGATATCAACTTGTTGTTGCTAGGAAGCTGTTGTTGAAGGTCTTAATACTTTGGCATTGCATCCTCCATTACATCCTATGCTTGTTCAATGTGGAAGTATCAAGGCAATTTGTAGGTAATACATGTACATCACTGGCTTTTCATACATGCAATCTTTCACTATACTGTAGATTCCTTGTACGTATTCTCTTTAAAAACTTTAATTTCTACCAGTACGGTAATGCATGGTAAACTACTACAGTAATTTACAAAAATATTTGCCTTTATTTTCAGCATTTTATCGTCAACTAACGATACTCATTCACAAGTCCTAATTAAAGGTCTCAGCACACTTAAACTTCTCTCAAAATCTGATAAGTTAAAAATACTAGGTATGAGTGAGTATTTTTAATAAAAAATAAATAAATTTATAAAGATTATATAAAATAGATAAGTAAATATGTTTGTTTAAAAATAATGTTCTTTCAGTTGTTACAGAGGGTGCCTTAACTCCATTGATGGCGCTGTCTATGTGTGCAGATAGTACAATAACTATCTTAGCACTGACAACATTAGGAATAGTCCTCGAAAATCAAGTCAATGTTTCTACTTTTACTGAGGTTAGTAGAAATGTTCGAATTAGTATGGTGGGAGAAATGTACAGTAAATATAATTCAATCATGTTTTAGCCATATCTTACAATATTATGTACAGTTTTCTACTTAGTATATACAGTATATATATATATAATTATATATATAATATAAGTTGTGATTTTTTCCCTGTTGCATAATTTACCCAGGGGTTCAAACATGCACTGAAAACCATTTTAAGACTGACAAAATCTGATGATGAAAAGGTATGGGAATCTTGTCTTGGACAAAAGAATTGATATATAAGTGTACATGTACTAGATTAATTCAAGATGTCTTGTTTTTTTTAGGTTCAAGAAGTATCGTTACGTGTGCTTGCCTTGATCTCATATGGTACAGCACATCAACGAAACAAAATTATTGAAGTAAAGGACCGTCTTTACACATCCTTTTACCCTTGTTTTTTCATTCATCCCTCCTCCTTTCCCTATGTGTTCTACATCTCCTCTGGCTTCCTTTCTTCTCCCTTTTCCTCTCCCTTTTCCTCTCTCTTTCCTTTATTCATTAAATATTTGGTATATTTCAGGAAGATAACTATGCTGGAAAATGCATTATAAGTGCAATAAAACGACATCCAAAAAATCTAGAGGTACACAAATCTTGTAGAATGTTTTGAGCTCTGTTGAATGATTCAATTCTTTCCTCTACATGTTAATTAAAGTAATATGAGCTTTAGTCTATTGATTAAAACTCTAAATTTCACAGGTTTATACCAATGGTTCATGTTTGATTGCAAACTTAGCTGTGTGTGAAGACAGTCAGGTGCAGTAGGAGATGTATTATTTTTATATTTTGCAGTCACGATTTATGTGCAATTAATTTAATTAAAATTAATGCTTAACTTTAACAGTCATCACTAATGGATTGCATTGATGTGCTTTGCAACTTAATCTCTTCCCATTCCGAAAACAACAACATTCAGGTATGTAAGAAGAGTTGCTAATATACAGCAAAAGCTTGTTGGTTGCTATTATTTTACAGTTACTTTACATGTTGTATGATTAGGTTAACTCTCAGCTTGACTATTTTGTTGATAAACAGACCCATGTTTCAAGAGCAGTGGCAAACTTCTCTAAACACAAAGAAAATGGGAGATTTTTGGTAAGTGCTTTAAGTACTGTACAATCTACCTAAATATTACTTAAACTTGTCTTATAATATCATTAATAATTCATGACGAAAATTCAAAAGAAGTCAATACCGTAGCAGCTAGTGGTTGTAAATCAGATATGTACAGCATCATCCTGATTTACATAAACTTTAGCTTCGATTTTCTCAGCTAAAACAGACCGTATCCCCAAAATAGTTAGTGAACTTGATTACTTAGATGCATTTGTATTTTAAGAAAGATACAGCATTCGCATCCGAGCTGTATCTATTACATACAAGTACAGAACTCTAAATTATAAAAAATATTAGGTTATGTCTTTTTTTGCATTTTTTTTAGATATCTCACTTGTCCAACGTTATTAAAGTTCATGTGAATGTAAGTTTAGCAAAATAACAATTTATTTAAATTACATTAATATTTTAACTTGTCTAATCTGTTACTGTTAATTATATATTTATTTATTTACATGATCATTTTTTAATTTTAATTTTTGTATTCTTGCACAATAGTCCAGTAAACCTGACATAAGAGCACATGGCATCCGTACAGTGTTTTTTCTTCTGGAATATCAAAGTGAACAGACAATTGCAACATTAACAAGGTAATTTTGTGTTATACGGGTAAGCTGTGTATTGGATATATACACATACTGTATCCAGATGTATTTTTCTGAGCAATGAAAAGGTGAGGAAAAATTACAGAGAAACAGGTAAAATACCCAGCCTTATCAGCAGTCAAACAATTCAATGGGATATACTGTACTAGTAGTAACTGTATTAATTACAACTGTTTAAACAGATCCTATCTTCTGCTTTAGACTAATCTCTATTCCTTTAATACATGTACTTCTTAGGGAAGGTATATCTGGTTTGTTAAATGGCTTATTACAATTCAGTGGAACAACTAGTGCTGTTAGAGAAGTGCTTCTCAGACATGTTCCAGAGATGGGCAGACCATTGTGACTCTTTACACAATCTTAATCAATTTTTCTACCTGTGAATGATTTGAATATGTAAAAAATATTTTATAATTGTAGAAAATAAGAATTGTGAAAAATTTCAGAAAATGTACTTTCTTAAAATTATTTTCATAGATCCCTTTCCCCAGTGTGAATAATTTGCCTTATAATGATGTAAGTGAATAATTATAATCTAAAATTATCAATCAACTATATTTTTCTAACAATACAAACATGTAATAATTTAACAGTGTATACTGCATAGTTTTATGATAAATACAATTATGGATGAGTGGTGAAGATATTTTGTCAAACTACATGTAGTACAGTAATATCCTTGTAAAAATAGTAAATAAATTTTTGGTGGTGTTTATTAAAAAACTCCACTAGATTCTCAGCAGAATATAAAATTTCTCAGACAACCTTCCTGGAAGTTGTGTTAGTGATATTCACTTTTTGTGTCCCATGTTTCTTCTCAACCAATTGTGCTAATTGTTTTACCACACGTGCCCTTCTTTCAACACTATACTGTAATTCTTTTAAAACAGTAGTGTTAACTTTGAATTTTTCACTTTGCGAGATGTCTTCTCCAAGTACGGTAAAATTCACAGCAGCTTCTAGCCTTTTTCTTAAGAGTTTAATCTCTAAAGTCTCAATATCAAGTTCATCTGCCTTTTTCCATAAGTTCCGAGCCTCTTCACTTTTTATTTTAGAATTCCTTTTTGAGAAGTTTGGTTTGTAGATCAGTTTTGTTTTCCAGTCTGGCTCTACGTTACTAAAAAGGTTTGTCCCAAAAGCTAGCATTCCCATTTGTCGATGTGACCCTTCCGACATCGCTTTACTTTTCAGGCATGACATGTATTGTTCACCAGGTAATATAGGGTCACAGAATTTCGGGTGATACAAATGAAATATCCCATAGTCTGTTGCCCTGATCACTGCCAGATCTGTCTTTAGAAATTTTCGATAGAGTTTCAGATCTTCGATACCCCAGCCATGAATGCTTGTATCAAAACCTTTAGTTGATATAAAATCATTTTTATACTGGCATGTCATTCCAAAGCCAAAATCTCTCCAAAAACCATTATGTTTTCCAACATAAAGTTGTTGTTCTATACTTGGTGGAGCACCATTGTACACAACTTGTGGATTGTATAAACTGTAAACTATCGGATAATAAACCATTTTTCCAGGTTCTGTGTATAAGCGACATCTTTCCAAAAAACTTGCAGTGAAATACATATCCACATCGCAAAAAAACATAATATTATTTCCTTTTTGCCAAGACAGAACCCCTTTTTGCAAGCCAGCACCACGTGAAAACGGCCCTTTTTGAAAAATAATTTTATAATCCTTGAAGTTTTCCTTTTTTTCAAACTGATAAAATATACTTTGTAGTCTATCTCGTTCTTTTTGACCAAAATAAACTACCGTAAGAAAAACACGTGCGTCCCATCGGACGCAAATATCTGCAAAACGTTTTAAAAAAACCTCGAGTTTTTCAGTTCTTCCTGATAAAGGAAGTATTAGATTAATGGGTTCCTTGGATGTGTCTACTGTTTCAATGTTATCTACAAGCTCCAAGTTGGAAAAAGGACGACGAATTTTCACCCTATGGTATTGATTTGGTTTAGAAGCTGTAAAAAATAAATTATACTGCATTCCATTCAAGCGATCTAGTCTTGTTATACCCGTGACCAAGTCGGCTAGTGTTCGTTTTTGGTGGCTAGGTAAGTCGTCGTTTAAAACACGTAAAGAAAACTTCAAGAGTTCGCTGTGTTCTTTAAATCTTGTTCCGAGAGGTCTTCTTGCCGGCCGGTCAACAAGTCCATCTTTGTTCACACTATAAATACCATTACTAGTGAAGCTATCAAAAGGAACCACAGATAATTCACTATTCACGGTGTCACCTTTCAAAAAATCTGACTTGGAAATTTCAGTTTTTATTTTACTGAACTCCTGCGCGCTGACAATCTTGTCAAGTTTAACATACTTTGCGAGTAATGAAGATAATTCTTCATTTTCCTTCTTTAGTCTTTTTGTAGTATTCTCTCTCGTTTCCTCTTTATGTTTTAATTCGCGCTTGAGCAAGAACAGAGACTGCTCCGTCGCACGAAGTCTCTCAATGAACCTTTGATCCTTTGTCGTCGTAAACGACGCTGGTATTGTTGTAATTCCTGTCCTATCATCGCGTGGAAAGCGTCTGTTATCTCCGCAATAAGACAGCAGAAGATTGAGAGAGATCTGGATGACGACAACCACAAAGATAAAGAAAAGGTAACACGGCAATCGACATGCGCTAAATCTTCGCATGACAACATGACAACCGCCAGACTTTAAATAATATCAAAACACCTTCACAAAAGCATCGCTGTAGACCTTGACTTCAAGACCAGAATATCACGAATAAATATTTAGAAATCCAAGTATTGGCACAGGTTTGTTTAAAAAACAATATTTGTCGCCGCCAGTTAAATATACAATCATTTGAATGAAAACCTTCAACCTTTGTTACTTCACGCGCATTATATGACAGCAATCTCTCGTTCTCAGATCTCCAACAAAACTCACGCGCCTGACACAAAATCCCTTTTTAATATTCCCAGTTTCTCCGTTTTTAGTGGTTTCTTTCTTGAATCCGTTACTTGAGTTTCATCGAGTTATCTCAGCAGGATATCAAAGGAAAATAATATATAATAAAGGCAAAAGCATTTAAAGAACCTTGCTTTAGAGCCTTAGCTGGGTGTCAATGCGGGTTTTACAACATGTCCCGCAACAGGTAGTTGCTTTTCTGCCATTGGTAAGTTGGCTTTTTGACCAGTTAAAATAATAATATTGTCCACGAGACTGTAACAATGAGATAATCATTTATAAACGGACAGTGATCTTTCGTCCTTTTTGCGAGGGATAAGGAAACGACAAGATTTTGCTTTAAAAAATCAACTGGGACTTTTAAAACTTGGATACGTTCGTTTATTGCCAGTGAGCAAGCAAGAATAAAGTGAGTGAACGAATTTCCTAATTCTGATCGTGTTTGTCATTGTGTTATGCTGTGGTTGGTGGGAAAATACGCTCCGTTGAATGACAAAAATTTTATTTCGAAACAGAGTCGAAACCTAAGGCATTATATAAAAGTATATAAATATAAATTGTATATGTGCTGCTATGTATATGTGCTGCTATGTATATAGCGTAGAAATAACGAATCAGGAATATCATAAGTAGTATACTGTCGCAACACTGATTATGGGAAGTCTGACGAGTTTCAAACAAAGTCAAGGCCCTTCGTCAGTACCGTTTAGACCTCCTACTGTATACTCGGTATACCAGCAGTACATCAACTTTTAGCATTTTTTGTTTCGCATTTGGAATATGTGATATATAACGTGATATGTTCTTTCAGTATAACATTTTATAATGCTGACTTTTCGTTCCGAACGTTAGGAGTGCCAGCAATTAAAAATATTTTATATTACACACAAATATCTACAAATTATAATAGTTCGAAAGTTAAAAAATCTTATGGAAAGTTTCAAACAAAATATGTATATATGATGTACATATTGTAACATAATGTATATAATTATATATAATGTATAATTATAATGTATATCAGATATAAATTGTAACATAATATATATATAATTATGTATGCAGTATATAATCATGTACATCATAATGAAACAAATTGTATGTATATAATTATATAATGTATATAATTATGTACATCAGATATATACTGTAACAGAATATGTATAATTATATACAATGTATATAATCATGTACATCAGAATGATATAAATTGCAACATAATGTATATAATTATATAATGCATATAATTATGTACATCAGATATATATTGTAACATAATGTATATAACTATACACAATGTATATAATTATAATGTATATCAGATACATTTTCTAACATAATTCGTAGAAACTGAATTGTGTATATATTCTTGTAATTCGGCCTAGATCGTGTAGTTTAATCTAGTGAAATACCAAATACAGTCGTTGGCACCTAAGCGTGTACACCAAAGTGAACCGTTTTGAAATCAACACCGTGGGATTGGCGAGACGTGATTGGCTAAGGGCACATTCATGCGACAATAATGCATTGGTTCGAATGTATCAATACCTTTGCAAGGTAAACATTTAACTTTGACGTTGATATAAAACATTAAAACATGTTTTGACGGGCGGTGTACACGCTTAGGTGCCAACGACTGTATTACTTGTGATATATTTTAGTTTAGTTTGGTAATAAAGAAATTTCGTGATATAAAGCAGTTAGCTTTTAAACAAACTAATATACTGTGTTCATGTTATGATGTTACCTGGGAGATATAACCAACCGATATTGAATATGACAGATATTGTAAAATATTCATGTAACGTGCCAGTTTTTGTGAACTCAAAACTTCTTATTTTGACAACAAAGGACATGACACTTCAGCTCGTAAATATCATAATGAATATCGAGTATAGCCATGCATGTATTAACAAGAAGGGCAAAAGAAAAATGATATTTTAAGACTTATTTGCCGAAGTTTTCGTAGAGACAGAGCGAGATCTAATGCTTTTCCGCACAGACCAAGCAAACGAGGTTAATAAGGAACATATTAAATGGCTTTAGTTCTTTTTCTTTCTAAGTTTCCAACGCTGTTTTCGTCGCCTTCGCTCGTCTTTGCCGTTTACCACTTTACATTACCTGAAAGCTTTTCCTGTCGCTTCTTGTGTCTTGTTTACACCAGTGTGGCTTCCATTTGTTGTATTTTTACCTAACAAGCTTTAATATGAAGCCAGAACTAATGTTCTAGCACATTTTGTTCGAGATATTTCAAGAAAGATAGCCATGCAGTAGCTTCTCTTCAGGTTGTCTTCTTCGTATTCAAATCAACCCTGAAATTTTCGCGCCAAAACTTACCGGCAAATTTACCCGGGGTCAATATCGGAGGATCAATATCTTAGGGTCTCTAGTGTGGAGTCTTGCCGCAACTTCTAAAATGCTATTTTCTTGTATGCGATATTCATGTGAATATTTTTTAAAAAAATACCAAATAGTATACTAGCGGGGAATTACCTTGGCTTTCAAATGTGAAAAGAATTCGTCTTTATAATACAGTTCTAATATTTAACCTTAATCCTTTATTACAGAAAGAAGATGAAGCCATTTTTGGCTATTTTCTTCGTCGCTCTAGTTCTTGTCTGTTATTATGGCGAACCTGTGAACGCGTACAGCGACAGAGCAACTCTTGGTGCTCGTCTCATTCGAGCACTGAAGACAACCACGCATGCGCACAATAAACCTACCCACGCTAAAGAGAAGGGAGAGGAATCCGGTAAAGAGCAAGATACTTTATCCAAAGATATGGAAAGACAAATGAAACGTATTGATGCTTTGGAAGACATTTTCATTGGTTCGTCGGGGTCACGTGGTGAGAGCGGAAAAGTTAAGTCAAAAGTGAACTCGGCAAGAAGATCATGGGTTGATGATACTCAAGACCTCGATAAGATGAATGACGATGACGACGAAAACACACTTGAAAAAAGAAGTGAAGATGGCAGTAGTTACGATGGAGGTGATCTCGACTCTCCAAAAGGTTTTGGTTACGAGGAAAGTACAGTAGAGAAAGCAAACATTCGCAGGAGACGCCGAGAAATCAGTGATGATAAAGCGAATGAAAGTTCAGATAAACACACTAAGGAGGACACTAAGAGTAACACGGAGGATTTGTCATTACAAGACAAGGTTGATAATAGTACTGGATTTAGCGACAAAACTGACTTGGTTGATACTTCCAAGAAATCAGGGAGTCCAAAAAAAGCAGCGACATCGGAGGAAAACAAGGATTCAGATGGAGATCTAATGGGTGGTACTGGGGCAATAGATGGTGATCTAGAATCAGAAGAGAATCAGGATGAAGAAGATAACCATGGTGACGAAACACACGCTAAAGATAGCGATGATAACAATTCTGAGAACGAAGACAGTCAGCTTTCCGAGAAAGATGAAGAAGAAGACGACAAGAAATATGATAATGACGACGAAGATAAATCTGAGAAAGCAGATGATAATGACAAAGTTTCTGATGATAGAAAAGCTGATGATAATGATAGTCATAATAATGATGGTAGAAAAGCTGATGATAATGATAGTCATAATGATGATGATAGAAAAGCTGATGATAATGATAGTCATAATGATGATGATAGAAAAGCTGATGATGATGATGATGATGACGACGAAGATAAAGAATCCGAGAAAAACGCTGAAAGGAAGTCCGAGATTGATACCAAAAGCTCGGAGGACGAAAAATCTCAAGGTGACGAAAAATCTCAAGGTGACGAAAAATCTCAAGGCGACGACAACAAGAAATCCGAGGTTGACGAGCTGACGAAATCTGATGAAAACGCAAAGAAAACATTCGACGCTGTTGAGGAAAAGAAACCAGAAATTGATACGAAGAAATGGAGCAATGAGGATAAAAAATCAGAAAATGAGAAATCCCCGGATGATGATGATGACGACAGCGATGATAAATCCGTCGAGACTCCTGACAAGAATGCTCACGGGGACAAGAAATCATCATTCGATGACAGCGACCTATATTTCGCCAGTGGCGATGACAAGGGCGCGGAGGAGAGCAAAGATGATGACGAAGATAACGCCGCTGACAAGAAAGTCAGTTGTCGCACTGTGTGTTCTCAACCTATGGACTACGAGACATGCGCAGTTCCAAGATGCGACTATAAGGTTGGCACGATAAGAGATTTGTGTCAATACTTGTGTCATCATCAGAAAGAGCATTGTGAAGAAATTTGTGAATAGTCTTTAGCAAGGCTTTCCAGGAACTACAAATACATGACTAAATCACAATGACCGGTTATCACAATAATGTCCTTGTATTCATGTAATATCATATATACATGCAGTAAATTTAGGAGACTAATATACGCCGGCCTATTATACTTTACATATAGAGTCATACATTGTAAATGTAGACCTAAACATACTGTTAATATTTTATTTGAAAATAGTTATGTAATATGTCAATCAAAATAGGTTTACTTAGGTCACTATCATGTTACTTTAAACCGTCTTTCCCTCGTTCGAAATATTCCAGTGAGAGGCACTTTGGATTTACTTTGATGGAAATTACGTTAAAGTAACTCTACACGAAGTACAATTAAAAGTCGGAGTTAAACTAACTCTAAAATGTCTTAACTTCTCCAAAGAAGTTCCTTCCTTCATCGAATTAAAATAGCCTCCTAAAATAGCAGCGTATCCAATGGTTGAGAATCCCTGCTCAGTTTAATTAAACCAACTAATTCAAGAAATTAATTAAACGACAATTATCAAACATCAAGTAGTATACCACGCACATGTAAGACAGTCTGGTAAGACTGAAACTCTGAACTGGACCTGCGCCATCCTACCTATATATGCCAATTACCATAATTTTTTAATTTTATGAAACTTATGAACGTTGACAAAGTCTTCGAAAGTGTGAGCGAAAGTTGCGGATAACAGTCCGATTGGTCAAAGCATAGATAATAGGATTAGCAACAGCGTTGAAATAAACCAATAACATTGCAACATTGAGAAGCTTAGTTGCACGACATATTCTGGCGAAACACGAGTGCGCTACGAGATACGGCGCCCACAGAATGGCAAATGTTAGCACCAGAATAAACCCAGTTCTAGCAATCCTGTACTCTTGTGGTATGCGAGTTTGGTTTCGCATACGAAGTATGACTGAACTAATCCCTGAACGTCGTTGTCCAATCTGAGACGTACTTGATAATCCTTGGTCAGTTCCATTCGTCTGATCGCTTTCAGTAGTCGTGTTGGAAGCACTGTATGAAACTTGTTGGGAAACGGTTGGGCTTCCATCACGCGTGTCTTCCGCCACTCCAACGCGCGGGTTTTTCTTCGAGATATTTCTGGATCTCGTACTTGATCCCCAGTTGGCCATTGTACGTCTGTTTTCTCTGAGCGTGAGAATGATTTTGGTGTAGGTAATAAGCATACCTAAGATTGGAGTAAGAAATCCTAGAAACATCATAAGAAAGTAGTAAGCACAACTCTTATGCCACGGTGGTGAACAATGATTAGTCCCCGGATGATATTCGTACTTTGTGTCGTCAGCTATTGGCATGACAGCTGATAAGAATGCAAGAAAGTAAGCAGCAACTAGCATTCGGTAAGCAATACGTCTTGTCATTAGAAGACGATGTCGTAGAGGTTTGACCACACTGAAATAACGATCAATTGTGATACAGAACAACGTCAAGACTAATACCATACACAAAAACATATTAGCAAAACCATTGATCTATAAAAAAAAAAAAAAAATTGAAAAAATATTAAACATGAAATATATATTGGGAAATAAAAATTAAATGGACAAAAATAAACTTCATCATCAAAATTCCACAATACTTTTGGATATATTGTCACGTATAGTATTGCATATTTTTCGTATTGTATCGTATCACATCGCATTGTAAGCCGGTATACTGTATTGCATTGTATGTACTATATATTGTATCGTACCGTACTGTATTCTATGGTTTTGTATCGGCCGATTGTATCGTACAGCTGTATTGTATCGTATTATACAATATGTTACAGCAACCGCTCTATAACTGAATTGGGTTTTAAGTTCAAAAAGTAACCGAACAATCATGTACTTTAGTCACTCAACGTCCTTCACAAGTTATATTTACTCGAATAAAGAGCTCTTGAAAAAAACCGTTAGAATTTTGTTATCTAAAATCTCTGCATTTCACTACCGTTACGTTTTTTTTTAAATATATACCCCAAACTTTGCAAATCGTTTGCACAAAAAATTTCCTTTACTCTTTTCAGTTCAAGCTATCCGTAAAACAAGAATATTGTTTACGCACCTGACAAAAGACTTCGCCAAAAATCCACTTTCTTTCGATTATGGCGTGAATATTAAAAGGGATTAGAAGCAAAGCCATGAGTCCACTGATTAGAGTCATGTTCAAAAGAAAGATAGTTATTGCTGTTCTTGATTCACGTTTCTGTTTCAGAATAATAAAGAAAGTTTTGACATTGAGCAAGATTGCAACAACAAAAATAATTCCCAGGGAAGAAGCATAGACGATACGGTATCCCAAAGTTTCTTTCTCTGCAGTACAATTCGAAGACATCTTGATTTGAGCGTATAACCGCAGACGTAGCAGGTGCAAGAAGATGTTGGAGAAATGTCTTTCAATTTCAAACTCACAAATGACACGACCTTCGCAACTTCTGTTCTCTCTTCTGTTCTATCCGGTACCCACGTCAGATAGAAACCTGATAATTATATTCCTTTCCTTTTCAATTATAAAGGTTTTTTCTTGTCGTACATCTGTGTACAGAAGTAAGAATATGAGTATTGTTTGCCAAGATAATGACAGCATAAATCCTGTTGCTAATCTAGAATATTGATTCAGCTTTCCGACCCGTCTCATCGTCTAACCCTCTTCAGACAATTAGAAAAACAGTATTTTTTCTTCTGATTATTTTCAAAATTTGTACAAAAAAAATCATAAAAACGTCAACCAGCATCCCTTATTAACGAACAAATAAAAAGTATCAAATGTCTGAAGTGATTTCAAAATTGTGGCATTTTTAAATAAAGGTGAATAAATGAACACGTATAAACTAATTAGCAGGCAATCGTTCAAACAATTCGTCTTCCTGTTTTCTAAAAATCCAATTAATTTCTTACGGGGTTCAAATGGCTCGTTCAACTTCAAAACGAAGTCAAAAGTTATATTTAAAATAGAAGAACATTGTCATTTCCTCTCCTTCAGCGAGATAGGGGATTGAAAATTATTTTTAACAGTTTCAAGGAAAAAGCGTAGAGCGATTGAATATGTATACGCCAGCATCGTTGAAAGAATGCAAATATAGAAGTAGGATGATCCCTGATATAAAAAAGATACATCGAAAACAGTATTTTTTTTGCAGCACACGCAAAAACTATTAAAAACTCTCTCAATTAGTATCCAATCAATTCAAAAATGTTTCAGATCAAATTGAAGTCAAAATCCGAGTCATTCACTTCGACATGTTAGATCAAAGTCTAATAAATCATTGTTGGTATAACTGATCCCCTAAGCGATACGTCATTATGCATGTGATGCGTGGGATCGAGGCTAACAATATAGAAAAATTACTACAGAAAATATCTTTACTTAATCTTCTTTTAAACCAAACACTAAATGGCAAAAACATTTTTTTATATCTAAGCTAAAATACTGGGGGGGGAAAGTGGTCTTTTCATATAACAGGCCTCAGTGCTTAGCAAGGTAATAATTTATTGTACAGTGCGTGAGTCATCTAACACCAATCTTCTTACCTTATACGCCAGCATGACCCACAAGCAATTCTCAGTCTAAGAGGTAAATGTTTGTAAAACTGCTAACACAGATAATAATGGTATAAAACTAGAGAGAACTGAACTGAAATCCACTGAAATTACCACGCATAAAATGCTACATACCTGGATTATCATATTATTACATACATAATAGCAACATTTAATAGATATATTTGATTAGATAGATACATTTTAAATGTATCTTATAGATACATTTGATTAGATAGATACATTTTATAGATACATTTTATAGATACATTTTATAGAAACATTTTACAGTATTCTTCTCTAATATTTCTGGAGCGCGGACAAAAACCCCTCAAGGTTGGTTTCTGATTGGTTATTATGTCTAGTAACGTCAAAGCGAGGCTTGCTAGTGGTTACAAAAAGGTGACGTCATGCCCGATAAGGATTACTGACGAATTGAAAATTCGGGTCGATCAGTCACAAGGTGTAAATGTATGTCTTAATACTGACCCGCAGGCAGGACTCCCATAATATCTACTCAGGCACTACACCTGAACTCGTGTAGGCTGCTGGTAAGTGTTGATATTCACATCGTGTATTACTTTACCGCCTCCGTTTACAGCATAGTGTCGAGGCTGTGACGTCATTTGCTGCTGGTATTTCGGACAACACTTAGCACAAACAGCAAATCCAGTTCTCATTTCTTTACTAAGCACGTAAAGAATGATGGGATTGACGCAGTTCTGTAAAAATAGCAGAGTAAAAGTGATAAAGAGCGTAATAGCATAGTCGGTAAGCGATTGTTTGATCCAGCGGAGTTCCATTAAAAGAGCAAATACGGTCAACGGGAGGGCGCTGAACCAAAATGCGACGACGATCGCTATCATAACTTTTATAGTTTTAGCATTTTTCTCCAACTGCCTGCGGTAGGTTTTCTCTTGTACATCAGACTCTTTAGCTCTTTGTACAATTCGTTTTCTTTGCTGTGTCAAAGCAACGCCGACACCAAGATAAGCAAACGCAGTCACGAAGAGAAATAAGATAATAAAACTGGCAAGACAGAGGACAGCAATCCTCCTGTGTTGTGGTGACCACTTAGGAGCGCAGATTTTTAACCCAGAAGGAATGGTAAGAACTTTCATTACGAATGCCATTGGTAGAGAAATGAGTAAGTAATCGACCAACCAGATCAGAGCTATGATTAGCTTGACTTTGTAAAATGACAATTTTCTGCCAAAGGGATGGACAATTTGAAAATAGCGGTCCACGGCAATAGCGGTCAGCGTAATCATAGACACGTGAAGAAAAAGGTCTTTTAATGGACTGATAAAACGACACGCAATCTCACCAAAAGGCCAGTCTGCAATATCACTAGCGGCCAGCGGCATCGATAAACATAGAGCACCCAAGTCAGATATAGCTAAGTTGGCGATGAAGTAATTACTCGGTGACCGCAAACGATTCTGGGTAAATATGGTTGCTATGACCATAATGTTTCCCCAGATGCCAAGCACGAATACAAAAGCGAAGATACTGAGCTTAGCAACTTGAATATTCTGAAGAAGATTTTTCGTATCAAGATTATTGTTCGTTGCAAACAACTGTTGTGTTGTGTTATTGCAGCACATGGTGTGACCGATCCAAACTAAATCTTGAATTCTTTTTCTAGAAAATGAACAGAAGGGTTCGCTAGAAACATGTTTGGCTTCAGTCAAATAGTTTTTATAATAAAGACTTGCACAATATTGGAGAAATTACATGCTTAAAACCTGCCAACTGGCAGATAACCAATAACTAAACACTGATAGAATACAATAAAAAATAAAATGGAATAGAATAAAATGGAATAGAATAGATTATAAATTTATTTAGGGATCACTTGGAAAATAGAACTGACCATGAATATTAATTAGAACTGCAGTAAAGAACATAGAAATATATGGAGCGTGGGGGGTTTGATTAAAAAACGATATCAGACGAACTTCTAATTAACTTGACAATTATTAACTGTTCAAAATTTTTTTTAGAAGCGTGGGATGATAACGACCATGATCACACAGTCAGTCGTTTTAACAACATTTCCGGGAAAAAATAACATCTTTTTATTAACATCTTTGAATCTTAAATTAAGCAAGCTTTAGTCAGATAATCCATAGTCAATCGAGATATGGTCTGGAAACTCAGCTAAAGTCTTTGGTCTATCTTTTTGTTCGCCTTTATGCATTTTTATGCACGTTCACTGAACACGTTGTATTTTAGTATAATGAACGAATTGTCCAATAGCAACGTTTCAGTTCAATCACTCAACCGTGCTATTTAAATATTAATAAACCTAAAACAAAGGATGTGCACGGTGTAAGGGTACGGTTCAACATAAAATCCCAGCTCATTATAGGCGCTTTGAAGTTTGCCGAGTTTCCAGACCATATCTCTATTGACTATGGATAATCTCAGGCGGCATAAACAGTGACGTGCATGCATGTATTTTCAGATAACCGTAAGTAAGTGACGATGTATGTACGTGTCTGCAGCAAAATGATATCAATGGTCTGAACTGCAATTAAGAAAAGCTTATGCGCCACGCTGATAACACAATACCTCATTTTTTTGGAAATGAGCTTCATATGTGCCAATTTTTACAAAGGAAAAGAAATCTCGGATCTCTCATTCGTCTGTTCAAACTAACATGACATAGAGAACAACTTAACTCTTAGGGCGTTAGACAGAGTAAAATCGTCTGGCGTTAGACAGAGTAAAATCTTCTGGTACTCTGCATGAAAGGGTTAAGAAGCTATAGAAATAATGAAGTATATTTTGTAGAACCTTTCTTATTTAGTTTTATTAAAATTTTAATGTTTAGAGTCGAAAGAGTATTCAATTCATTAATTATGTCGATGTTATCGTTTGTACGTTAACAAGGACGAGACTTGACGAAAATTACAACAATAGAGCAAGAACTACATCAGACCTTAGTGAAATAAAAGTAGCGTGCTGCGTAGGCAGTGTAGAAACAACAATCGAAATATAGTAAGGTTAGATATACTGCCGAAACAGAGAACGTATAGGAGTCTAATGTTTCGAGCGAAGGCCCTTCGTCAGAGACAAAGGTCTTTCGAGAGAAAGGTCTTTCGAGAGAAAGGTCTTTCGAGAGAAAGGGCCTTCGCTCAAAACGTTAGACTCCTACGTTCTCTGTTTCTAACCTTACTATATTTCGATTGTTATATCAGACCTTATATTAGAATATGTCAAAAAGTGAACTTTACGTTTTATTTTCCATGGCTTCTCTTCCTTCTTTTAAAGAGAGAAGGAAAGAGTCTTGAATTGACCCAAATCTACTCGGTAGATTACCATGCAGGAGGAGGTCTCCACTTGACGAGGAATGCCCACTGTCCAGTAAAAAGTTTGTGCAAAAGCAAAGCAAGTTCACCTTGATCAGTCGTTGTTCCAATCGCGGTATAGAATCACCCGAGTAGACGGTAGTTGCCTACCGGTATCGACTTCGTTTACGAAACAGGCTTTAGTATTTTACTCTGTCTAATGCCAGACGATTTAACTTGTGATGTATAGAGAGCCATCGGTATAGTAAAGAAGTTAAATACACAAGTGATTCCAAAACGCAGCCAGGGTAGTGATACTACTGATAAAACATATAGTCTTACTCTCCTAAAACTAATTTCTGTTAAGGAGAACAGATCATCACTCGTATGATATAAGATAAAAAAAACACAATAAAGTTGAAATAAAACTCTATAACAAACACTATACTAAGCTCTGGTAAAATAACAAAGCATTTATTTACTTACAGTTACAAGAGATCCTCAGACACTCTGATTTATCTCTGATGCGTCTGACCTAACGAATAGCAACGTTTAGAAGTTAAGAAAACAAGACATGACATTTAAGTAAACGGAAGCTGAACTTAATTAAAGATAACTGGATGTAATTAAACGGAGTCTAAAGAAGAGATGATGAGCGAACGGAGGTTCATGCACTCTAGTTATCACATATGTTTGCCCTTCAGCCTCTCCGTGATGAGTAAGAAGTGGAAAAAATGATAATAATCACATCATCGATCGACACATGCGTTTTGCTTAATTATGCCTTATATATATATATATATATATATATATATATATATATATATAGAGAGAGAGAGAGAGAGAGAGAGAGAGAGAGAGAGAGAGAGAGAGAGATAGAGAGAGAGAGAGAGAGAGAGAGAGATAGAGAGAGAGAGAGAGAGAGAGAGAGAGAGAGAGAGAGAGAGAGAGAGAGAGAGAGAGAGAGAGAGAGAGAGAGAGAGAGAGAGAGAGAGAGAGAGAGAGAGAGAGAGAGAGAGAGAGAGAGAGAGAGAGAGAGAGAGAGAGAGAGAGAGAGAGAGAGAGAGAGAGAGAGAGAGAGAGAGAGAGAGAGAGAGAGTGTTTAGAAAGAGTGCCAGCCTTCGTAGGAGGAGGCTAGCCCTATGACTTATATGAAGGCTCACATCCTTGGTACTGTAATGTAAGCTAAAACCAATTTTACAGCAGATTTGACTTGCAGGCAAGATTTCGGCCAAGAAGGCCACCCCTAGCTCTTATAGATAGGTAGACTCGCCTTCTTCCAATACAAACACCGGCAATATAGAAATAAGACAAAATTTATATGATAGAGTGCCACCCATTCTAGCCCTAGAGGGAGGGGGGGGGGGGGAGATATACGTAGCCACCTGAACTACGACTAAACTTTCATACTGGATATAACCCTATCATGCAGTCATATAGTAAGGAAATTAAACTGACTTTATTCTGGATAACTCTATCAGTCATATCTAAACTGTTCTCCCTAGAGGTCCACTAAGGACCATTCCTCATTGATCCGGTGTTATTACAGGAGGAAACCAGAGTAAACTGAACTCACGTTTCTCTCTGACGAAGGGCCTTCGCTCGAAACGTTAGATTCCTACGTTCTCTGTTTCGGTAGTATATCTAACCTAAGTTACTAAACTAAACTAAACTGACTTTATTTACTGGATAACTCTATCAGTTATCTCTAAAATGTTCTCCCTAAAGGTCCAGTAAGGACCATCCTCCCAGTTTTACTACAGGAGGAAACCAGAGTAAACTCAACTGACTTTATTTACTGGATAACTCTATCAGTCATCTCTAAAATGTTCTCCCTAAAGGTCCAGTAAGGATCCAGCCTAAATGAAACTTTAATCTAATAACTGCATGTACCAAGCAGGAACGACCTCAGGTGGCAGAGGTGAAAGGCATGTGCTCTAAGTAACCATTGTGCTACCGACACTCCCAAAATAAACCAAAACAAACTTTTCATTTATATGACTGGAATGCATGCAGGCGGGAAAGAGTGTCATTCTTCCTGGGTGGCCTGTTCCACGTCCATGTGAAGAAGGGAATACAATAACACAAACAAAAAATGACACAACAGCTACTGTATATCCCAAGAAAAGTATCTTTTGTCAATTGCTTGGTGTTAAACAAACACTACTCGTCTTGCGCAGTACGTATTTATTGCAACTAAATTGTACAAAGTCTCAGGATAATTTGACAAATTAAGTTAATATGCCTCGGTAGATTCTAAAGTTAACCCGGACGAAGCCGACACAGCACGACAAAGTACGTTGAAAACAAGTCTTTTATTAACACTTTTAGACATCAAAACTAATCTTAAGGCCGCGGTCACACTAGCGTGCTTGCTTGTGACGTCAAATGCTAGAATTTGAGACGAACGTATTAGTCCGCAATAAGTCTACTTGTGACTCAATAGCTGGATGGCAAACCATAAATACTTGAAGTTTGACAAAAAAATGTTAGAAAACGTATTAATCTGCAATAAGTCTACTTGTGACTCAATGGAGAGATGGCAAACCATAAATATAGACCTTGAACTTTGACAAAAAAATGTTAGAAAACGTATTAATCCGCAATAAGTCTACTTGTGACTCAATGGAGAGATGGCAAACCATAAATAGACCTTGAACTTTGACAAAAAAATGTTAGAAAACGTATTAATCCGCAATAAGTCTACTTGTGACTCAATGGAGAGATGGGAAACCATAAATAGACCTTGAACTTTGACAAAAAAATGTTAGAAAACGTATTAATCCGCAATAAGTCTACTTGTGACTCAATGGAGAGATGGCAAACCATAAATAGACCTTGAAGTTTGACAAAAATTAGGAAACTTCTCAACAAAAATAGAAAGTATGATATGCATTGAATGCGTGTTAGGCATTTGGAAATGGTTAACTGGCGTATTGAAAATCGATCGCACATGAACACTTGTGACACACTGAGTGAGTTTTAAGATTACAAATGCGGACAACCTGCCACCTTCTGATGACTGCACAGTGAGATGCTCTCAGGAGGACTTGTATTAGACTATAAGACTCTGCATCAATGGTGGCGAGCAATTGCAAATGTCTGAAAAACCTTCTAATGGCACACGAAATTATCTAACCATTGAGCACCGGATAGAAGCTAAAATTAATATAACCTTTTAACAGGCGTTTGGTAGACATTCTTTAACACTTTGAGGCCTGGACCTCTCCCTGTGCTGAATAAAATCGTCTAGCGTTAGCCAGAATAAAATACTGAACACTCGTCGTCAGGCTTCAATAACCTGAAATACCCAGAAAATATTTCGAATTAGCATCGAACCTGTACCCTTCTATTTGATCTCTGTCTGACAAGCTATAACTATAATCTTGTTATGGTTTATAATACTTTGTCAATGTTTACTTTAGCAATAATGGATCGAGCAGTCGTCTCTTTGCTATCGTGTACATTATTTTTTAGACTTGTTATTGTACACAGTTGGTTCGTTTAGTTTCGATGTTTAAAAACAATCTGTTTTTACTGTGAGAGACGTTGTTCACTTTGTAAATTTTGTAACCTCCCAGGAAACGCTGAAGCCTCTGGATTCTAGGGTAGTGATTTAGAGGAACTTAACATTTCCTCAGAGGAAGTGTTATATATACAGTTATACATACATACAAATATTATACACATCGAAAGAAATTAATAGAATGGGTGTAGGTCTTTTGCACTTCCCGTTCGGGAACAGCATCTCTTCACGTGATCAGTGTAAGGAGTAGTTAGTACATGTATACACCTTTACTATATAAAGATGGACAACTCGTGATATCACTTTAACTAGAAACCTTATAGAGCCTCAGATACTGGCCCAATTAATTAAAACGTCTATAACTACACCGTCATCAGAAGGTTACAAGTTCGGTTTGAAGTTGAGAAATACTTTTTGAGTATTTGAGCTTGACGAACGTCTATACCAACAATTAAAACTCGCTTCTTTAAAAAACAAGTGCGAAAAAAAAAGAAAGCTAGAGTGTATATACAGTTGCGCAAATGTCATCATTAGGGCCATTTAAACAGGGAAAATAAGTCGCGACTTAATTAAGACGCGTCCTCAATTTCTAGCAAGTCGCGACTTATTTTGGACTAACTTTCAACCCTGTTCTTATTTTAGTCGCGACTTACTTTGGTCCCGAACAAATTGACCATTTATACGAGTATGTTCGCGACTTAAATAGGACGCGTCTTAATTGAGTCACGACTTATTTTGGACTAGCTTTCAACCCTGTTCTTATTTTAGTCGCGACTTACTTTGGTCCCGAACAAATTGACCATTTATACGGACCTATACGAGACTTACTTTGGTCCCGAACAAATTGACCATTTATACGGACCTATACGAGTGTGTTCGCGACTTAAATATGACGCGTCTTAATTAAGCCGGCGACTTATTTTCTCCCGTTTAAATAGCCCTAGTATATATTTTCATTTTGATTCGCAGAATATAACAAGTGCATGTCACTAAGGGGGCGATTACATGGACCGGGCTGGCCAACCGGGATGAGTTTACGAAACGATTACATGGAGCGGGCTAGCCCGGTAAGCCGGGATGATTTCAGGCCGAAATTCGCAATTATCAAGTAAATAAGGGCAAAGTTACGTTAGTTTTACTTCAGTTTTACACCAATTAGTCTATTATTTATTTTGTAAGCCCATCCTTAGGGGCTGTTTACATGAGCCGGGCTAGCCCGCTTGCCATGTAATCGAAATGTTAAAACAACATGCGTTTGATATATAAAGCGGGCTAGCCCGGTCCATGTAATCGCCCCCTAAAGGAGAAACGTAAAATGGCGCCTTTGAAGACGACACAACTACACAAGTGAAGCTATACCAACGAGATCACGACTCAAAACACTTAAGCATGGTTGGTTTAAAAGGCAGTAACCTACCATCTCGAACTCAAGAAACAAAAAAATATTGTTCGAAATGGTAGAAGTTCGACAAAGCAAGAGTAGCGTCAAGTATTTTTGCCTGTTGAGTTCAAGAAAGTGCGAGATTTCAGCATGGATTTCAGCTGGTCAGATTCTACTGTACAAGTGTACAATGTTCTATGTTCTATGTTACAAGACACAAACAAAGATAATATACCTCTTATATATATTCCAAGCTTCTTTCTTGTAGAAAATACACTGATGTAGGACACAAGATGAATACTAATTCAATATCGGTTTTATTTGACGTGTTTAAAAGATCAGATGAAGTGTTGACATCCGAGTGTTTATTCAACAACATGATGAGTGCATCGCCTGTAGAGGGGCAAAACCCGAGTGGGATATTTACATTAAAAAACTAAGTGCTCACGGAAACACACAATCTACTTTATTCATCCATCTATGCAAGGCTACGCTCTTGACCTGTTCACTCAGACTGATTTCCTAACGAGGAAATCTCAAAATTTCAGGGCTGAGTTTGTTTTTAACAGGTTGAAAAAAACTTGGCGAGAAAAAAACGTGCATAGTGAGTTCTCGTTTGACAGATTATCACTTGTTAATATTGATCCGTTTCTCACCTAGCACCTAGCTATTGTGGACTATCATGTTGCACAGGAAATATTACTTCTCTCTCTCTCCCTCTAATCCTCTTTCTTACACTCCTCCAACGCCCGAAAAGCCCGACCTTGCAAGGTCGAAACGCGTCGAGGGTTGCCGACTTTACAAAATACCTTTCCCAACGCATTCTCGTCCATTCACTATAATATCCTTTACGTCTCCCTCTTCTGTCTCCGATCTTATACTCTATCTATGGGCCCTTTTACACATCTTCACTTTAAATACATATCTCCTAAATAAGTTTATTTCAGTAATCCTCCAATGTAATGGTTCAGCCTAAGCTCCTAGTATGTATTGTTTGATACCGTATCGCAATGTTTAATACCAGTGTTGGTCCAATTACCCATCTATCAATGAGAAAAACTCTGCTTCTGCAGTGTGGTAAAAGAATACTCGAATACTTAGTATAGGATAATCAGTTGTCATTTTCATTAGTTTTCCACTATTTCAATGTGATTCGTTCAATGCATCAAAGATAAATTACTATTTCTTACAAAAGAGGTGGTCACTTGTTGATAAAATGCTTCATTGAACACACCTGTTGATGTAGCCTTAGAAGATTTGAACTATGCAGTGTTTCTTCTAAAGGTCGAGCTGTCAAGCTGAGAAAACTATTTAAATAGCCATTACTTTGCGCTAGTTTCAACACTAAATCTAGTGAGATAACGACCGACATTCTTCATAATCGGATTCCAAGCTTGTATAAATCGTTCACTAATTCACTTCTTTTGTATTTTATTAAATATTATAACAAGATAAACAACTTGTACATTGTATTCGTCAAATTTGTTCAAAGAATGATCAATTACGACAATTGTACAATACTTTGTTGAGCCGCACTATTGTGGAATTCTGGCAATTTTTTTATAAGCGGCTAGCGTAATATAGTCCTCAGGTCTTTCAAACACAATACTCAATTAAATTATTGAAACAACAAAGTGAAAATGTTGTATAACATTAATTATTAAAATAACACAGAATGTTGCTCGCCACTCTCCATCTGGCATAAGTAGCTCAATAATAGAAGTTGTATATATTTCTAACTTTCTGAGTCTCAGTAGCTCAATAGTCAGAGCATGTCACGGGTCATTAGAATGCTATATACAGCTTGCACACGTTTGTAATATTAGCTTTTCAACTAAAACTCATTAGATCAATTGCTGTAAACATATCGAGTGCCTCCCAGGTTATTGAAAGATTACAAAGGCCGCATTTTGTCTTAAGAATTACGTTGGCAATGTCCATGTTCTTTTCGATCTATCATGCAGACTGAAGTTAATATTTACATACCAATTAGAAGTTACAGCCACTGGTCTTTTATATTAATCTCATAGTGAATTCCTGCAGGCGATGTGCTGATCAATTTAAATATATCTATAACAATAACAATAACAGTTAGGATTGGCGATCTAGACAATAACCCCGACATTGTTTTTTTATCAGTTTCAAACTGCACAAAGCTGACACTTAAATGCATGTGCCAAATCAAATGTAAAAATACTAACATTTCACAAACTGACGATCGACCATGCAAATCAAGAGTTTCCTTTGCTACAAAAAAAAAGACAAATAACTGTTTTACATAAACGTGGCCGTTGAATACCAAATAACAGTTATTCACTAATTAAACACTTTAAATAATTGTAGAGCAGTGTTTACCGAACCCACTATTTGACCTTCCTTATGGGATTTTCTGACCCTTGATAATGTTAACTTAGATAATACTCCGCGGCACTTTGACTACAATACAATACAACAACTTTATTTAAAGAGGTTACCCTCTTTAAATAAAGTTGTTGTGTCCCTCATGTCAAAAATGTCGAAAAGTTACAAATATATAATGTAATATAGATAAGAAATATAAATTAACTATTTACAAGGAATCAAGAATTATATATATATATTATAGAAAGGGAAAAAAAAAGCTAGCTGTATATACAAGCATATGCAGAAGATACAACGATTGGAAGATTATAATAATACTTCAAAAAAGTCAATGTTTTTATAAGATTTGATAAAATATTTTCTCAGAGCTTTCTTAAATGAGCGGACACTTGGTTTTCGCTTTATTTTTAGTAACCTTATAATACTCATCACGTTTCATTGTATATCTATATAGATCTGAAGATAAGATTGTTAGGAAATCCCAGGAAAGAGGTATCACTCACGAAAGATAGTAGTCCACAGAGAAGGAATAAGGGTTTATATTTTGTGAAAGAAGCTTACGTAGATCATGTTGAGTGGAGTGCATACCAAGGTAGATCAATAAGCTTGTACGATAGAACATTCATAATCCAATATAATCTAACATATATACTTAAAAAGAAAATCCTTACCGACTTTGAAGAGCTGCTGTCCTATTTCCTATCTTATATAAGTACAACTTACCTGTTCTTATTGCCAGATGATAGTGTCCATAACTCACAGCTCAAAGCGTTTGAAGAAAGACTGCTGGTTGCTTCAGACGTCTTTTGTGGTGCCTTAACACGCACGCAGAGACTATTCATCGCATGACAAGAGAAAATTTACAAATGATTGATAGTGACGTTTTGAATGCCTTTCCAACGCCACGTCTTTTCAACGATGCATAGAGAGAGAGGACCTAATAGAGCTTAACAACAGACGTGGTAGTCCAATAAAACCAGCAAGAAAAATATCACTCTCCTACTCTTGCTATACGCTGCGAAAGTATTCCAACAGAGAAGGGACCAAACGAAGTGAATAAAAGATAATTTGAAGTTCTTTTTCTTGACTGTTTTCACGCCGTTCATCAGTTTTTATCAGCGGGATTTTCCATTTCGTTAGCTCAGATCACGCTGACAAGATATTCCACAAGGTGTTCATTGACTGGCTACGTTTGAACGCAAAATAATGATACAGTACATTTCCCGAACTGTTTTATAAAATGTAATCATTTTTTTCACAGCGAAGTTCTTTAAATCCCGATGCTATAATATCAGCTCACTTAACATTAAAAAAAATCGCCGTTCTTGCATTCCGCGGTCAATATTCTCAAGCAAGCAGTCCTGACGTCATTTATAGGCAGTGACGCCATTTCAAGACAGTGACGTACAAATAAAGGGATCGGGGTGTTATTTTAAGATTAACTGTCGATTAAAAATACACCCCATACGTACATGGGTAGGTCTGACTTCAGAAAGAGAATTTCAACACTCAACAACTGGAACTTGTAACTTAACGATACCCCCGAAAGTAACGATACCCCCGAAAGTAAAGATACCCCGAAAGTAACGATACCCCCGAAAGCCGAAAGTAACGATACCCCGAAAGTAACGATACCCCCGAAAGTAACGATACTCCCGAAAGTAACGATACCCCCGAAAGTAACGATACTCCCCGAAAGTAACGATACCCCGAAAGTAACGATACCCCCGAAAGTAACGATACCCCCGAAAGTAACGATACCCCCAAAAGTGCGGCGGCGCCCGGCACTCACGCCAAAACGGACCCTTCCGCCCGATACTCGAAATATGCAATAAGAAAACCCCATGTGTTATATATCTTTTAATTAATATACATCATTTTGTATTTTTTTGTCCTTGATGAACTTTTTTTTTACTGAAACAATATTATTTGGTGAAATTCAGCACCACAACGCACACAATATTAGCTACCAGACTTGTGATTCGGTGAAATACGATATTCCTTGTTTTGGAATGGCATTTTCAGACAATCCTGGTCAAAATCACTCGGACACCTTGCCTTAAATCACATCTGATACCAAATTTCCTTCTAAAAATCATTCCCCCCACTCCCCCCATTCAATGTTGATAAAAATTTGCGCTGAACATACTTTGCATTTCATTTTCTAACCAACATTGAACGGGGGTAGTGGGGGGTGATGTTATTTGAACATAATCTTAGGAATTGATGCGCTTAAGTTCGTTTTACGCGACTGTCCGAGTTAATTTTGGCCAGGATTGTAGATTGGATTGATACTTGGGTAAGGCGCTAATCACTTCGCACTTTGTTTATTAATGCCTGTAAGATGATACACCGGACACCGGCATTGGTAGTCATAGAACATACGCAGGAAACCTTGCCCTAGCTTTACGTAGATAATTCGTCATGCTGTATATTTTAGCATGCCCTAGCATGTATATAAAATTAATATATAATAAATAAGTACTTAATAGTAATATTTAGTCAGACAAAATTGTGAGACACATGATGTAAAGGATTATGAATTTCACTTGCTCACATTTGGAAAATATCATTTTCAGATTACTTATTTTCACATACTCTCCGGGGGGGGTTTGAGCCCCCGGGCCTGTAGGTACCCGGCACTCACATGCTCCTGGGCAGAACCCTGATCGGAGGAAGAACACTGACTCGTGTTGGATATATTACGTATTACATTGTCTCATGTTTAACTTTGATATTTATACACATATTGATTTACTTCATAATATTGATTTACTTCAGATACGCATTTTCACTATCCAAAAGTAACGACCCCCCGAAAGTAGCGACCCCCCCCCCCCGAAAGTAGCGATATGAATGGCTAAATACGAAAGTAACGACATCGTTTATACTTTGGGAAGTTTACGGTATCTATTCATTTATTGTACGACTACGTACGTACAGGAATTGACATCCACACCTTTGATAATATTGACTGAGTCTGGTCTATAAGATGAGAAGAACGTCACGTCCGCACCTCTTCCTTCTCTCCTGATGGCGCTCATACATTATTTACTAGCCTAACTTTCTCTAAGACGTACACCTCTCTAAGGTGCTGTTTACACCAGTCGGGCTAGCCTGGTTAATTGGGCTCACGCGATTGATTAGGATCTCACTGCGCTTTTAAAGCTCGCATGAACTAAATTTACAAAGTTAAGAATTGGTTTGGTTTAGATGTAAACGAATCCTAACGTTAATTCAAATCTCCTTTTGTGGCCGAGGAAACAATCTCGTGACACGAGTCAGCCCGGTTAGCCGGGGCTAGCCCGGCTCATGTATAAACAGCCTCTACTGAAGAGAGACATATTCGGTCCTGAGAGTGTCTGTTTTAGAAAGAGTTCACTATATATAAAATTGGACCTCGATTTAGATTGAGTACATGTTTAAAAAATATATCAGATACATAAGAAACTTGAAAATGTGAAATGCATCTATATCTTCGCATGCACGATACAGAGTATCTCTGACTTTCGTCAGAGAGAAACGTGACGAAGGGCCTTCGCTCGAAACGACTCCTATATGTTCTCTGTTTCGGCAGTATATCAAACCTTACTATATTTCGATGATACAGGGTAAACTTTATTAATTATATAACAAATATTTCATGGCGCGGTGTTCCACAACATAATATTAAAATATTCTATTTCACATAAAATTATGGATATTTCTCACTTGATTGATGGTTCATCCCCGTTGTCTTCTTTTATAAAAAAGTCGTCAAGTTTGGCGTTTTTAATAATTTCTAAGAAGCGATCATCGTCTAGCATAGCTTGGTATTGCTCGTCCTTTTCTGGTCCTAGAGACCATAGTTTCTCCAATTCATATTTAGCACGAACCTCAGGAAGAAACAAATGGACTACAATGTTACCTAGACAGAAATAAAAACAAAAGTAGAATAAACTGATAGAGCAAAGTAAAAAGGTGGTAAACTGACGATATAGTCTTGAGCTGAGCCATTTTACTCTGATGATCAGGACTACGTTCAAAATGAGAGTAATTTCTTATCACAACTATTCTTGGCAGTTTACCACGTTTTAACTTTTCTCTATATCTAAATACTGCTTACGCCGCACTCTACTTGTTTCAATGATTTGATTTCATTAAAAGTTAAGCGAAGTTTTTTAAATCTGTAGGACACCATTTTGATAACAATTTTCTCTTAACACGAGTTTTATTTGCTTGCATATATATATATATATATATATATATATATACAGCAAAAATCGACAAAATCATCCTTGGCAAGGAGCCTTGTTCAAAAGCTAGTCATATCCACTAGCTTTTAATAGACAAAGATAATTCGTTCGTGTCATATCCACTAGCTTTTAATAGACAAAGAGAATTCGTTCGTGTCATATCCACTAGCTTTTAATAGACAAAGAGAATTCGTTCGTCTGTAGAAGGCTGCTAGAAAAAAGTGGACAAGTGACTAGACAAGTAATTGGCATGCACTTAAAGTGCACATGAAACGAAAATTAAGTTTGTCTTATTTGAAAGAACACTTAAAATGATAGAGTAACATCTTTTGCAGTTTTTCGTTTCCTTGCTTCGTTCTTGAGATATTTCAATTTGTTTTATATGTAAAGTAAACAACTTGACGTCACATGTGCATAATGAGTTATCAGAGAAGGTTGTATATCTTTGCTATTATCAAACATAATCACTTGAAAATTCTACATGTTTGGCGTTGTGAGAGAAACACACGCACATACTTCCTTCGAATTAAGTTTGGTTTGATAATAACAAAGATATACAACCTTCTCTGATAACTCATTATGCACATGTGACGTCAAGTTGTTTAATTTACATTACAAACAAACTGAAATATCTCAACAACGAAGCAAGGAAACGAAAAACGGCAAAATATGTTACTCTATCATTTTAAGTGTTCTTTCAAATAAGACAAACATAATTTTCGTTTCATGTGCACTTTAACTTCGAAGTCTACTGCATCTTGCTTTTCGTTCAGTTTGAGATTTGACTGACAATCTTTCAAAGTTGATCCATTATATTAACAATTATAATTATATTAAAAATTAATAATTTCATTGGGCATCGTGGTATATTTTGCGGACTAAAATGGAAAATTCAGCGGGCTAAAATATATTTTAAACAGTGAAATAAAATGAGTGTGCTGCGTGGACAGTGCTGAAATACAAATCGAAATATATATAGTATAAGGTTTCAGTACTACCAAAAATATTGAACGTAGTCTCCTAACGTTTCGAGCGAAGGCCCTTCGTCAGAGAGAAACGTCAGGTTTTCTCTTGTCGACGGTGAATCCTATATATACACATCGTGAGCAACTGCCGTAACATTTGTCAAAGAAAATTGTCAAAGGAGCCATTACGATCATGGCACACACGCGAACAAGTTTACCAAGGTAATTGTCAAGAAATAACTTTGGTTTGTGCGAGTGGGTTTAGTTTAAATGCTAAACATATCTTAATATGTTATATATATTAAAATAAATTTAGTTTCTAAAAGGAAGTTGAGTAAACGCAACTCCTTAAAGACGTTTTCTTTAATATATACAATTAGAATTCGAGTTAGCCGCGTATTGTTTATACAATACTGCATGTGTTCTTATTTCAGATAAGATATGTATATATATCAAACCATATACATTCAATCATCTAATCTGATATTTTTTTATTTCCCGAAATTATTCCCATGCAGAAATGCAAAATATTTTACATTCGGAACTCTATAGTTTTCCGTTAGAGCGCTTCTTCCCTGGATACCCCGCAGCTATAACGCACGACTGTCATAACAAAGCAAACAGACTTCCTGAGTTAAATAACGTAACTGTGCTATTTAAGTTGGATAACTTAAGCAAGGCGAACATAGGGGGGCTTTCTATTTACACGGTTAGACTGGTCAGTCCGGTTAAATGGAACACGATTCGTTTGAGACCTGGGATAGTCTGACTGGAAAATTTGGTCCTAATCAAAAGTAAGTCCATTCTGGCCGGACTGATAAGTAGCCTGCGTGCAGACTTCACCTGGAACGGAAACGGGTGAAGTCTGCACGCAGGCTAACTGGTAAGCGCCCCTAGAACAAATTCACATTATGCATGCATGGTAGAGAAAACGAGACAAAGCTGACAGTTTGGAAGACTTCCAACTGAATGTACATTCAGCTTGTATATCTTAGGGCGCTTTCCAATTGACAAGGTTAGACCGATCAGTCCGGCCAGAATGGACTTGCTTTTGATTAGGACCAAATTTTCCAGTCAGACCATCCCAGGCCTCAAACGAATCGTGTTCCATTTAACCGGACTGACCGGTCTAACCGTGTAAATGGAAAGCCCCCTAAGACCCCGTTTACACTAGAGCAAAAGTATCCGGATTCACATCGTTTTTTATTCCCATGAGAATGAAAAACAATGTGAATCAGGATACTTTTGCTCTAGTGTAAACGAGGCCTCAGATAAACTTTAGTTAGACTTTTGTTGAAATTGTAGCTTAAGACAGGCGAACATTTTAAACTTTATTATAATTTATTCTTTCCTTATTTTTGGTTTACTATTTTAAATTCGGTTAATTAGTGTCTTTTTATTATAGTTAGTCAGGTTTCAATTTTCTAACATCTAAACAAGTCAAAATTTGATCAGTTATTAAAGACCATGTTAAGAACTTTCGACGGAAAACGTCCGGAATACCCCCTCAAAAATGTTATAGTTATTCATCAGATTAGAAGTCTTATTAATATGCTGTGTTATCAAAATTACTTCTTTTAATTAGCTTCCAGCATTCTCGTCGCTTTCGGTGTATGTATAACCGGATCAGTTTATCCTGGCACACTTTAGCTATTATACTCGTGGGTTGAAAGCTTATAGTCATGATATTCGTAGACGATTTTTATGATGTTTATGTATGTGCATGGAATAGTGAAGTTTTCCGGTATACGCACCGACAAGGAACGTTTATGTACTATGTACAGAAAACGTTTAAACCATCTCAAAGACGTCTTAAATGTCTCACTTAAACGTCTAGCAGAATTTCGGAGAATCAGGGCCTGTTCACATGAGGCGAGTTATCTCGGGGGGTAGGGTTATCCCTATCCCCCGAGATAACTCGGTGTTAGTTTATTTCCATGTTAAAAAAGTAAACCGTTCACATGAGACCGAGATAACTCGGGGGATAGGGATAACTCGGTCGGAGCGATAGGGTAACCCTAGCCACCGAGTTATCCCTACCTTCATGTGAACGCTTTCACCCGAGTTATCTCGGGGGGTAGGGTCAACTTAGGCATGCGTATTTATGCTGTTGCTTGGGATAACTCGGGGTGAAATAGGGTCAACTTTGACCCTATAGCCCCCGAGTTATCCCTACTCCCCGAGATAACCCGGTCTCGTGTGAACAGCCCCTAAGAGAATAACGAATACTATATTTATCCAAATAATGTGTACTTAGCTAACAGCAGTTCACAATCTTTCCCCCCTAAGTAATAGATAAATCCCGAGAACGAGGAATGTATGCTATATAAAGCCTTTATATCGCAAACATCCCAACGTTCCAGGGATTTATCTGACTCTAATTTATTATTGAGAAGGTTTTCCAACAAAGTTTTGTGTGTTTTTTTCCACTTTGGACAAAGATTTTCCTTGTTTTTTTCTTCATTTCGTTTCTAATTATTATTCAAGGGCTTTATGCGATATAAAGACCTCGGAAGAACAATAATAAATTAATTTCCTATAATATACAAAAACACTACCTACGCAGCACTCAAATATTTATCCAAAAATGTGTACTTAGCTAACAGCAGTTCACCATCTTTTCACTTCCCTATATCCCAAACACTATACCTACGCAAGCATTCTATATACTTTTTACACTTTTAAATTGGTGTCAGTCAGCTTATAAAAACTGTTTAATACGGAAAATAAGAAAGACGAATAAATATTTATCCAAATATGCAAACGAGGCACTTCGTAGCCACTTTGCATGGCTACCGTGCACTTCTTCATAATACTCTGCCATTGAATAGGTAACTTTTTTCTATTTCTCTTTTTTATGCTTAGTCGATGTAAATTTTAAATCTGTATAGTGTGAAATAAAATGAACTTGACCTTGACATGACAAAAGAACTGCAAGATAGCGGAATTTAACCGTAGCCCTACCCTTTCCCTCTGATCGGCTTGATATAAACACTTCAGTTCTAATCATCCAATTGTCGTTCATTTGCCATTCTCCAATTAAACCATTCCTGCTTAGGATGTCTGAGGGTAAACTCCCTTTGACGGGTAAAATCGTCTGGCGTTAGACAGAGTAAAGCAATAAAAGGCGCCGTTTTTAGCTGGCTCATTTGCATGCATGCAGGCAGGGATTTATTAAAATATTATTCTCTCGCATTCATTGATAAATTAATAAAACTATCAATAAGACATGGTGTATATTGCTACTCTGGTTTAAGGTGTAAACCAATCAGGTTCTTTATCATAAACTGAGCTCACCACAACTTTTGTGGATATCTCTTAGAAAATAAAATAAAATAAGATGAAAAAGGAAACTACATGAGGTCACCACATAGAGTGCACGTATCTCCCCAAAACTAAAATTATAGAAAAATAATGGGGGTCATGAATCAATGTGGGTACCTCCTCGATACCTATAAATAAGTGTAAATATAAAACATAAAATAATATGGAGTCGCCATGCAGTTAGTGTGGGTATCTCCCCGAAATTAATTTATTATTGAGTCGGTTTTCTTTGTTCTTCCGAGGTCTTTATATCGCATAAAGACCTTGAATAATAATTAGATACTGCAAGTCTAAGAAGTGTCAAAGATGATTGGTCAGTTCAAATTTAGAAATGGTTAACGTTGTAAGTGGCCTCGGTTCACCAGTTTTAGCAGTAATAGTCACTAATAATAGTCACTAATAATAGTCACTAATAATAGTCACTAATAGTGATATTATATCATTGCAGTCGTAGATCTTAGGTGCTGATTACACGAGCCCGGGCGATCCCGGGCTAGCCCGGCTGACTCGTGTCACGAAATTCTTCCCCGGCCGCAAAAGGAGATTTGAATTAACGTTTAGACTTCTAAACTAAACCAATTCTTCTTTGTAAATTTAGTTTATGTGAGTTTTAGAACCACAATAAAGTCCTAATCAATCGCGTGAGCCAAGTTAACCCGGCTCATATGCATGGGGTCACCACTTAACGTGCAGGGTATCTCCCGGAAAATGTAATTGTAAAAATATAGGGTATATACGTACTTATACGTTAAGTGGAGACTGGTATATATAATTTCGGGGAGATACCCACACTAGTGGTGACCCTGAAAACTGTTTACAAAACTATCAATGTTTTTCAAGGTGATAATTGAATAATTCGAAAATAGGTTTGTCAGTATACACTGCGTTGATTATTTAGTTGCAAAGCTTTTAAATATGTTGTTTGCAAATTGTATTGTGAAAAAATCGAAATATAGTAAGGTTAGATATACTGCCGAAACAGAGAACGTAGGAGTCTAACGTTTCGAGCGAAGGCCCTTCAGGCCCTGACGCTCGAAACGTTAGACTCCTACGTTCTCTGTTTCGGTAGTATATCAAACCTTACTATATTTCGATTGTTGTTTCAACACTGCCTACGCAGCACGCTACTTTTATTTCACTAAGGGAAAAAATGTCTGCAGAGCAGTAAATCAAAAATACAATCCTTTTTATTTTATTTTTATCAGTTATTTTAATATCATAAATATTACTATTGTTATTAAATATTGGTTTCACCAGAAGATATCGGAAGAAATTACATCAAATTAAGCGAACTTGATTGTCTTTTTAAAATACTTATTTGTTTGAGAAACTATATCAAACACTGATGCATGAAGAAAGTTTTAACAGATATTTAAACACCTCGAAGTTTGTAAAAACAATTGGCTATACATCATCTCATTTTTTCACGGTAATTTCTTGCTGTTTACACAGATATCCTAACCGCTAAACACTCCCAGTGTATGATATCTCATTGATCGTGGCAAGGTATAATTATATTAGTAATCAAACACAAGCAAAAACAACTGTAGTACAAGCTACTCATGTCAGTGCCTGATCAGAAAATTTTAACAATTTCGCTATTTCGCTAAAATCTTTAATTGATATTTATTATAGTTAGTTAGGGACTTGATTTAACGAGGGTTACACTTGGCAGCAATATAATAAAACTACTGAAACAGAAATAAAAATAGTCAATGATGCAGAGATAACTTTATCTCACTGTAATTCAAAAAAGTAATGTTCGTTCCCAATATAGGTTTTCCAGACATTTCCAATACTGTTGTACATCATAGAGCACATCAAGCGCTCAATATACGTGCCGGTTAAGATACCGGATAATCGCTTCATTTATTTAACAAATTAAATGTCTCTTCAATGATCCCTTACACGGCAAACGAGTGTACACATACCTCCCACTACAGGCAGGGGTTAAACAACAAATGTCTCCATCTTTAAGACGGTTATGCAATATCGAACTTCCCTCTCATATACCGAGAAATTTATTCTAAATCGCCAATCACCAACAATTTTAATGCTGTTACTAAAAATTGACATCGTCAAAAACCCTCACCTATATTGCATATACTGTAGTCTACTAGTAGGAGTTACGTCATACGTGTTTTTGCTGCCTGTTTTTGCATGATAATTTAAAAGGAAGATATAAGATGGCTGAGTTTTTTAAAAAAATACACCGTCAATGCGTTGGATGTGAAGCGGATGTAATGCTGGGGATAATGATAAATTTGTAACATTAGTGACTGTCTAAAAATACCGCAGTGGGCACCACGGAACTTAATGCTTTAAAAGACAGGAATTCGGCTGATTTTTTCATCATTGTGAACTTAACGAAACAGTAAAGAGATCAGCAAATTTTAATGCAGTTTAATCGAGTTTATCACAACAAATCAAACATGGTAAGTTGGCTAGAAAAAATTGACTAGTGCTATGTAATAATTAGATGTACAGTATAAGCTGTAATGCCAAAATTGTTTTAGAAGATCTTCTTATAGCAAACATTTTGAGTATAGTTTAATGGTATGCCCAAGAACTTCTTAACATACAGATACAGATTTTAATTACGTCACCCATCCAAGTACTAACCCCGTCAAACCGGGCTTAACTTTTGGTGAGAGGCAGCGCCCTAACAGCACACGCCACCCGTGTTTCCCTTCTTATAGAGAAAGAAATACAGTAGTTTAATGGTTAAGCACGCGATCATATATATAAAGTTTAATTGGTGATGGTGTGGAAACTCGATAAGTTTTTTTGATTAACTTACTTACGTCGAAAAACCACTTTTCAATAATAAATTGGCTAGGTCTTTTTCACTCAGAGCCTTTGTATATTAGCCGAAGCTTTAAAGTTTATATTTAAATACTTTTATACATGTTAAGGACAGGATAGTTTTAAATCTAAAGTTAATTTCCGGCGTAAAATGATAATTAGACTCCCACAATATACGTCTACAGCTAGGCACAAACTAAAGAAAACCGGAACTTCGAGCCGCTCCATGCACAAAACCGGTTAACCGGGATGAGTTTACGAAACGATTAGATGGAGTGGGCTAGCCCGGTAAGCCGGGATGATTTCAGACCGAAATTCGCAATTATCAAGTAAATAAGGGCAAAGCTACGTTAGTTTTACTTCAGTTTTATATATATATATATATATATCTATATATATATATATATATCGAAATATAGTAACTTAGGTTAGATATACTGCCGAAACAGAGAACGTAGGAATCTAACGTTTCGAGCGAAGGCCCTTCGTCAGAGAGAAACGTATATGTATATATATATATATATATACATATAATTAGTCTATTATTTATTTTGTAAGCCAATCCTTAATAAAAAGATTGTTATAATCCACGAAATCGTCTTCGCGAAGACTAATTAATTTATTAAATCTTCGCTATGATCACGAAACACACAAACAACGTTTTGATGTTCTATTTCAATTCCTAGTTTCAGCACTATTTATTCACACAGTCAAGTCCTTCAAATGTTAAAACATCTTTGTGCAAAACAAAGAGAATAAATCATTTTTATAGTCCCAAAGTTAATAATCTCAACACCGTAGTCGTTCTTTATACAAAGCCACTTAGAGCATTTTCACGTCTTCAGGACGACGTCAACGGTCAAAAGATGAAAACTGTTGCTTGAGATTGACCTCAATACAGACACTACAATCATTTTAGCAGTGCTGAGGCGTTAGGAAGTCATTCATAATTAGCTTATAGAAATCATATTTAATAGTCAGTTAACCGTGACTTCCTTAAATTGCAAAATATACGTTGCTTTCTAACCACCGCCGTCGTTCTCTAGCATTTTAAGGTTCATGTAAACACTATAAAATCAGCATTCTCGAAAGTCTTTCACCAAAAACGGGTGTGGGAAGAAAAATACGATAAAAAGACGATCGCGATATGTAATAGCGTCCTACTTTGGATATCTGCTGTTTTTGTACACTTGGTCTAGTGCTGTAATGACGTCAGTGGTTACGAAATACGAAAATATACGTTTATAATGGTGACCGTTTTACGTGTCGTTTTACGTCACATACATTTGCTAATCCCAATTTTTTTTGAATACTTCAATAAAGTAATCTCAAAACAGGCAAGTAGTAATTCTGACTTCAAATTTTTGATCATCCAATTGAAATTCCGGGCAGAATTTTGCTAGTTACAGTAGGCGTTTCCGCAGAATGAGGAAGTACAGTATAGGGAGGGGCAGTGTCGCGTCATTGAGATCCCTGCATGCTAGTTGTACTCTAATTACATATGCTCATAAAAGTGTCTCGTTTTTGCTGTTTAGTTGAACTGGGGACTTCTTGCTGTATATTTTATTCAAATTTTATGGCTTTGTGAGAGTGGAGCATTACCAATCAAGCAATCTCTGAGAGCAAAGCCAGCAGACAGCGCTGCTCTACCTTCATCTGCTTCGAGAAGCAAGCGTTCAACGACAAGGAGTTGTGTTCTTCCTGGAAAAACCGTGTATACTACTGAAGCTAATAGAAGCCCCCCAAGTATCAACTACATAAAATGCGATACCAATTGCTTTAGTGTAACAGGTGACATCGCTGTCATGTACAACAATGATATTAACAACATAACCAAAATTACTTTGGTATTAAAGTGCCATCGAACTCCACCAACAGAAGAACAAAAACTGGACATCAATTCAACAAGAACCCCTAGAATAATCCAATATGCTGAATGTATCAATGGAGCAAATGATGAGATTGAACTACCTGTTTACTTCGAGGGGAATAAGAATATCACTTTTCAAAAATTCTCCTTTGGATGCAAGTGTTCATCAAACTGAATGACTATCCTTTAATTAAATTCAACCAATTCTCCATATTGTTTTTATATTTATATTTATATGCACATTTAGTAAATAATTTTATCAGTTTTATGGAATAAAGTGGTTACTATGTAACTGTTTACAATGCAAAATGGAATCTATTTGTTTTACACAATACAAAAATTTAAAAGGTTTTTATTGAAGTATTTTGGGGCAATTGAAGAAAGAAAAAAGCAAGTCAGCTGACGTGATCTGACGTGATCCATGTGTCTGTCCTCGAACATGTAGATCATGGGCAACAACCAATGAAAACACACATAACAACCAGGGTATTGCATGGATAATTGTATGGATAATTTTACCGGTCAATGACCGGCACTAATTTCGAGGCTTGGCTATCAGTCATTATCTAAACTGTTCTCTCTAAAGATCCAGTAAGGACCATCCCTCATTGCCCCAGTGTTACTACAGAAAGAAACCAGAGTAAACTAAACCATAGAATAAAGAACAACCAGAAGTCTGACTCTGTGTTGGCACTTTTGATGTAAATGTCCTCGTGTAACAGCCTTACCCTCCTGGCATCTCAATCATCATCATCGTGTTACTATTACTCGTCATTCTACACCATCCTGGTAAGTTCCACCAGATAATTTGACCATCAAAAGTGCTGGTGGAACTTACCAGGATGGTATAGAATGGCACATGCTCATTGAGAAAAAAAGGACAAGTTTTCACGCGAGTTGGACTTCTGGTTGTTCTTTATTCTGTGATTAAACTGACTTTATTTAAACTGACTGGATAACTACAGGGGGTGGACAAAAAAAAGTGGCCATCCATGCAAATATCGTTAATTTACCGTAACATTTTGAAAAACAAGAAAACATATAAAATATAGCTTTTTGAGACATATACGCAGTGAAATCTACTCCAATACAACGTTAAATCGTAATTTTAATAATTTATTTTGAAAACAGATCAACCTTTCATGATTTTAGTTACAATTTTTTATGACCAAAAATGTTGAAAATCTGGCTGTAATGTCATCTCATTTCTCTGATCTCAAAATGATCAGACTAATTTGGCTTTAGTTATAGAACACAAAAATATACCTTCGATTTGGAACGCATATTTGATGTCATACAAATTCAGACTCAGTATCTCTTATAGTACAACAAAAAAGTCACATTCCCTTTGGCGTATCACGTTTTCAAGGAGTTTGTGAATTTTCTTAATTACTTAATTCCCTTTAAAATCTATCGGCGATAGCTTGGAAAAACCGTTGACCCTTTCTAATTAAACACCTAGCTTTCTCTTTTTTTCTGGTTTTCAAAACTTACGTGACCTATCTTCAGATTAATACACGATTTTGTAATCTTTTCATAAGGAGTTTGGATGTGCACATCTTCAACTGAACAACTCTCTTATTATTCATAAAATACGATCCAAAACGATCAACAAAAACCGAACAGCATGGACCTAAATCAGCTTTTTTAGTAACTCACTCTCTTGAAATTAGTTTTACTGTCCAAAATTGTAGAATTACACATTGGGTTAATAATGTTGCAGACTTTCTTAAATAAGTTGAAGTTACACGTACAGCAGATTCAATACACCAATTCCTATTAAAAATTGTTAGTAAATCCATGATAATACAATGTATTTTGAAAACAAATGTCTAAATTTAGGATTTTTTATCATATACGAGCAGTTCTGATTGTGTATGTCCTCAAAACATTTGGTTTTACATAAACGGACTGTTCTTTCCTAAGTTGTTCCAAATTAACTATGTTTTCATGGATGGCCACTTTTTTTTGTCCACCCCCTGTATATCAGTTATATGTGAACTGTTCTCCCTAAAAGTTCATTAACGACCATCCCTCATTGATATAGTGTTATCTGAAGTTGTTGTACATACAGCAAGAACCAACAAAACATATCAGAAACTCCAAGCCGAGTGTGCAATACAAATTAAGATCTGTATTTATCACTTACCAAAGTCCACTATCATCCAGTCATCTGAATCTAGTCCATTAACTGTAGAAATTCTTCCAGAAAAGTCTCTTTTAGACTAAAAATAATATTTTGAAAAGGTTAATACACTGAATGCTTCCTTTAGTCAACTTACTATAGTGCAGCTAATTTTATACCTGCTCATAAAGATGATTTGTCATAGCTTTTAAATGTCTTGTTGATGCTCCACTAACAACAACAACATAATCAGCATATTTCTTTCTTTCTTCAGACGTTTCAACCACACAGATATTAACACCATGATCTTCGTTGAGCTGCCTGACCACCTTACTCAATAATTTGTCCTTTTCATCAAGTTCTTTCTCAGGAAATAGGTTTGGCTTCCCACCAGACAAGAAAGTAACGCTTGAAGTTTCAGAATAACGTCTGTATATAGTTCTCCATAGATTTAATAGAGCAAAAGATTTCATTTCTATATATTCAATTTTTATATTCTCAGTCAGGCTAATTGCATACAAAAAATTTCGTCTAGTACTTCTGTGATGAAATAAACTTGACATGTTTTTGCAAGGCAAATGGAAAACAGATGCAACTGAAAGTAGTCCGTTTTGATAAAGATTTGGAATAAAACATAGCTTTCTTGCATACATCACTGCTAGACTAACACATACTCAACCAAGCAACCATGTTGTATTTTGTTGCAAATGGCCTGGTAACTAGTCAAGTGCACCACAGCTAACCCAAGCATACACAACAAGGATTTTATATATTCTTTTGCAATAGTTTCTCCTGGAATAAAATACTGAAGACCAGTCCGGACAGAAAAAAATTAGGAAAACTTGAGGGGTGTTGACTATGATTAGAAATACTGTAATTATGATTGCAGTATTAGATTCAACTTAGATGAAAGAATAATAAATTAGATAAATTGAATAAATCATTTTAAAATATATAATTATATATAATTTTTGCGCCAACGATCGGCTCTAAGAACCTACATTTTACCAAATCAGCCTGGGATAGGTTCTTATATATTCTTATATAAATAAATTCTTAGAGTGCCTATCTCACCTGTGGGGATTTTACATATTCGTAATCTTTGAGTTCTCCTGAGCAAAATTGCAATCATATCTTGTCAGCCGAAAATTTCATCTTCATGGAGTTTTTCGCTGTCAAAGTTACCGGATGTGATGTCACAAGAGGCATTCCAAACCAGTTTTCTTTTGTTACTTGCCACAAAAATGCCTCTTGTGACATCACATCCAGTAACGTTGACAGCGAAAAACTCCATGAAGATGAAATTTTCGGCTGACAAGATATATTGCAATTTTGCTCAGGAGAACTCAAAGATTACGAATATGTAAAATCCCCACAGGTGAGATAGGCACATTAATTTCAGCCTTAGGTTCTTAATAGTGGTAGGTTCTTGTTAGCGGGTTTTTACTGTAATGGTACTCGCGGAATTCATCGATTTACTCTTGTTACAGAGGTTGCCCGGGCTTGCCCAGTTGCTACAACTGGGATCCCGGCAAACCGGGCTAGCCCGCTTGCCATGTAATCGAAATCTTAAAACAACATGCGTTTGATATATAAAGCGGGTTAGCCCGGTTAACCGAGCCAGCCCGGTCCATGTAATCGCCCCCTTGGTGAAGTTCTTTCACCTCTCTTTTGATTATAATACCCAGTTCTCTTATGGACATAGCGGCTTGCTTGTTTATTGAAAAAATAAGCAGTTTTAACAACTCATCAATCTTACACAATATCGTCACACCAGATGATTGTCTAGCTACAAGGGCTACCAGAATTCACAAAGTGTTTACATCAACAAACACTCACTGATATATTGACATTTCGGATGAAAAATAATTAGTTGAAAACTTTTTCTCAGAGGCATTGCGGTTGACGGAATTATTAACACGAATTAGAAATGTTTGGGAACGTGGGAAGAAATAATATTGCGTATTTGCAACAAATTTCCATAATGTGAACGTCACGTCAAGTATAACTGGCGCCGCGACGTTGCTAGCAGACAAGAATCACACATTGACCAAACTCTCATAGCTCAATCTGCCCTCCCAGAAAGATCTTTCGGGATTTACTTAGAAAAAAACTGAACACGCCAGTCGAAGTAAAGGAAATAATATTTTTTTGGAATTATTTCAGGTAAGTTTAAGAAGTGATTTCTACTTATATATACTTTGTCCTTTGATTCTGTGTTCGATAACTGAAGATTAAAATGCAAAACTGTGATGCTTTACCATTTCATTATTGGATTCGATCTCTCCCTATTGAAAAGCAGCTTGAATTACAGTACAAAGAATAACCTAATTCCACTACTATATCAAGAATTCTCAAATATATATATATATATATGTAGTACAGTTCATGTGCTTCTCGTACAGAGTTGATTTAAATATGATATTAAAATTATATATATAATTTGGAGACAGCAGTGATCAAAGTAATCATAAGTTTCAAGAATAGTTCTAAAGAACCCATTGAACTTTTCATCACATAACCAAGTGAAATGAAACATGAAGAGTAGACGAGTAGTACATCAGCACCCTGTCAAACTAGCTTTTTAAATTCTTGATCTTGCTTTCCTACGTATATTATGTATAAGAGCCAACAAGATAAAAGTCAATATACAACAACATAGTTTTATTAAAAGTAGTAAGCCAAAGACTTCAGCACCGAACTCCATTCAATGTGACATTCACTAGCTTGCCATAATTCAGTGTTTTTAGACCATTGTAGTCAGGATATATTATATAATTTGTATAACTATTATAATTATAGTTTCATAATAACTAAAAACCTCAGTTTAAGCCTGTTTACGGTTGAGAGCATTTGTAAACAGCTCAGTACTCTGCAGAGTTGCTATAGTAGTATAGTAGGCTTATTCTCTCCCAATTTAGTAGGCTTATTCTCTCCCAATTTAGTAGGCTTGTTCTCTCCCAATTTGTATTTTCTTTGTGTATGTGGTGGTTATTTAGGCGTTGACGTAATAGAATTGTTCTATATCATTCTCATTCTAGCGTATATGCAATTGGTTGCACGCGACGCAATATACTTGTTTCTGATCAGCATGATTTGACGATGACTCTTGTGAAACGCCTTTTCCACGCTCTACAGTAGATCACATACGCGAAGATGACAATGGTGTGCATGAATCATAACATGGAAATGGTCCATTTCGCATTTTAGTCCAACGTTCCCTTTTTTATATTTTTAAACCGAATTTTCCTTTTGCGCACGATTTGCATGATCACGCAGAGTATAAGAGCATGATCTAAACTGTGATCGACGTATCACGCTGGCCGACCATTAAATAATCAGAAGTATTTCGCTAGTATTGGGATAAGGTTACTTGGAAAGGCAATATCTGCATGATAAGACCCAAACACAAACAGCGTCCGATTCTTTTGCGTTTCTAGATAACTTTATAATCGGACGTGGGGGAATGAGATCTGATAAGAAAATCGGAAACCAGTATTTTATTAGAACTCGTTTAGTAATTCAGGAAAAGATTCAGACTTGAGATGAAAAAATATATCAAACTAAATTGTTTGTGTAGTTCAACACAGTGTTGTTGTGGTGTGATATTTATATACTACGCGGTGTGCGCGCATTTTGTGAGCGCGAGGAACCGGTTGAACAGATGGTGCTGATCACAAAGTGATTAAAACTTGTAAAAGATTAATGACCGAGATCTAGCGGCGTATTTGTTGTGTTTGATGTTGTTAATATAAAGAGAAAAAGGAAACACGTTAAGAACAAACAAACAAAACACTTGAAATTATTATTCGAATGCGGCAAGCATTCTTCACTAGCGGCTTCACTCCGCCCAGCGTGCCGGATAAAAGGCAAAGATTGGCAAACGCTATTTATCATGATCGTATCTTGGGCGGCTCAAGCGTCATTTTAATCGCATTAGACCTAGCGATCTGAAGTTATGGAGAACAAATCATGTTTAAAAAGCTTTGACACTCAGAGAATAATTATCTTTTTTTTTTGCCTGTGAAGAGTCGAGTAATAGTAACACTTCCACTACCGCTACTGCTACCATAAATGTGGTTAAGCTGATGTAAATGTTCATTTTTTCGTTCTGTAGTCGTAGTTGGATTTAATCCTAGTATCGTAAAACGCTTTCTTTTTGCACTAGGTTTGAGACCTGCGACCATTACTGAACGTAAAAACAATATTTGACATACTTAATTATATTTACGGTAGCGGTAGCGGAAGTGTGATCTGAGCCTCGCTATTATTCCTGTGATTACCTTAGAATAGTTCTAACTTGAACTGAATGCAAGATACTGAATTTGAGCCAATGAAATCAGTTAAAAAATTGAGCAGTTAATTAACACAACGGTACTTGCAGCAAGGCATATTTTCAAAACTCCATCTCTGTGAACTACTACAGAGTTTAGATAAAATAGATTCTTATCAGAAACAATCAATATCGAATACATGAGCAAACGTGATCACCAACTTAGTGAAAGTCTAAACAAAGGTAAAAATCTTTAAACTCTCTCCGCTCTACATAGATACTTAGTATTTTATTCTAGCTAACGCCAGACTATACTATTCACCTTTGAATGGCGAAACTAGAAAGCCGTGGATACGAATGAGCAAAGGCATGATCCATTATCGTAGGAACCAGGGGGCCAAGGGGGCCTAAGCGCCCCCCCCTAATCGCCAGAAGGAGGGGGCTGAACCCCTCTAAAAATTAGACGTGAAAGCACCAGTTAGCGCAGACGTATGGCGCAGAGGAAGATTCAATCTTTCTTTGTCCCGGCTCCACGGCAAGACTCGCAAGATACAGAGACTAAAGTTGGTAAGTTAACCAAGATAACTTTACAGTTAAAGCTACTGATGCGAAAGCGCCAAAGAACCTCGCAGTCATTGGAAATGTTATGCATCACCAATGCTTTAATATATATAAAGCTTGCGCGCTTTCCGGCCTTCTCGCTGTACGATGGCCTTTCATAAACTAATTCTTCTTTCTCCTGGAAGGAAGTAAAGGTAAACTAAAATGATGTTGTTTATGATCATAATATTTTGTCGTAAAACTGACCCCAAAATGCAGGAAAACGCGTTTCAGAGAGTTAGAAATAAAAAATTTTTCCAGGGGAGCATGCCCCCGGACCCCCCAAGAGGGTTCTTGCGCCTTCGGCCCCCCAAACCTGAAACATCTTCCTACGGCCCTGGCAGGATCAACCAACTGATCACAATACTATCATCGAGCTGTAACTCTTGTATACCGTATAATAACTCCGAACAAGACCTGGCTAGTTCGGACGGCTACGCCCTCAGCTAGCTGCAATATTATAAGAGCGTTTAACAAGTTCGACAACTAATTAAATTGATGTGTCCAATGTAAAACTTATAAACGCCACAATTTTTGCTGCAACAACAACAGGTTATGTTGTGAATTACGCCCACTCGTGTTTACACCCACATATATAGTTCGGTATATCCTTTTAAAAAGACAACACATCTGCCAAAGGGAAATGAAAAGGTTTTTGTGGACATTGATGTATGCATGTAAAAATACATTGCTAAATGTTTACATGCACAAAAAAGACATATCACGTAGGCCGCAGTTTGCCATTGCTTACAAATAAATTAAAACAAACTTTTAATTATACAGTAAGAACCCGCTAACAAGAACCTACATTTTACCAAATCAGCCTGGGATAGGTTCTTATATTCTTATATATTCTTATATAAATAAATTCTTAGTTTCAGCCTGAGGTTCTTAATAGTGGTAGGTTCTTGTTAGCGGGTTTTTACTGTAGCTCAAACACAGAAATTTTCAGTTTATATTCGTAAATAAAAATAAGTTTAAAATTCCGTGATATGTTAAACTTGGAGTATTGAAAAAATATAATTTAATTAAATTGGTAGTTTCGGAATAACCGTTGCAAAAAAAATTTCCAAAAAAGAAACTTAACTTTCTGTCGGATACACACGAGCTGACATAAAGCTTGTTAAGGAAAGACCTATCAAAGACGATTTGGTCTCACCTGCAAGCAAGCATTTTCATGTAACAAAATAAAATAAATCGCTGCCAGAATATGAAATTATACATGCATGCATGCAGCGTTTAAAATTAGTCTGCTACTTGCGGATGTAGAATAGACTACATGCTAAGATGAAGTCAAATTAATTATCAAAGTAAATTACACTTTAGCTCACGAGTTCTAATCTGTAAAATCTTTTCTGCTTTTAAGATAATCTACCCTGCGAGCAGAGCCTTCTTTTCCTTATTTCTTCGCTGAGAGAGAGGAAGAAAAGTAGGCTCTGCTGTATTCGTGAATGGTTTCCATTACGCACGCATGTCAGTTGCTTGGCGTTACAATCTCGAACCCAATCCCAATCAGAGCAGAAAACAAAACGAGAACCGGTTAAACGGGTTACTTCGTCCTAAATCTTGAACGAAGCCAAACACGAATACAGCAGAGCCTACTTTTCTTCCTCTCTCTCAGCGAAGAAATCAAAGAAGGCGCTGCTCGCAGGGTAAAGATAATCAGATTAAAATGTTTAATGTATATTTATTTATTTCATGTATATCTAAATCTATCATTGTATTTATTGCCATCTTATAAAGCTTCAAATAAATCACATTTTATACTGTAATCGCACCGAATAATTTTCTGCCCGAGCGAAAATTCCTCGCCAGAATTCATAAAATGTCCTCGTATTTCCCCGTATCATGCGTTTATTTTTAAGATTTCGTTTTAGCCTAACCACAAATTACGGTATATACAGTCTAAATATAAGACTAAATATTTCAAGAAACATTTTTGTGGTTTGGCAAACTACTTTTATACTTTCTCTGAAATTCATTATGTAACGTAGAGTTATCGTAGTTATTATCTATATCTAAAAATCTATAGTGCTTTTAGTAACTTTGCTTTTAAAATAACCATTTTGTTTTGATGACAAATTTAGATATTGCTTTGGAAAACATATTTTATAACCTACCTTTGATATAGCAACGTTTTTGATTGGCTGTCGTGCGTGCTCCATAACTCGATGGAGCACGGCAAAAAAGCGCGGGGAAAAGTTTCAAAACAAAACTGAGTTTTAAATTGAGTCATTAAATACCGAGTCATTTAATTTTATTGAGTAATAAAGAACAACGACCCAGAAGACATAAACTGGGTCTGGGTAACCGAGTTTAAACTGTCCTTTTGGTTGGATTTTAGTGAACAAAAAAGACTTGGCTAGGAAAGTAGAAAAACACAAGAACCAAAACGATTCGCCGGCTTGTGAAAGGATTTAATGCTATGTTATAAAAGAAATGGCTCGTGGTTTAGTGTGCTCCATCGAGTTATGGATGCACTTGGGAAATTGGGAGAGCACTAAAAAATCTAGAGTTGGTCGAGGCCAGGGGTGCAACTAGAAAATTTCGAGGGCAGGAGTTGAATGCAAAAAAAGGGTAAAGTCATTCAGTATTCTAAACAATTTGTAGAAGCCAAGCAGAGATTCTAGGGAGGGGCCGGGGGCATGTCCCCCCGGAAAATTTTTGAATTTTGGGTCTCTGAAACAGCATTTCCTGCATTTTGAGTACCCTTTTCTTGTATTTTCGGTTGCGGAAATGTTTATTTTGGTCTCGCATTATTTAAAATTTATCATAATTATATTCAGCCTAGCTGCCGCCCGGGCCCACTGCTAGAAGCCTCTACACATGGATCACTTCAGATCACGTCAGCTGACTTGCTTTTTTCCTTCTTCATGAGCCAAAATCCAACAAGAGTTTCGATAAAAACCTTTTAAACTTTTGTATTGTATAAAACAAATAGATTCCATTTTTTGTTGTTGTTGTCTGTTCAGTTATAGATACAGTGACCCACTCGACTGCGTTGTGACGTCATTTGTGCATCTGTAGCTGAACAGACAACGGCAAAATGGAATCTATTTGTTAACTAGTTTGCTAAGGTATTTTCGCGTTCAATTCCAATGCCATTCTCGGCGTCACCACAGAATAAAAAACAACTTCTGTCGCGCCACTGTTCCTGATATGACGTCACAAAACCAGTTCGAACCCAAGGCATTTTCTCCCAGCACTCACTTCGGAATAGCCATGTTTAAGAGCAAGATATCTTTGGAAATCGTTTTCTGTTACTGATCTTTTCCGATACGATAGATCAATTGCTCATTTTTAAACATTATTTCTACTTGGATAAGATTAGAAGATTAGAAAATAAATGGGGCAGAAATTAGGCTTTGAGCCAGGCCTTGCGTTGGCAGCAGACTGCAGACAAGACGATGACATCGTTCCTTGTGTGTGCAATTCCTGAGCCATTAAGGCAGACCAAATAGAACGTAAAGCCCTAATCAAACGAGGACGCAAGTCATCGCAAGTTGGCAGTCACAAATTTCTGTAGCGGTCGTTCGAACACCCAAATTAACAAAATAAAGATTTCATGAGTGTTTTAAACAAGTTTTAACTTTGTCACGGTACATAACATTTTCGGGAAATTTTTCAGAGGGCCGGCTGAGACAGCGTGACTGCCAACTTGCGATGACTTGCGTTCTCGTTTGATTAGGGCTTTAAAACGTTCGTTGTCAGATCACGCCAACTCGTCTAATCGTTCCTACAGAGAATGACTGAGAAAATACTGAGAGACTGTCATCAGGCTTGTCTGTCATCAGAAATAACAGATAGTTTTCTCAATGTGATTGGTCGCAATAGACTGTAGAAATAGATACTGCATGCGTGCATCATACTTCTCCATAGTTGGCAACAGCCAACATGTCGGTGTTCATTTGTCATCCATCTCCCCCCGCTATACCGTCTTAATTGTGTAAATTCTTTAAATATGGCCCATACTTCTCACAAAATTATTAACATTGATATCTGCAATGCGATCCGCGCAGCTTGACAATTGATCTCCTACTGTTCACGACTCCAGTGACGGAAACACCCTGTGGTCTAATTCTAATTTAATGCAAATTTTTGGAACGCTATATTTTGGCTTCCTCTTCAGTCAATAAAAAACAGGAAAATATATATACTTGTCTTTTTGTCTATCATAATCTTAGCAGCTTTACTACAACTGGAATATCTTCAGTATGTTGTTTATCTTCCTAGCTGGATTCTGGTTTGTGCATGGTTAAAAGGAATTACTTTCCCTGGAGATGAAATTGCGATAAAATCCAACAGAATACCAGGATTATTAGTAAGTGAATCAATAACGTTATTTTCAGTGTTGCTTTTGACATATATTTGACAATGAGCTGATTAGAAACAAACGCAGTTTTCAACACATTACTTTCATAATTGCGCAGCAAACAACCCCATCGCAACACACCTTTAACCGTTTGGTACAAATTAGTTGAGTCATTTCACTTATATTGATTGAATCATTTCACAACTAGTTGAGTCATTTCACTTATATTGATTGAATCATTTGAAATTTTGTTACGTCAGTTCGTAATACGTTATTTGGTTTCACCACCGAGGTATTTTTGGTGGTAACGGCCGCCCATAAATTAGGCAAGAGTGAACGTCATCATATGGCCTGACATATATCATATTGCAGTCTTGTTTACAAACGGTAATTAATTTTGATGGTTAAACTTCCTTGTACAGCAATAATTTATAGCAATCGTTTTAGAGTCCTTTCTCAAAACGCTGTCGATGTTCCAATTAAATATTGCTATACACAAATATCTTGCTCTTTTGATTTTTTGACAGCATCAAGGTCACGACTCTCACAGACAGAAAGTAAACTGAAGGAGTTCTGATATCCTTGAACGACACATTGAAATACCAAGGTAATATGTTTGCCTCCTTGATTCCTCTTGCTTCCTCAACTATTGTTTTTCCCCCAATATCATGCAATTAGTCTGGGCTTATTTATATACACTTATTCATACCGCAGTATTTTTTAAAAGGCGAATCAAAATAATTTATATAGTCCAGCTATTTCTCTGTTATAACAAGAGACATGAACGATTGAACGCAGGCAGTCTTTTTTTATTGAACTAACAAACCTGAAACCTACTACCAAGTTGCAGCACTTGATATTTTCATGTTTGTACATGTACATGTCTTGAACGAAAACGTGAAAAATCGTGTCAACTGCATATCTATTCAAATCAAGGTATATTTATATATTAGACATCGCAGCGGTGCTAGATTGGAGGTGTCTAAATCATTAATATAGCGAGTACACTTTCTGTGGCTGTGTGACTGTGTAAATAAGCATAGTTCAATATAAGAATAAGCATAGTTCAATATAATTAAAGAATTATATTCCTTAATTACAGTGGCTTCCTACAGACTTGGTTCGATATGATTCGATAACATTACATACCAACCTCTCTTTCAATGCCTGATTTAATAGAATGCCTTTCTTTATGTACGCACGAAACTAAATTAAAAACTGAAATGGCACTGGGAAATAGAGCGAAATAGACTGATGTGTTAGAATTGTTTGGTGCTATAGAACAACCTAAAATAATACTCAAAATGATATATTTAATAAGGGTGGATAGAATTACAATATAAGGATTATCGTAGCCTGCGTGCGGGGAATGGAAACGGGTGAAGTCCGCACGCAGGCTACGATTATCTCCGTTGTCCATAATAAACTCAGTGCTCTATGTGCAAAAATCAGTCACGTATATAGTCCAATTTAAAATGTAAAGCGTTCAAACTCATGCGCAGAAGGAACTGTGGTTCTCCTCAATATCTTTTGTATACGTAACAAGCACGTCACGGACGCACAGCAGTGAAAATCAGCCTTAATGCATGTTGGGGTGGCTTTCACGTGACGTCACGGCGGCCATATTTGTGCCCCAAAACAATAAAAACGACGGCCATATTTGTGTCCTAAATGAATCCCATTGGGATTTAGCTCTATTCTTATTCACAAATTTCCTATTGTTTTAGCAATCCAATATGGCTGTCGGTCACGTGGGTGAAACCCAAGAATAGACACTCACATGTTTATTACGGCACGCTCATGCAAGTAATTGATAAAGACTTACCTGTAGACGAATTTTCTGAATGGCTATAGACCTTATTCAAAAATGGCCGCCGAATTAGAATTCTTTTATATACATATAAATTAGCCCTTCTTAACTCGTTTTCATGTGTGAAATTCAAAATAATTTTTACTTTAAAACGAGGTCATAAGGGCTAATTTATATGCACATAAAAGAATTCTAATTCGGCGGCCATTTTTGAATAAGGTCTATAACTCACAGAGATCATATAAATACTAGAGGGGGCATTGGCGGGAAAATTTGGTAACCACATGGCAGCCGCCATTACCTATGATATTTCAGTCAATTGGTTGGCAAATGTACTAGACCCAGTCCTTTGCCAACCAACGCGCCTAATGTTTGCCTCCAAAAAAATCCAAGATGGCGGCGTTCAATTGGTTACCCGCGGTTGACTGAAATTAAGATAGGATGCCCCCTCTAGTATTTATATGATTTCTATGCTATAACTCGTACAATTAACCAATCACATTGTCGATTTCCAATTTGTTTCCAAGCTTGTTAGCAATCTCGTTCCCAGAGCCCACGTTCCCCACCCGCGAAACGAGATACTATGGGATAATCCGTTTCAATAATCACAGGATTCTTGTTATTCCGGTTGAGGTACGCATGCGTAAATATCCGAGCGGAATCTGGATAGTATGTTCTCCGTGCTTGACTTTTCCCCAAACAAGTCAATGGGGTTGCTGGCGAAGCTCGAATTACAGCATCTACACACATACGGCGAAGATATCGATCGCGGCAACGTCTTCACTGGAGTCTTGTCGTCCGACATCTTCGTTATTTTGGTTTTATTAATTCTACTTCCGGTCACTTCAGACCAACTCATGCTCACTATTCAGCCAATAACGTAACGATTTGAAACGGATTATCCCAGAGTCTCTCGTTTCTCGGGTGGGAACGCGTGCTCTGGGAACAAGATTGGCTTGTTAGGTGATCATCTAAATCAATCAGAAAGCTTTTTAGTAAAAGTAGATGTCGATCCCAAGTAACATTTAATTTCTTATTTAGTTTTCTAGATTCTTTCCAAGATATTTTGTTAAAGAACGAGCGTTCCTGGAAATGAATGACCACTTTCGAATATTCAAAACTGTTACCGTTATAATTATTCTGATCCTGGGTAGTATTGGGAATATATTGGTCGTTATTGTGGTCAGCAGACGACGAAAAATGAGAACTGTAACAAACTATTTTATTTTAAACTTGGCAATCGCTGATTTGACTGTACTTATTAGTAACATTCCTATTGATCTAACGGGAGAGTTCTTGGATAGATGGATATTTGGTAAAGAAGGATGCAAGATTATAATACCATTCCAAACTATGGGAACAATTGCGTCAATACTTACTTTGGTTGTTATAAGCCTGAGCAGGTGATAAGACAAGAACTTCTTGCTAGCCATTTGTCGTGATTGGTTCATTGGTTTCGCACCTGTGTGAGAAATACTTGGTTAATATATTGTCTGAACGGGAGCTATGGGTTTTTGCTCGTGTATGATGTTCATACTACTGCAATGGTGCTGCATTATGTATGAATAGATATAGATGGATAAAGACGAATATAGATGGATATAAATGGACATAGATGGATATAGAGGATATAGATGGATATAGAGGGACATAGAGATACAGATAGATATGAATAGATATAGATGGACATAGATGAATATAGATGGGCATTAATGGATATAGACGGATATAGATATACATAGATGGATATAAATGGATATAGATGGACATAGATGGATATAGAGAGATATATACACATGGATGGATATAGATAAATATAGACGGATGTGGGATGGATATAGATAAATATAAATGGACATAGATGAATGAGGTGGATATAGATGGATAGACGAATGACATACACTGTACTCTGCTAACGCTTCCGACCAAAAGTATAATAAAAAAGAATACTGTTCTTTCTTTCAGATATCACGCTATTGTTTATCCATTTCACCGTCAAATGAAGATCGGTCATGCGCGAGGCATTCTTGTACTTCTCTGGATTATTTCTCTTGCCAGCATTACACCGTATGCTTTAGCGTGCAAATATGATGAAATAACACAAGAATGTATTGAGGATTTCGACAGTATTGGCATGCCCCCTCAGACATACACACTCACTTTGTTTGTTTTGCAATACGTCATCCCTATCATTGGAATGACGTACGCATACAACAGGTAAGGCCTAAAAAAGTAAAAGTTGTCCAACAACAATGCGCATGAAAGGTTAATGCAAAAATGCTCGGACGTATAAGAATACATTTGCTATGAAACTATCCTAATACGTCCGAATATTATTGCTTTTATACCAATTATCACAACGATCATATTTCGACATTGTTGCCACGAGAGTCTTTATAAAGTTAAATTTACCGCATGTGTTCAAATTACTAAGCATTTCGAATGGAGCCTGTTGACCTCAACAGACCATAGGTCCATTGCGGTGGATTTACTAGATATTAAAGATTATTATAACATAGCGTTGATATAGCAACGTTTTTGATTGGCTGTCGTGCGTGCTCCCTAACTCGATGGATGCACGGCAATTTCAAACGTAATGAGAAACTCATTTTTAATCAGCGAAATAAATATTGTTTTCCGTTGTTTTGTGTCTGATTCTCTGTTATAAAAGAAATGGTTCATGGTTTGGCGTGCTCCATCGAGTTATGGATGCACTTGGGAAGTTGGAAAGCACTCTTACACTTTTTTCGTGCTCTCCGAACTTCCCGCGTGCATCCATAACTCGATGGAGCACTGAACCATTTCTTAAATATACTAGCATTTAAAGTTGATAGCTTGTCTTTCTTTGCACTCTTAGCCAAACATTTCTTATCTTTTTTAGAATTGGAGCTGAACTAAACAATCAGCAATCTGGTACATTAATGGACTCGGAGTACACTCGAGAAAGTCGGAAAGTAGTAAAGATGCTCTCCATAGTCGTCGCCGTGTTTGCTGTCTTAGATTTACCAGTTCATGTTGTTTGGATTTGGCATGATTTTTTTGACGGTGTTAAAGGTAAATTGAGTGTTGCTTCTCAGTTTTTAAAAACTCTTCATGCCTACAAACATATTCGTTTGTACGTTTGTTCGTTGCCTCCTTCCACAGTTCCACCCATACTTGCTTCCTGGCTTGCTTCACTTCCTTCCTTCCTTCCTTCCTTCCTTCCTTCCTTCCTTCTTTCTTTCTTTCCTTCCTTCCTTCCTTCCTTCCTTCCTTCCTTCCTTCCTTCCTTCTTTCTTTCCTTCCTTCCTTCCTTCCTCCCTCCCTTCCTTCCTTCCTTCCTTCCGTTTAATTTATATTATATTAATTTACAGCAGAACTTTTTGATGAACTACATGGCCTTGCAATAATCATGCTCTACGGAAACAGTTTCACTAACCCGATCATCTATAGTGTTTGTAATGATCAGTTCCGATCTGGATTTAAAGAAGTATTTGGTTCGTGTCTGCAACCTTGTTGTGTAATGATGAAATTCGCTAGGTCAACAAAAGTTGAAGAACAATCAGACCTTGTTGGCAGACAAAGTAAAAACCGTTCATCATTAAACAACAATCTATCGGAAGCAAACGGAATAAAAACTCGAAAACCGAAAGGAATGATTGAAAGAAGCAGCAGGACGAACTTTAACAAAAATGGACAAACAGTAACGTTGACTGATCCTACATGTGAAATTAGAAACTTCGAGTCGGCCGTGTAACCAGTGTGCACCTATGTGTGCTGCAGTATACTACTTGATAGAGTGTGCACTCGTCGAGCTCAAGCATAGTAGAGAGCTTAAAACCCCACACGAGCGAGTGTCTTCGACAGAAATCGAGCATGGTTGTGGTTAAGCAAAGCCTGCATGCAAACCAGAATATCTAGAGACGTGTAAAGCCCGAATCAAACGAGAACGCAAGTCCTCGCAAGTTGGCAGTCACGCTATCTCAGCCAGCCGCTCTGAATAGTTTCCCGAAAATATCATGTACCGTGACAAAGTTAAAACTTGTTTAAAACACTCATGAAACCTTTATTTTGTTAATTTGGGTGTTCAAACGACCGCCACAGAAATTTCTGACTGCCAACTTGCGATGACTTGCGTTCTCGTTTGATTAGGGCTTTAAAGCGCAATCCAGTCAGTGGCAGGTCCGCTGTATTAATAACTAACGCAGGGTCACCGTTTGAGATACTCTGCATAGAGACAAACAAATAAATAAATAAACAAACAAACAAACAAACAAACAAACAAACAAACAAACAAACAAACAAACAAACAAACAAACAAACAAACAAACAAACAAACACCCAAATAAACAGACAGACAGACAGACAGACAGACAGACAGACAAACAAACAAACAAACAAACAAACAAACAAACAAACAAACAAACAAACAAACAAACAGAAGTGAAAACATATAATCTGACAAGACAACTGACCACATGCACCTTGCAGACAGCAATGACCAACTGCAGGAAATATCTCTGTACTTTGTAACTTATTTTTCATCGACGTGCAGTCGCTGTAGACAAACTAATAAAATTTAAAGGAAAAAGAATTGGACATTAATTGTCGATGAAAATGATTTTAGCGAATTTGGTAGCTTGAACTTAATGTCTGTTGTGTCATTTATTTATTTATTATATAATATTAAAACATAATATGACGAAAATTGACTTCAAACAACGTTAAATATCTGCTGTATACAGAATTGTTATCTATATTTCTGACGGTACGTGACCAAGAGTCTCAATAGCTAAGTGGACTAGCTTGAGGACAGTCAGATAACGTAGTTCTTAGCTTATGATGTATTATTTATGATGTATTTAACGTCGAAAGCACAGGATGTGGTCGCCCAATCATCCGAGCCAGAGGCTCATGTTAAAAGTGCACGACATAAGCGAAGACCTAACGTGTTGATTTTACGGTGATTTGCTTTCATTTGAATACTCAATCTTCGTCATTCACCTACGCTACTGAAGGAGTACAACTACATCTTAAAAATAATAATCGTAAATACAGTATAATAGACATCGCTGTTCCAGAAGATTTATGGATTAAACAGAAAGAACAATAGAAGTAGAATTGCAGTTCCAATTATATAGTTGCGTCATTTGTTTTCGGGTCAGGAGAACGCTGGAAGAATGGTTTAGAAAGACTGCATGAATATTTACGGCGGACATTTACAGCTGTACCTTACTAGGAACGGTTAAGATTTTAAGATACACAGTATACATACCACATAATTATACATATCTTTTAATGCCAACAAAAAATGCTGGTGCAGTAGTGGTGGCAACTCCTTGCGTTATTAGTGATTGAAAAACAGTTACTCTCAAATAATGCTTTTTCAAGTTATCGATCACTGTGCATGTGTTTACACGTTATAGGGACTCGTTTGAACTTCAAACAAGAAACCGTTTGGTTTGTTTTTGTTTAGGATTGCTTTTAACACCCTTCAATATTTACTTATACACATTTTTGAAGTTCGTGTGAAAGGTCATCTCTTAATAAGAAGGTTATCGCATCCGTTTTATACGATAAGATTTCCGTTACAATCTCTTGAAAGATACATCTCATTTGTTTCTCAACTATGAACTGTACTTAAACACCGTATTCAACATTATATTCTGTATTATACAAACAAGTTTCAAAGAAAATGCCAAAGCTTTCAAAGGCCTCCTGCTTGGTTTTGTCCGAGGAATTTGGCTTTAATGAATCAATGAAACTGCCCTACATACACCGCCTTAATTACAGTATAGAGCTGATACGAGAAGACTATAGTGGAGCCAGTAAATACGCAGTTCTTATCTTATCACATATCAATAAAACTGTGATATACAACTAGACACGACTTGGAATGGGAAAATGTAGAAGAACATTGGAAATAACGAAGGACTTGGAACATTTTTGTGGAAACATATTGAAAAGATAAAACAAACCCAAAAGCCGCAGGTTATTAATTGACAACGTACGTGCAAGTAAAAGCCCTTGGAGACTCAGCACGACTTTATGTGACTAATTCAATGTTCATTGCCATAACATTTCACCAAGTACCATGTTATCTTAGATATTGGATCTTAACTTCTACACAGGGTGTAGAAAACGTCAAGACATTCTCTCAAAATTGTTTCTTTGTATATACAGCTTTCACTTTCTATAAAGGTAAGCATCCGGTTTTAATATTCCGAAAATTATGGATCGAAGTTAGACGGTACAAGTATAGAACATTTAAACTAAAGTTAACAGCAAAAAGCTTGCTTAATATTTAATTATACGGCAGTCACATGATTGTATCTACGATATACAACGTGGAGCTATGGGTATATATATGATTATATCATACTAAACCATAAGATATGTCAGTCTATAATATATATTACTCCATGTATGGATTTTTGTATATACCATGCAATTGCATTCAAAATATCAGTTTTTAACATAGCTGTTTTGAGCAAGCAGTGTGTATAATGTCTTTCACTGAGTTGGGAAACGTATAGTTCAATATATTATTAATCTGATAACGTTCTTCCCAAAGTTCCATATGGTCAAAATAATTTAAATTGATGTGCTAGGTAAATACGCGGGGGTTATTTGTTCTCAGTTGGACTTTCCCTTTTGAGGTAAACATAATCAAAAGATAAACGCAAGAAAAATCTTATCAAATTAATCTGTTACACACACTAAAGACAGCAGAGAAAGCAACATTGAAGGATACTGAAAAGGTAAGAAAATTAAAATGTCTCAGTTATGACCATTGCATCCCGCAAGAGCATCCACATCCTGCACTGTATTTTTCAATACAAAAGCGAAACTTAATTCTTGGGGGGTCCGGGAGCATGCTCCCCCGGAAAATTTTGAAATCTAGAGTCTCTAAAATGGCATTTCCTGCATTTTGGGAGAAGATTTTACACAATTCTGAAAGTTTGAAAAGTCATAAAATACTAAAAAAAACAACCGTTGAGTTAAGTTACATGCGTGCGATACATACGGAGACTGGATTAGGAACCAATGAAGGTACCATTTCATATTATTAGTCACTAGCGTCAGAAGAGCGACTGAGATCCAGTCAATAACCGCTGGGTAAATCACCTGTGCATCTGAGTACGAGTATTCAAAACAAAATTTCATCATGCAAAGGGGGGGGGGGGAGCGACCGCTCCCACGGACCGCTCCCCCTCTTGCTACGTCCCGCATGTGTCTACTTGACCTAAGGTGCATCGTATTTATGTTCAATTAGAACTCCTCAATCCTGACGGATTATAGCACTTTATGGATATACATATACTGTTCATCTTACTCTAAAACAATCAGTATAAGTTTATATAAAAGTAAAGTGCTACATTTTGGCAGTGTATAATATATAGAGTAAGTGGTCGGAACCACCGAGATTTTAGCGAACGAAATATATACACTATTTGAACCAAAGACATTCCAACTGAAGTACCGTATGCTTCGAGTTCGTTATACAGTTGAAGCTCTCTTAAGCGACCACCCTCGGGAACTGTAAAAAGTGGTCGCAACTAGAACTGCTCGCTTACGAGAATTCGTTCTCGTATGCGACCACCCACTGAAATGGCTGAAGTTGGTCGCTTACGAGAGATTGGACCAGAAAAACACTGCGTTTCTATTTTGGAAACCAGCCGGAAATAGCAATACTTCATTGTTATGCATTTTATAATCACATCACTGTATTAAAAGTTATCAAATTGCTTTTTAGCGCAGTGTTGACTGATTGCAAAGCGTAGTTCAATGGTGGCCGCTTACAAGAGCTTAAAAACAAAGAAAAAGCTCAGTTTGTGAATCTGAAAGGTGGTCGCGGTCGCTTACGGGAGTGGTCGCTTACGAGAGCTTTTAGTAACAGAGTTTAATAGGGAATTTAAACGGGGTTTCGTGAGGGTGGTCGCAACTAGAGCTGGTCGCTTACGAGAGTGGTCGCAAGGAGAGCTTCGACTGTACTTTGTTACTCTGAGCTATATATAACATGCAATATGTATAGGCTATATATGGATAGGATATATATATTTATTATATGGCTTTGTAATATCCTGAATTCTGATTGGTCAACGCACGGTCCGTAAAAGTGCATATCCGGACCAACGGTCCGTCTTTTTCCGTATCTGGACCGCTGTCCCGGATGTTGATTTTGCTCGCGTAAATTTCTAAGGTTTTCACACTAAGTCTGATACAATAATTATCGAAAAACTTGAAATAGCCATATAATAAACGCTTTATTAACCTCGTTTACTCGGTCTGTACGGGAAAATATCAGACCTCGCTCTTTTTTGTACGAACCTCGTCTGCGGCTCGGTCCGTACTGTCAAGACGTCGGTCTGATATTTTCCCGTACAGACCTCGTTCTCGGTTAATAATCTCTTAATATATATCCCTACAACAATCTGCATCTGATTTCCTGTATAGACAGGTATAGGTATTTATAAAATAGGTTGCGTCTTACGCACGCTGTGATTGGTCAATTACCGTGTTTATATCAGGCTATGTAAACACGGTTGTGATGTCACGGCACATTTTTTAGCCTTATTTCATAAAAGAAATAGAAAATGGATGCCCTGTGTTTATATAACCTGATGCAAACACTCGAGTGAGTTGGGAGAATTCGAAAGTTTATGTGAACCCGAGCCATAGGCGAGGGTTTACATAAGTACTTTCGAATTCTCCCAACTCACTCTCGTGTTTGCATCAGGCTATATAAACACGGGCGACCATTTTCTATTTCTTAAATACCAATGCAATGCACTAATGGATTGACCAATAAGGTCATTGGTATTTCTCCATCATTGATTGACTAATAAAAGTGAAATAAATGGTTATACAGATCCATATGGTACATCCATTAAGCTAAGCGGTAAACCAATGCATGGCTTGTTTACGACCATTGATAGCATGGCACCATGATGCTATATAGATTCAATTAAATAAATTCTGAAAACGTTGGCAGCAAGTTAAACGTTTTATTAATTTCTTATTAAACATGTTTTTGACATTATTTTTTTCCTTATAAACGACTTTACTGTTTTTGTTTGTTTTTATATATCACTAGGAAATCATATATCACGCTGTCATTTACAAATCGTATTTGCATTTTTTTATTAAAAAAGGTCAAAATTGTGATGCCTACAAGTTTTAGTTTAATGAGTACAAGATATCAATTAAAAAACCGCTTCATTATCGTTTTAAAAGAAGAGAAAAAATAATTACGATTAATTAGTGTTTCACTTAAACAAATAAACAACACAATTAAAAAACCAAGCTTCATATTATTATTTTCTTTTGTTAAACATTAATAGTATTGTTTTTCATTATATTTTAATCTCTTTTTCGTTCATTTATTCATCGCGAGACTGGTAGTCGGTTTAATTTCTAAACGAAATAATTGTTTTCAAGTAACATAGCAGGCTGCCATTTGTATTCGGTTAAAAAATGTTTTAACAGATTATTGCTTCGTCGCCTTTGGTACGTTTAAAACATTTTCAGACAAAAATTATTAAACCATATAAAGCGATTACATATCAAAATCTTTATATATGACTTAGCTAACAAAAACAAAAAAAGAAATTAAGCAAGACCATCTCTATGCATTCGTTTCCAAAATTTTTCGTTTGACATTTTGCATGTGTGAAAATAGTTATTTAAGTATGAAAATATTCATTTCCCGTACACGAGAAACCTTATTTATAATTAGAAATGGGCTCAAACTAGCGTTCCAATTAAGTTATTCCGTCATTATATTCAGTGCTAGAGAATATTTACACTGAGAAAGAGACCATTTGTATACACAATACGATTCCGTATACAAATGTCCATCTGGTATATCTGATCTACCAATAAACGTCTTAAAGATCACTAAAAATGTTTTGCAACATTCAGGAACGAATCAGAAAGAAGGATTACGTTACGTGCGAACAATCACATACGTTAGAATGCCTTAGTGTTGTTGCAACAGTAAATGAACTGCAGATCTGTGAAATAATGATCTTTGTATGAAGAAAAGTGAGAAAGAAAGTGTAATAAAATATTTTATTATATTAAAATATTTAAGTTTAAAATATGTATATATGAAAAGATCGAAGAATGAAGAACATTACAATGTTAAACTGATATATGAAGTAAAATATACTTAAGAGTTTGCATTCTAACAATCTGGCCTTCTTCAGATCAGATGGTAAATATTCAACAATAAAGTACACAGGATTTTTAACGTGGAATACGGTCTCGCTTGTTATCTTGTGGTCGTATATTTTGATTCGTCATTTTGATTTCATAAGATGTTTATCTCGTGTTTATATAGATTTACATTTTAGCACATGTTTTGTCTATAGTTAACTATTATTCGTTTATTTTTCATAAAAATTTCGTCTGCTGTGTTTCACTATCGTCTAGTTTAATTTATTACCGATGTCACCCCTTGAAGAGTGATATGTTGTTTGGTGTTAGGGGTAAATAAATGAAAGGGCCATTTTTAGCCAGCTCAGGCAGGAGTGGGTTAATCCCTTGTTAATACTTTGCTGTCTAGGCTTGCTGAGGGTTCTCCCTTTGATGAGTAAAATCGTCTGGTTTTAGACAGAGGAAAGTAATATTTCTGCGTTGAGTAAAATAAATATTATTCTTGCATATAGACAGAGTAAAATAGATAATATCTTGCATATAGACACGGAGTAAAATAGATAATATTCTTGCATATAGACACGGAGTAAAATAGATAATATTCTTGCATATAGACAGAGTAAAATAGATATTATTCTTGCATATAGACAGAGTAAAATAGATAATATTCTTGCATATAGACAGAGTAAAATAGATAATATTCTTGCATATTATAGACATAGTAAAATAGATAATATTCTTGCATATAGACAAAGTAAAATAGATATTATTATTGCATATACAGACAGTAAGACAGAGTAAAATAGATAATATTCCGACAGAGTAAAATAATTAAGTGCTATATAGTCTAAGGGTTCTCTCCTTGGCGAGTAAAATCTTTAAACGCTACTACGCTAGACAGAATAAAATAATAAAAGTGTCCTGTGGTGCTACTTGAAAAGAAAAAAAGTTAATATGTCTGCCAATGATGAAGAAAAATTAAGTTGCATAATTAGCAGTTTGATAAGATATTTGCAAATTTCAAAACACAAGCATTGCTATAAGTTTTTGGTCTATTTTCGATCAGATATCTTATCTTAAATGATCTCAAAATTTCATTTAGTTCGTCTGCATTGTGTCCTTGTGTTTGTATTATCTCACAAAGTACTGATTGATTCACAACGATTATATCTTTTGACGTAATTCTGCGGCAGTATACAGTTTAATTTCATTTTTTTATCAAAGAACCTTGCCTTCAAAGCATTTGAATAAATGTTGGGTATAATTATACTCATAAATTTCAGCAATCTACAGTATTTCATTTTGTGGGCAGTCTTTTCGGTTGTAAAACACTATGAAAAGATAAATACACAATTGAAAGCGTCTTTTTGAGTTTTATTTCTTAAAAAGTTAACCATATTTTAATAAAAAAAAATTAAACAAGATTTAACACTTTAAAAAGAACGGAAATGGTTTTTACTGTAAATACATGCAGGCGTTAAGAATTTGGCGGTCTGGATAAATTCCCTGGCAATTAATATTCTGAACATGTTATTCTACAAGTAACAGCTGAAATATACTGTATATTTCATGTAAACATGTCAATTATTAATCCTCAGACATAACTGCCAGAAATATCGGTAAACATGACATTGCACACTTAATAAGAATTTTCTTAAACAGTTTTAGTTGTTTTTTTGTTGTCTGTCCCTAATAGTTGTAGAATATATTTTCCACCTGGAATTTCGTAGATTTTATACAAGCATATTTCACGTTTTAACAACACTAAGGCCCCGTTTACACTAGAGCTGAAGTATCCGGATTCACATTGTTTTTCATCCTCATGGGAATAAAAAACAATGTGAATCCGGATACTTTTGCTCTAGTGTAAACGGGTCCTAAGAGACAACTTTTATCTCAAAACTTGAACATTCCATCAAGTTACTGTAGAGCGTCTCATCGGCGATCAGAAAGTTGTGAATTCGAGTCCGGCTTAGGAATTCAGAAATTGTTCTTGGTTAAATAGCTGGAAGAACAGTTAAACACAATTTTCATATCTGAGCTAGCGTTGTATCTCTTCTCTTAACTCACTATAGATTTTCTTAAACATGTTTTTCAATTTCATGCAGTGCAACGACATTGTAATTAAGGCGTGTGTAAAATACAACAGTCCACAAAGCGTGTCACTTACTACTTTCGTGCACCTTGTTACTTAACCGTAAGGTTACTTTAACAAAAATATATTCTGAACGGAATTACGATAAGACAAGTTTCACCAAATCTAATATTTCAGCTGGGTATTAGACCACTTTCATAATAGCGACTAATTTGCATATTTTTTTATGTGCATCTAAGGGGGCTTTCCATTTACACGCGGTTAGACCGGTCAGTCCGGTTAAATGGAACACGATTCGTTTGAGACCTGGGATGGTCTGACTGGAAAATTTGGTCCTAATCGAAAGCAAGTCCATTCTGGCCGGACTGATCGGTCTAACCTTGTCAATTGGAAAGCGCCCTTAATAAGCCTTTCTGGCCTCGTTTGTGAGTCTGCAATTCAAAAGAATCTTTGCTTCATAATGAGGCCAGAAAGGCTCATTAAGATGCACATAAAAGAATATTTAAAGTGGTGGTCATTATGAAAGTGGTCTATAACGTACTAGATCTTTAATTAAATTTCTTTGAGGAGACTGGTGATTAATATCATAATACACCTGTGTGTTTCTTGTTTTTCATAGATGAAAGTCGACAAACCAAACCTAGGTTTCTAAAGACTAATATTACAAGATAAAACAACGCAAATTTGGCTGCATATAGATAGCAATTATACTATTTTTTCATCGTCAAAGAACACAATTTTATGTAGGAACAAGAAAGGAAACCAAAGGTACGATAAAATACTAATGTTTCGAGTGAAACCCTTCATCAGACTGAAATGTGAAGGGCTCCGCTCAAAAACGTCACTATTTTGTTATTAAAGCTATTCTTGGCAGTTTACAATCTTTTCACCTTGCTCTATCTAAAACACTGCCTACACAACACTCTACTTTTTTACACAAAGGTACAGGATATAAGTTTTAGAAAATATTGAACTCGAACACAATACTGATTGTTTGCCATAAGGTTGAAAAAACAAAAAAAGCTTTCAAATTTGGATATATAATATCGAAAATTAAGACGAATGAAACAACTTTAATATGTCAAGATATTCGTAAATATATTTATATGCACTCCGTATTTCTATTTCTGATTTCAAAACATGTGTCCTATACATCTTCGTAAATATTTTGCGAACAGTTTTTAAAATTTTCAATTAGCTCGTTCAATGTTTATATATTTACAATAATACATTCACAAAAATCCCAAATCATTCCTTCTTTTTTGGTGCATGGTTTCTTTAATATTATAATTACTTGTAAGCTTTTCATGTATGGGTTCACCAAACAAAATTTGAATTTCTGCGGTTTATCAGAATCACGCATACAGTTTTAAAACTATACAAATTTAAAGCCCTAATCAAACGAGAACGCAAGTCATCGCAAGTTGGCAGTCACGTTATCTCAGCCACTGAGCCGCTCTGAATAGTTTGACTTTCCCAAAAATATCATGTACCGTGAGAAAGTTACAACTTGTTTAAATAAAACACTCATGAAACCTTTATTTTGTTAATTTGGGTGTTCGAACGACCGCCACAGAAATTCTGACTGCCAACTTGCGATGACTTGCGTTCTCGTTTGATTACGGCTTTACAACGATATTTATTTATGTGTGTTGTAAGTAAGAATATATGTATGGTAGCCGTTGTATTTGTAAGTCAGAAGGGATCGGATAACCAGAAATATACATCTTGTTAAACCGATCATTAAACCCATTTGAATTCATGCAATCTATATGCAGCCATCTGAGGTCCAATACATCACCTCAAATACAATAAACTAAATACAATAAACTTCATATATGAGGAGGGCCATAGCCCGGTTATCGCGGGGCTGCCATTTTTATGTCACGAAAATCTTATTACGACTATTTGAGAAATGCAAAATCACATAACGAAGCAAAATTGGGTTTGTTTTTCTGTAGGTATAGCACACGGAGTATTATAATTCCTTTTTGTATCAAAGAAATATTTTCGTGACATGGGCCAGCCAGCCCTTAACTTCAATTACTACACTCAACTATATCTATAAACTATCCAATATCTAACTCAATGAATTAACTTAAATTCAACCTACGTGCATGCAGCCATCTGACCCTCATATCTAGCTCAATAGACTAACTTATATTGAACCCACGTCTAACCATCTGAGCTCGTATATATATATAAATATATATATATATATATATATATATATATATTTTATTCATTATTTTATTATTTTTTTTGATTTTTAGTATTTTTATTTTTTAGGAGGTAGAAATTTTCGAAGTATATACATATGTGTGCTACGTGGAGGTTTTAATGTTTTTGTCTGTCTAATTAAGCCGGAACATAGATCTAGACTTTTGAAAATTAGATGTTTAAATGTTTATCATTTTAGAACAAGAGCAATCCTTTTAACATCTGCACGAGGCGGGATGCCTTAAAGAAAAACTTAAATTACTTAAGACAATAGAAAAACGAAAGCTGATATGATTGATCAAAAATAGCGACCGGTAAGAACAAAGCAACCGGTATTGAACCCCGCGTTGTTAAGCCGACACAAGAAAGTTTATAGAATCTTTCTTTTTCTGTCAAATATTTCTTTGAGATCTCTTTTCAGTGAAATATTATCTTATCACGGTAGCGTAATACCATGTTGTTGATAATTAATGAAAAACTTCATCGTTAATTACATATGCAAATTACAACGTCGAGAAGAAAAAAAATGAACTTCGGTGTACACATATAATTATATATACATATATAATGCACTGCGTGAGTCGACCGCACTCAGAATGAACAGAAAGTACGTCGCTGAAAGAAGAACGTTTTAAGATTGTGTTTACTGAAGATATTTCCGAGAGCTTGGACAGCAGTCAGAAATAACGTCTGATATATAAAAAAACGGCTGAAATAAAGGAATCAGGTTAGATATTTTTGAATCGCTTTTTAAAAATTGTACGTTACTTTAATTATCAGATAAAACTCTAGAAATTTTGCAGACAAGGTTTTCGTTAGTTTTATCACAAGAAATATGCGTCAACTAGCTTTCAGATGTCTTTCGATAAAAATTAATATACTAAAAGATTCGGCACGAGGTAGCTTTCTGACTAAACATCCATCCACTATAATGATTTACAATCATTTAAAAAATATATTGCTGTTGAGTGAAGAGATGCATGTTAGATTGAAAATGAGGTTGTTATGAAAATATTCTTCAAAGTATTTTAATCATATTAACATTTTGAGTTTCCAAACGAGACTCAAACCACAAGCATGCACAGTGGTTAGTGCACGTGCCTTTCACATCTGCGAGCCGGATTCGATTCCTGCACGGTGCAGTTATCTGATTAAAAAAAAATTCCACCCTGGCCGCATGTGAGAAGAGTGCTTCCAGTTTGACTCCACCAAACACCACAGGTTTCCTCCGGGTACTCCGGTTTCCTCCTGTAGTAACACTGGACCAATGAGGGTGGGCCCTTACTGGACCTCTGAGGATAACAGTTTAGATATAACTGATAGAGTTATCCAGTATAAATAAGGTTAGTTTAGTTTAGTTTAGCGTGTGATCATCGGCAGATAAGGCGCTCTAACCATTAAACCACTGGGAGACTGGAACTAAGATGGCTGAACGTAGGTTGCGAAATTTCAACTGCGAATTAACTTTGCAAAAATAAGACAAAAACTGTTTTAATTGGACCAAACAACTATATTAAGTTAAAGTTTTGTACACTGTGGTACAAAGTAAATACTTGAAATAGAACGCACCAAGTCCCGTTTACTCCACCTCTAAGGCAGGTGAGTTGTTTATTCTTTGGTATCAATTACCACCGGAACTTTCTATTGCAGCATGCCGGCATGTACAATCTTCAGCCCAAAGTTTTCAGACACTTTCCGTTGTATTACTTTGAAAATTCTTCTCTCTCATTTCCTCCCTGTATTAAATGTTAGCCAGATATATGTAAATGCTATCACTTTTGCCTCTTTCAAATTGTTCTATTTTCTTCTAAGCTCTGTTCCATTCTTTCTCATTTCATCTCTGGGGAAGCCCTCGGACAAGAATGAGATATACAGGAAAAAGATATCGTAAAACGGATAGCTAGTGTAAACGGGTGGCGTGTGCTGTTAGGGCGCTGCCTCTCACCAATAGTTAAGCCCGGTTGGACGGGGTTAGTACTTGGATGGGTAACCGTTTGGGAATAGCCCCGTTCTCGAGCTTGGACCATGTGAGTAGAGTTTAGTTGGTCTCTCCTGTGCTTCGAGGGTTTTTCACCGGGTTCTCCAGTTTTCCTCTCTCCGCAAAATCAACACCATCTGGGAAAGGAGTGGCGCCCACCCCTGCCTTAGGGTAGCAGCTAATGAAAGAGGGGCCTTCGGCTCCCCCGACTGCGGTCGACCCTGTACGTACGTAGTGTAAATGCGTTGAAAATTCTTAAGTTTTCCTCATTCCTGTTTTTTTTATGTTCCAAATATTCCCGTGTTTGTTGTCTTGTTTTAGCTCATATTTTGAGTTTCAAGATGTTTATTTTCGGTTTATGCTTTGTCTTGTATGAACACTCTAAAAACATGTAAATTTAGGCGTCCTTATTGAAAATTTCTTTGTCGAAATTAAGCACATATGAAAGTTAATGCACTTATCTTTAAAATACTCTGGCTCTTTGTTTGTTATTGGATTTGTCAATTTTTAGTTGATTTGATTTCCCTTGGAAAAAATCCAGAAATAAGAATAAATCATCAGTTGATTAATCGTGATTTAGTGAAGAAAAAAATAGAGCCTTGTTGGGTGGAATTCTGCCGATTGATTAAACTTGTTGTCTGTTACTAACTTAAATATATATACAGTGGGCCTTATGGAACTTTGCATCAGACCGACGGAATTAAGGCAGAAACCATTATTTGGAAATATCAAAGCCCAGACACTGATTACTTTGAAAAAGCCCATATATAACATTGAAGAAATGGAAAAATGAAAATATTTGTTGAACTAACGTTTATAAATATTTTCATTTTTCCATTTCATAAGATTTATGGGCTTTTTCAAAGTAATTGTGTAGGCTTTGACATTTTTAACAAAATTACGTTTTCCGCCTGGAATTACCCTGCGAGCAGAGCCTTCTTTTTCTTATTTCTTCGCTGAGAGAGAGGAAGAAAAGTAGGCTCTACTGTATTCGTGTTTGGCTTCGTCCAAGATTTAGGACGAAGTAACCCGTTTAAGACCCGTTTAATCGGTTCTCGTTTTGTTTTCTGCTCTGATTGGGACTGGGTTCGAGATTGTAACCAAGCAACTGACATGCATGCGCAATGGAAACCAGTCACGAATACAGCAGAGCCTACTTTTCTTCCTCTCTCTTAGCGAAGAGATAAGGAAAAGAAGGCTCTGCTCGCAGGGTACCTGGAATCCCTGTCTCGTTAATTTTAACCAAAGCACTTAAGCACACATCTGGTCTAAGGATTAGCAACACTTATCCTAAGATGAATGATTGTGAATATAAAAAACATCCTTTTGTTACATCATTAACACTTCTGACTGGCTGTCCTCCTCCATGTTCAATTTCCAGACGGTAACAAGGTAATATAAGGAACCAATCAAAAACGTTCTAAGGTTTTGAGAGAAAATGTTTTCAATCCGAACTTTAAAAAAAAACAGTTAGAGATTGTTTCGTGCCATATACTATAAAATAAACCGTGCTATACTACAAAATGAAGTATGTATAAGCATAGTCTAAGCCTAGCCTCCTTCGCAGACGTTCTTTGTGTCCAACAATGGACACAAGGCTAAGTATAAGCCATGAGTTAGATTAAAGTTATGGCAGATTGAGCACCTCAAAACGCTTTCATCGCGTTCACAAATAAAAGGCGAACCATTTCCTGATTACCTAAGATTTTCATGCTTGACATTCTAGTGATGGCGTCCGTAATTTTAATCCCTTCAAGTGTTGCATAAACATGCATTTATAACAACCCACACGAAGTTATTCAGTCTAAAAAGTCTCCTATAGCCGCTGGTTGAAGAAAACTGAAGAAAACTGCATCGTGCTCTATCTATACCACAAACAGCATTCCAAGATTGGGTAAGTGCCGTTTTCAAAACATTTTAAAAAACGATTTTCATATTATACCAGTAACGTTAATTTTATAGTAAAAGGTTGTTCAAACTCAATAAAATAATAAAAATACTAGTTGCTTGTCCTGTTTTACATGTAATTAATGCTCTTAACTGATGTATATTACAAAAGAAAATAAACGATGGTAGCTATTATCTAGAACAATTATTTCCATTATGTGAAAAGTTACGCCGAGTAAAAATATTTAATTTAGGATATATTTATAAATGGATCGATATATATATATATATATATATATATATATATACAAACGAGCACGTGTGATTTTGTTCACGGAATGTCGGAAAGTGCTCAATACCATAAAGGTATAGAGCGAATATAGTATAATTTAAGTGGGCTTACCTCAAAATGTTGAGGTAAGCCCACTTAAACTATACTATATATATATATATATATATATAATATATACTATACTATATATATATATATATATATATATATATATATATATATATATATAATATACTATACTATATATAGCTATATATATATATATATATATATATATAACTATATAACTAAAAATCTAATTTGTGCCATCTTTGTTTTTATCAGTAAGAGGTTAGTGATAAGATGAGATAGAAACTGTATTACATTTCAACGGGTACTTCCTCACATATTTTGCATCAGTTCATCATGTATTAAGTTGATTGTATTAGTTTAGCCGCACCATGCCTATACAATGCCATAAAGCCATAAACTATGGTTTATTATTTTATTTGTCTTATTTAGCAATAAAAATAATCATTAGTGCATGAGCTAATCATCAAACTTACAATAAGTAAGGAACGCAGATCGACGTAGATAAGTCAAAGGTATATAAATGCGTTTACTGACTGCCACACTGCACGAGTATCGCAGGATTGTATTTGATCCTATAGCCGGAAGGCCTTGGGTATATTTGCCAAACGGCCGTGGTCCCAGTTTGGTCTTAACACGTTGAAGCCTGACGACGAGTATTTAAGGTTTATTCGGGCTAATGCCAGACGATTTTATTCAGTACAGGGAGAGGTCCAGCCCCAAAGTGCAGGTTAAACTGTATATTATATCCCTACACTCGAAGTTTTCCATCACCAAATATATCTAAGATCTATATACGTTAAATTTACCAATGAGGGAAATCTTGCAAACAGAATGTTTACTACGCAGGTTATATATAGAACCCGGAGAAAAAACCTTGGAAGAGTCTCACATGCGTCACAAGCTCCGAAGAGACAACGTGGCGTCACCCATCCAGGCACGTCGGCTCTAGCCGTTGTATATATTTCCCGTTCCGTGACTTAAATACCCTAGCTTAAGGAACTCCAAATATATATTTTTTAAAACCTAATTATCAGAAATTCTTTGCGCAAACAACGAGCGCAAACAATGAGAGCGCGTCTGGTAGCGTGAAAAACAGAACACTAATTAGATCCTGCCTTTGCAAGTACCTAAAATCTTGCAGCTGTTGACAAACAAGTTGCGTTCCCACAATCGTAGTGATTGAAAATAACAAAGCGCTAAGTTGACAATATACTGGTCCATTGTGTATATAGCAACAAAAATAATTCTCTATATCAAACACTATGTTGTTGTGAAATGCATGAGATCTACTGAGGCTTATTAGCTTTTTAAGATATGATAATTATTGTCCAAAGATATTCTCCAATACTGTATAAGACTAAAATTTCATGCATGTACATAAATGTATATTAAAAACTATTTTTTTACTGCTCAGGCAAGGCAAGTACATATATAGAAATAAAATATATTGATGAAGGTAGCTGTCTTGCCAAATACGGATCTCTGATCTCAGATCGATCTAGCCAAAAATAGTATTTTATTCTGGCTAACGCCAGACGATTTTATTCACCTCTGGGTAAGCCCTCGGACACGAATGAGTTATAAACTATCTCTCTAACTCTTTCCTGTCCGAATTGGTCTTTAGTATTTTATTCTGGCTAACGCCAGACGATTTTATTCACCTCTGGGTAAGCCCTCTGCCCTTGGACACGAATGAGTTAATCCATGTTGTTGTTAACAGAAATACCATTAAGATATTTGCATATATTAATCTATATATAGCAATATAAATGAAATGTACGAACACTCAATCAAAAAATATAAATGCGATTTTTGTTACATTATGCCTACAGTTTCAATCAAATCTTGTTAATAACTGGAAGAACATTTTCACAAAAAAAATATAATTAATGTTTTCTTAGGATAAATATACGAGCCTAGCTCAAAATACTGGGCTCTTATTCATCCTAAGAATATACGATTTCCGCGCGGTAAATCATTGGTTACCATAATTAATGTTATTGGAAGCTAAGAAATCAACTATAAAATAAAATTGTGTTTTTCTACGTATAATTAATTACGCAGAATTATTTTGCTTATTTAAAATATGATTAAACGTACACACCCGGAAATAACTGTCCATCAAATTGTCAATCGGGAAAATTAAAACACGCAAAATCTTGTATTTTCGCGTCAATAATATAAAAACAATACTGCAACGATGGTATGAAACGTGATGAAAGTCAGGATATTTTAACCCAGATGTAGAATATAAAGAAAGTCAGTGATATATATGTTTTATATATTTAAATCAAGAGCGTGGATGGCATATAACGAAGAATAGAAAAACGAACAAGATCTGGGTTGGGGTTTTTTTTCACACAACTCAGATAAACCGAAAGACGTCGCAGCCCACTTAAAGAATAAGGTTCGAGTAATTTAAAATTTCCGGGGTCCTTTTTGATATTCTGTCGACGACACGAGTGTGGTGCATTAAAGGGAACTAGCCGAAGGACGAAGGTTATTTTACAACACAACTATAATCAGGTAAAGTGGGAACTGGGAAAGTGATAAAAGAAATAAAACATAACATAACATCCCTCTTTTAATTAGAACACTCCCTGGCTATTAAATGCCAAACGATTTTACTTGTCACGTGGAGCCGGGTGGCTTGGGTTCAAAAGATTAAAATGAGTAATTTACAAAAGAAATATTTTCTTTGAAGAGAACTAGGTTTATACCAAGCAAAATCACGAGATTAGAAATAACAGGAAAAATCGACGTAGAATGCAATACAAAGAGTTTTGTTATCTAGACTATAGCCAACTTTCAGTATCACCATAAGTTGATAATTTTAACTAGTGTTTTGGTCAAAGCACAAAGTTAGATTTATAATTCAGAGTTTCCGGCCCGTTCACGTCCTCCGCGCCCACAAGTGCGCACGTACAGGCAAGCGTGTACACTGCAAATTCCCAAAAACTTGTTTTAAGAAAAAAATACTTGTTTTAAGATTTTCTTGTCCCGTTTGCAAGATAATAATCTTACTGCGGTTTCTTGACAAGATATTTTGTCTTAAAACAAGATTAAATATCTTAAAACAAGAAATAAAATCTCAAAACAAGAAAAATTATCTTGACAAGAATTGGAGGTTTTGCAGTGTACATCTGTTTGGTTGGTCTGCATGGCCAATTACATGATAACTCACTCAATTGTTGCTATAGTGAATCAGATAAAAGACATGTTTTTTCTATTTCATGATGTCTAGAAAAATATGCCAGGTTAGGTAGTAAAAATAGCATCACGTTTCGTCCTTAAAAAAAATTTCCGACCACGCTGACGTATAGGACACGCCACCCACAGGATTATATATATATAATATAGTATTAAAATACACCACGTTTTTTCTAATGAAGTCCGCATACTAGAAGCGATTAAATCATGCAGACCAAGATGTTGTTTCACTAGCGGGATGTCTGGAGAAGCTATTAGTAAAGTAAACTAATAATTTTGTAAAATAATACTGAGCCTGTGTAGGCAGAACTATAATAATAATATATATAGATTAAAATCAAGTTAGGATTCACTAGTTTGTTCATATCCTGCATGACAACCACAGAGGAAACTGCATCTTTGTACCTCTGATGAAAAATGTAAGCTTTTAACTTTTTGTCTTGATATTTCATTATTTTTTAGAATAGGTTATTCTTACATATACTGCATGTGCATTGGGTGTTGGTATTAGAAGAGAAATATCCCACGAAGTATGTTGGGGTTTATTGGGTTACGCTGAGACATAAATGAAACTTGACGTGTATATACTATTATAGATATGATATTTCACTTTATTTTCTTGTCTCATCCTGAAATTTCCTGCGTGTCTAGCGCGTTGCGTTGTGTATCGCATGCACGTTATACTGTATATGACAATAATGGTTTAATATGTTTACAAGTGTTAAGTTGTTGCCAGAATCCGATGTGCACCGCTATAGGCATAGTTCAGAGGTCGGCTATTGGCAACCCGAAGCGACAAGAATCGTGTTAATTTTAGTTCCATTAAGGGGCGGCTGTTTACATGAGCCGGGCTAGCCCGGTTAACTGGGCTCACGCGATTGATTAGGATCTCACTGTGGATTTGAAACTCGCGTAAACTAAATGTACAAAGAAGAATTGGTTTAGTTTAGATGTAAACGAAACCTAACGTTGATTAAAATCTATTTTTGTGGCCGAGGAAAGAATTTCGTGACACGAGTCAGCCCGGTTAGCCGGTAGCCCGGCTCATGTAAACAGCCCCCCACATTACTCGTCATTACATTCATCATGCACCATCAAGAGACCAGTTCAACTAAGAGAGAGACGTCTTAATGTAGAATGCGTTATTACAACATTGAAAATAAAACCAAAGTCAATAAAGAACCAGACGTTTGTCTCGCCAAATGAAACACAAAAGCTTTCTTGATTGAACCACAACACTTTTAAAAGTATACTTGCATCACATATGATATAAGCGGATTGTAATGGAAAGTATATACACACACGTAAGCGAAGGAGAAGATGCATACGTGAACCGTACGACAGGCGAGTCACACTGATTAGTTTCTCTCTATATATAAAAGCCTTAGCCGGGTCTTATAAGAGTTATAGTTGATAAAATAATATAAAGTCCTCGACGACGAAAGCTTAAATAAATAAACAAAGAACTCAGTTTAACATATAGTTTAACTAAAGCAAAAATATCAAAATTAAATGTACATGGCATGCACCTTGAGAGAAAAATGGATTAATACATGTAGCTTTACGATAATAATTGTAGTTTCTGCCAGTTTCTTAACACTTTGAGGCCTGGACCTCTCCCTGTGGCTGAATAAAATCGTCAGGTATTACTAAAGACTCGTCGCCAGGCTTCAAAGTGTTAAACCGTTCAGCTTTTACGTGGAGGAAAACATGTCTAATGCATATTCCATCAGTACTATTTTTTTTTGCCATATGTCGACTCTGTTAATTACATCAAAGAACACAAATGAAGGGAAATGGTAACTCATTGTTTTGCAACGTCGACGTGTTTTTCTTTACGTGGAGTTTTTGTTATAGCCGGAAGTTTCTAAGCCTCGTTTTTTATCGCAGCTTCAACGAGTGACGTTTTTGTTTATATCTACTCTGTAGTAGTTAAGAAGCCGGCTATATATAGAGCTACAGAAGAACAGGGTGAGAGGAAAGTATACATTAGAAATATTTATTTATAAACTGTCTATAACTTACTATGACTGAGTAGATCTTTTAGCAGCGTGGAAATCACTGTAAAGCAAGTAGTATAGGTTAGACTTTAGAACCAAGGAAATTCTGAGGACGAGACTGCCAAAAAAAATAATAAATTGAAACGTGTATAAGTACATGTATGTTACGTAGAAAGTATGTAAACAGCATGCAAAATGTTTAAACTAGTTCGATAAGGGATGCAAACAAAGAGTTTGAACGCAGTACCGACATACTTGACTAAAAATTTGAATAATCTTTCGACACACTATAAAAATGTTTGCTAAAAATAAATAAAAATTAATCCTACAAAATATATTTTGATAATTTCTAGAGCCTTTTCGGTTGTATTGTGGAAAATAACAAACAAAAAGTAAATAATCCACAAACTGACAAACAAACAGACCGAGGTCCTCTAAGATATTGCAAACAAAAAGGTTTTTTTATCTTTTATCAGAGTGTGAACCTCTCAACTGAAACAGCACTTAGGAACAAGAGCTGTTATTGTTGTGATAAATATAAGAGCCCAACATAAAACTGGAAGAGATAATATCTGTTAAAAAAAATATTTATTAAAAAAATACGTTCTGCTGCCATGCATATACTTGCAACATCATTTTTAAATAAAAAAGCACAATAAGTCTAGTAGATATTAACAAGTAAAATTGATCTTAACAGTGGTTGGAGTGTCAAAAGTTAGTCTTATCAAAATTAATTTTAACAGTGGTTGGAGTGTGAAAAGTTAGTCTTATACTGCAGTATAAGACTAACCTTTGACACTTCAACCACTGTTAAGATTAATTTTATTTGTTAATATCTACTATAGACTACCCTGCGAGCAGAGCCTTCTATTCCTTATTTCTTCGCTGAGAGAGGAAGAAAAGTAGGCTCTGCTGTATTCGTGTTTGGCTTCGTCCAAGATTTAGGACGAAGTAACCCGTTTAAGACCCGTTTAACCGGTTCTCGTTTTGTTTTCTGCTCTGATTGGGACTGGATAGGAGATTGTAACCAAGCAACTGACATGCATGCGCAATAGAAACCAGTCACGAATACAGCAGAGCCTACTTTTCTTCCTTCTCTCTCAGCGAAGAAATAAGAAAAAGAAGGCTCTGCTCGCAGGGTACTATAGACTTATTGTGCTTTTTAATTTGGGCTGTCGTATAGTTATCGTAAGATTGTGTTTTTCATCTCATGGTCGAATCTACAGCTCCAATACTTAAGAGAACAGCTGTATATCTATTAGTGCCGGATTTAGGACAGAGCGGACTGGGCGGTCGCTCAGGGCCCCCCACAAAATAATGTTTAAGGGGGGGCCTCCACAAAAATGTCTTGAAAGTTGAAAAAATAGGTGTTGAAATGAAAAAAATCTTGAGAGCCCAATCTTGAGAGTCAAAAACAAGACAAAAGATATGGATGATATATAGATGATATATAGAGGGTTGTATCCCATGTACTATATATACTGAATATTACTTACGTATCTTTAATCCTTTCTTATAATTGTTTAACTTACTCCCGTATCAAATTTACACTGCGCCTTCAACCGTCGTTGCCTTCGCAAGTTAACAAAAAATACAGCAAGATGTGCTTTTTGGCCTAAGGCCATATACCGCATTCTTTGAAAATTTTTATATTCATCTTCATTATATAACCCCATGCAGTGTCAGTCCAATTACCTACATCTTATTCAAAAAAATATGACTATGTAACTTAGCATATATTCAGAAATAGAATTGATATAATGTGCTGGTCAGTGACCGCCCAGGGGCTTCCACAGTCCTAAATCCGGCGCTGATTATTATCTATATATGCAAAAAGCCCCATAGCTGAAGTAGGCACGTTTCATCATCTAAACCGTTAGTTTGAAATCATGTATACCAAAAAGTTCAAGCTTAAGCCTAGTTCACACGAGCAAGTTTTCCTTGACAAGTTTCAGTTTGACAAGTTTTATTTTCCCGTGTGTACGAGGAAAAACTGGCATGCCAGGTTTTCAACAAGGAGACTTGTCAAGGAAAACTTCAGTCATATCGTGAAAATGGCCCGTGTATAAGACATGTCAAGGAAAATCATGACAAGTAAAAAATTATTGACCGTTCACACTGGCAAAGAAAACTTGCCAAGGGCGATTTGTCAAGGAAAAATTGTTGACCCGCACATACGAGCAAGTTTCTTTGGCAAGAAACTTGTCAACGAGAACTTGCTCCTGCATGTCAACAAAAGGTTTCTGTGAAGAACATCTGACGAAGGACTCAGGCTTCGTCAATATTTTGTTATCTAAAATCTCAGCAGTTGAGAATCTCTATGATTTTCTATATAGTCTTAAGGCTAGTTTCCACTCAAGAAAATTGTCCGCAGGATAGGAACGGACAGGAAAGTTTATTTTGTGTTAAAGTCATTAGTTCCGACCGAGAGCTCACAAGACAAAGAAAACTTTCCTGTCCGTTCCGGTCCTGAGGAAGATTTTCCTGAGTGGAAACTAGTCTTTACATTATATATTCTTGATCTTGTTGTTGGGCACATAAGAGAGGCCATGCATTAGCTCTTTGTTCCTGCACAAAAGACACTGATTGACAATCAGTATAGTGGGCGGGACACACAACTTAAAAACAACTTATCAGTTTATCACAAGCCACTCAGCTCCTCAGGCAACTCTGTCGTATTTCAACTACACGGGCAATATTTTGGTAAAAATCTTTATTTTGGTCGAATATTTAAGCGCCAAAATAAAGATCTCGACTAAAGCATTGTTCATACAGTTCAAAAGACACAGTTTTAATAAGACACGGAGTTGCGTGCGAAGAAAACAAATCACAAGACACAATCTTGAGAGATATTAAGAGGGCGGAGATAAAACAAAACAGAACATTTGGTATCTTAAAGAAGTGTAGATCACTTGAACTTCAGTTGAGTCTGCAGTTGTCACGGCAAACATAGGTTAGATATATATACAGTGTTTTTAGACTATACTATTTCATAGAAAGAACTGCTTTTGGTAGTTATGTATAATAAAATATCTATTTTCCCTTAAGGTACACGTGAATTATATGTCAATCTTCAAAGTGCAAGATCTAAAAGGTTTTGTTATTCAAATTCTGCTTTGATTGGTTAAATTCAAACTTGGTCTACCGTTTGACTACTGGGTGAGTAATTATAAATGTTTGTGTACAAAATTCAAAAAATGTTGTACTGTAAAACGAGCTTATAATGATTAATTTATAGACATGTATGAGAATTTTAAATTTTATCATTGGCTATTTATGAATGCGAAAGGTTTCCACGGAACTTTACAAGTCATAAAAACACACAATTCATGAAAACACAAGTCACGTAGACAATCAACCACAGCTGTCGGGTGTTTTACACCCAATTTTTCTAATTTGACTAGCTTAACCGTTAAACCTCAGGTTTTGTAAACGATCACTATACAATATACTTGAGAATCTGCTGTGTCAAAAAAACAAAACAAAACAAGGCAACCACGAGGTCGTATATATCGATAAAAAGAGAGGGCACATTTCTTCGAAGAATATTATTTTTCTAAATATGAAGTCCTACAGGTTAGCGTTTGTGTCACAGACTAACAAATCACAATATTAGAAAAACTGGCAAATACAAATTTGGTGTCCTAAATATAATCAATATATATTATGTTGTCATGCCACATAACATCAATGTTGTTGTGCCACAATGTCGTCGTGTTAAACCATCTTTGTTCCAACAACTTGTGTTCTTTGCCCTGTACTATTAATATTAACTACTTAATAACCGAGAGTGAGGTCTTTATACGGCAAAATATTAAACCGAGGTCTTGCTGTATTGACCGAGCGATAGCGAGGTTAATGCGCTCAAGGCAGAGGTTTAATATTTTACCGTAAAGACCGAACGGTCGAGGTTATTAACTAGTTTATTATATGGCACTTTTTATTTAAAAATCAATCTTGTATTTCTTGGTCTTCACTTCCTTTAACTTCGTCAAAACACCGAACTAGCGTTATTTTCTTCTGTTTCTTTCTCGTCTGGATACTAGAATTTACTTTTATAATGTTCATTGTCATCTATTTCATCTATTTTCGCCGTTTTTCGGCAATAAAAGTTTCTTATTAGGATTTTTTTGTTTGTTTCCAATCGTAGGGCATTAACAATTTTCATAATGCCCGCGGGCATTACGGAGAAATCTCGCCCCGTCAGTAACCAATCACAGCTCGTGATTTTACCGGAAGTAATCCGTGCCATATAATAAATCGCAAATAAACTATTAATTCTAGAACAACAATGGGCGTATTTTGACAAATGTATGGGAAAACAAACGTTTAATCAGTTTGATCGTTTATGTCAAGAAAGAATTATTTATGCCAAGAATGTGTTTTTTTATCAATTTGTATGCCAAAATACATTTCACTGAGAATGAGAGTTTTGTAATGTGAGGGGGAACATGTTCTACTTTCAAACAGTTGAATAAAGACTCCTTCTTTCGACGTTAAATCTTCTGCGATCATGACAATGTACCTACTTTTACATTTTGCAAAAACAATCGAAATATAGTTAGTAAAGTTTGATATACTGCCGAAACAGAGGACGTATGCCGAGTCTAACGTTTCGAGCGAAGGCCCTTCGCGTTTCTCTCTGACGAAGGGCCTTCGCTCGAAACGTTAGACTCCTATACGTTCTCTGTTTCGACAGTATATCAAACCTTACTATATTTCGATTGTTGTTTCAACACTGCCTACGCAGCACGCTACTTTTATTTCACTTTTTCAGTTATATTTTGTATTTCTCAAACTATGTTTATCTTATACTAGTTGACAGAATAGTCGAGTGAATGAACTACGTCATTATCGTCACGCATGTATACACCAATAGTAACTAGGCTAATAATACTCCATAACCTTTATTAGATATCAATCTGATAAGGACAGCAAAGTGTTTATTTTTTAACGCAATGGCAACACATGTTGTTGAAGTGAGGAATAAAACCCCGCAAAGATGATAATAACAATTACCAAAACACAAAGACTGATTTGGAAATCGCAAAAAATCACCACGTATGTTTAAACATCAGATAATCAAAACCTTACACACATAACGCCGACATAACTACAACAGCATCTTTCGACCAAAACAAAAACGTTGAATGATTTGCAGTCCCATGCAGGGTAGTCTTAAAGTGCTTATGAAACAAAAATTAAGTTTGTCTTATTTGAAAGTACTTTTGAAATGACGAAGTAACATATTTTACTGTTTTTTTGTTTCCTTGCTTCGTTTATGATATATTTCAGTTTGTTTGATACGCGAAACTAACCAGTGACATCACAACGTGCATAATGACTTACTGGGAAAGGTGATATATCTTTGCTATTATTAAACGGAATCACTTCAAAGCAATTATTTGTGTGCTTTTTTCCCTTACAACAACAGAAATATACATTTTCAACTGTATATATGTATACTTCAACTGTATATACTTCCTTGCCTAGGATGTCTGAGGGTTCTCCCTTTTAGGAGCAAAATCGTCTGGTGTTAGACAGAGTAAAACAATCTGGCGTTGTTTAGACAGATTAAATCAATAAATGGACACGTTTTTTTGCTGACTCAAGCACGAAGGGGTTAAACACTTTTTAGTCCTATATTTAAACTTATCAACAGTTTTGAGTTTAAAAAAAAATGTATTAGCTCTGACAAAATTCTGTTAATAGCCAAAAGGTGCGTCATAATAATATATTTAAACTTACGTCTCTATATATGTTCAATATATTGGAATACTAATTAATATTATGATTACGACAAACTAGACATACTAAAGTTATTGGTATTTTGGCAAACAAAAAGCAGGTTACTCCCAAAAAGAACTGTTTACTGACATTTTAACCGCAGTTTGACCTATAAAAGGAAATTAAATTTCAGTATTCGGTATTTATAGTCTTTTGATTGTTCCAACATGTGCATGTTAGTCGTGACGCACTAACAAATATGAGAATGTCCTGGTAAAAATAATTAACACCACAGTCGCGTGAATGTGTTGTCAAATGATTTAATGACATCCTACGATTATTTGGCTCTTGTCTGGCTAGTAGTTCAGAAGCATACACAACGTTATCACGTATATACTGTATAATCCTTCCGCTTCACATTAAATATAAGAGTTTGTCGGCATAACTGCATGTAATTGAGTGGGATATTTAGAAGTGATTCACTCTGTTTGTAATCACTGTATTCTAGAAGTGGGGTGATAAGCTTGGATTGGCCATTGTGCCATAGAACAATTACTGAGTTAATTGAACAACAAAGGTTGTCCGTTGTTTCAAGGCAAAATGATACATGGCCAGTCGAAGCCTGCTGTGATAAATATAGCAGCTGCATAGAGGTTGCCCAATGTCAGTATATAAAAACAAGTCACGCACACACGTTGTATAAGAATCCTACAGCTGGTTCACAAGATGTGTTTGCAAGAAACTTGTAGTAACACTATGGACACGTTGAAATATAATAGCGTTCATGTTTGATGAAGATGCAGTTACAAGTTTGTTGTTGTCAACCTTGTATAGCAGCTTGTTACAAACAATGCCACGCAGTAAGTTGTTGGAACAATCCGCAACAAGTTTGTTCATCACAATAACTTAAGAACAACTTGTCTCAACAAATCAGAGCAGGTGGTACGAAATAATACCAGCTGGTTCACAAGTTACAACAAGGTTGCTAGCAGCCTTGTGTTACTACTTGTGTATTTTTCCGTCTACAAACTCCTGATAAGAAATGAGATCTAATCAAGTATGCAAGTCAGGCTAAAAAGGGTTGGGTTTTTTTTGGTACTGTATGCTTGTCCTTTCTTGTTCGTGGTCCTCATAATAATGTATGTAATGTAAATTAACATGAGCCCCCATGATGAGCTTTTAGCTCTTGGGGTTATTGTTGTCCAAAATATTGTTTAAATAAAAATAAAAAAAAATTAAAAAAAAAAGGGTTTCGTATAAATCAATAATATAAAGTGTTTTCTGGCAGTTAAGTAGCTGATAACGTATTCTATCAGAGCTGACGTGGATTAAAAAGGGTGACTTGGTTGATAACGGAGTATTGTTACAGTATAAAGATACAGCATGACCAGCCGAGCTGTATCTGAACAGATGCTGTATCTGAGTAATAGATACAGCATGAGCAGCCGAGCTGTATCTGATTTACAAGGCGAGCTGCAAGCGAGCCGTAGTAAATCAGATACAGCTCGGATGCGTCTAAGTAATCAAGTTCACCAACTATTTGGGGGATACGGTCTGTTTTAGCCGAGAAAATCGAAGCTAAAGTTTATGTAAATCAGGACGATGCTGTATCCGATTTACAACCACTGCTACGGTATTGATTTATTTTGTGTTCGTCATGAATTATTAATGAGTATTTTAATTACAGCTACTGTCGTGATACATCTTGTCCCCATGGTTACACTGACACACAGGTGTCAGTGATATTGTTTTAGAACTGAATGTATTATATTTTATCCAAAACAAGAAAGAATTGATATTTATTTTACCTAGAGGTAGTTTCAATGTTAACCTCGTAGTCCTCTCAACATAACAATAATTTATGATAATAAACTCAGGCTAGATTTACAATGTGTGGGATATAAGTAATTTGTCATCGGTTCTGAAATATTCTCATTGCGGTCAACGTCAACACTTTCCGTCTGCAGCAGAGCGCAGAGTCAGAGTTAGAGAGTAAAAAAGTTGTTTTTTTGGATAAAAGTTGACCGAAATATTGCAACGATTCGCTGAATTCGAATGAATCACAAGACTGTTTGCTGATATGAATTGACAGTAATATTTCAACTTTATTTCAAAATCATCCAACTTAATTGTTCTTTACCTCTTTCGGACGAGTGTAAAATCGTCTGGCGTTAGCCAAAGTAAAATACATAGAGTCTGGTTAGTCTGTACTTAGTATTAAAAAAACTAATCTTATTTATACTGGATAACTCTATCAGTTATATCTAAATTATTCTCCCTAGTGGTCCAGTATTAAAGGATCATCCTTTATTGGTCCAATGTTACTACAGGATCTTACATTCATTGTCTGACTAAAGTTCTTGATAGAATGGACAGACGAAACGAGAAACACAATGTTCCTTCTTGCTGACACAATGTAACAGAGTAAGGTCATGAAAAACATACAAAAAATCCCGCAATTGCGTCTACATCAAACTTATCGTTTCCTGAAGTATAATATTGCCCACCCACACACACACACACAAACTGTATATGTGGATATGAACGGAACAATAGAAAGAAAAAGGAATAGAGAATGTTTGATAGCAGTTCACCAAACAAGTCGGGTAGTAACTGATCAATTTTTTGATGAGACTAGCTGTTTGTCAACATAAAGATCTTATCAATGTGAGTGTTTAAAAGCGATGGGAGACGTTAAGTCCAGAAGAGAAATAAAGAATGGATTAGATATGCTTGTTTATCAATTTCGATATCGATGTTTACGAACTAGCGAACTGAAGGTGCATATTAGATATTAAATTGTCATGATCAGTTCATTGCGGTACAGTTTCGAAACAAGAGGTATATTATAGCAAGTAAAGAGGTAATACTTGACACTAATCGAATACTTGTGTTTTATTTTCTTCTTCAATAGGCCAGGATTATTTTTTCAAGCAGACGGCAATATGACTGGGAACAGCACAAACGCTTATCCATCAGACGCCATTCAATTATTCGAAATAATTTCCATTTTGGTCTTGTGCATCCTTGGAGTTGTTGGGAACACTTTAGTCGTTCTGGTTGTTTACAAACAAAGTAAAATGAGAACAGTTACAAATTATTTCATCGTCAACCTTGCCATCGCTGATCTCTTTGTACTACTCATAAACGTCCCGTTGGATCTGATTGTGAAATTATCCAGCGACAGATGGTTATATGGCGCTGCAATGTGCAAACTTATTCCACCATTTCAAACTATGTCAACGACAGTCTCTGTGTGGTCGCTTGTTGCTATAAGTATCGGACGGTGAGTTGAAATACACAAAATCACGATTTAGTATATTGGTAGTTAGAGTAGGGTGACGAATATCGGTCTATAAATTGTGGCGCGGAGCCCGTAAAAGCACAAAATATTATTAATCTGTCCATTGACACTTGACAGTAGAGCTTATTGGAACACAAATTATAAACATATATAGATTTATCCCTATTCGGCTGTCTTGTTGAACAAAACTCACGCCTGATTTCTGGTCTCCAATTTAATTGGTGATCGAGGCAGCCGCTACCTTTCGTCCGTATTCTTGTAGTTATATATAAGCCCTGATAACTGGCCACAACCATAACACATTAAATACTGAGTCGCAACTCTAATGAATTAAAATGGCAAACCAAATACACAAAGGAAACAGAATGCGTTACTATGCGGCTAGCATCAAAACGTAAACTTTAATTGAAAAATGGAGCTGTGAAAACCATATGTTAAAACTCTTCCTTCTGTAACGCTCCTTCGCTTGCGACTTTGGAACACTAAGTTGATTTTAATTATTTAGTAGTAAGGAAGTTTAACTTAAAGATATGGAACCATAGTTTCTCGGATCAAAGTACCACTTCAGTGTCTCAACTCAAGTACGCACTAATACTTATTGAATATATTACTGCCACGGTGTGATGATTGCGATATGCATGCCGCTAGCTCTAAGTCTAGCCAGAGTTTTATCATATTTAATAATGACGAATTTAGCGTGCATAAAGGAATACTTAATTATATACCTTAAGATATAAATGAAGATTCTCTTTATAAATATATAATCACTGCAAAACGTACAAATCTAGTTTTAGCGTTCAAGGGGAATGACGTGAAATAAAGCATGCTGCAGTCTAGATTATGTTATCAACCTCTTGCAATACCACTTGACAACTCATCCCAAATCTTAAAGTGCCTCAAGCCGTGCGCCTAAACTTGATAGTTAAGTGAGAGGCAGGGACAGTAATCAGTGCAACAACTGAACATATAGTATGAGGACTGAGTGGGGAACAGTAAACATGCAGTAGACAACTAAAACACTTGTTACAATATACGTAAACGAGAAATCATTGACTAAACTGAGTACATCTGTTAAAACTTATGTCTATATCTTAGAGATATTGCGTGCACGGAGATAGATTGGGAGAAAGAAATATTTCGCTCGCACGCACGTCGCATGCACGTCGCATGCACGCATGAAGACACACACAGCAGACGTTTTTGGTGTATAGTATAGTTGTGTGTCAAGCACTCAAGCAGTTTGTCAATAATTGTGTATGCAAGGTACTGCAGTGACGAAAGACCTTCTCTAGAAACATTAAACCTCTTTTTTGAGTATTTTGGCCAAAACACAAACATTTTTTCATTACGTTCTTTGGATAGTATATACTAATCAGATCGACAGTCTAATTGTTAAGTTATATAAGCGTGAACGAAAGTTATAACTTTATTATACTCTTTTGGTGAACGAAAGGTATATATTTGTAAGTAATTTCAACATTCTGAAAGCAAAAACAGTGCGCTGCACGTACATCAGTGCACAATCTGAATTATAATAGAAATCAATTTGTATAAAAAATATCCTAATTATTTTAGCGACATTAAACAAACATAGACAATATTAAAGATTAAGTTTAAATGCATGAGGTCGAATCACTGCTGCTGTGAAAAGACTGACTGGCCCGACTGCGGGAATTGGCGCCAAGTCTTTGACTTAATATTCCTCGTTACAAACACTTTGAACTACAAATGAATGTTTATGGACAAATTGTCCATATTGTCCAGGACAATATTAGTCAACGATAACACCATTTTGTGGCACAAATGACACGTTTAAACCGTTGAACGTTTTACGACAAAGCTTCTGCAGCACATACATGTGTCGTATCTTGCACGCATAAGAGATCATCGATAAGACGTTCCAGCAATTAACGGCTGCATGGCGTGACGGACAATGTGTGATAGCAATCTGAATCTGACGCCAGCAAGAATGTTGAATTATAAAAAAAAAGATTTATATGACACGCAACGACACGCAAGGGCTATATATATATATATACACACACACATAGTTCCCAAACTAGAAGTCACGAGGAAAATAAATACTAATACATGATATTTAGGCAGTATTTGGAAATCAAAAGAATACAGGTATATATATATTGAAATAAAAGTAGCGTGCTGCGTAGGCAGTGCAGAAACAACAATCGAAATATAGTAACTTAGGTTAGATATACTGCCGAAACAGAGAACGTAGGAATGTAACGTTTCGAGCGAAGGCCCTTCGTCAGAGAGAAACGTGAGGTATATATAGTTGAATTTTATGTTCTAGAAATTTAGAAAAGGGAAATCTTGAGTGTGGGGAAATACATTTGGAAATACATTTTTGAATTCTCCCAACTCACTCTCGTGTTTGCATCAGGCTATATAAACACGGGCGGCCATTTTCTATTTCTTAAATATATATATTTATATAATATACTAATAATAATATACTCTTAAATATATATAATATACTAATAATAATATACTCTTAAATATATATATATAGAGAATAATACATGGATGTGCGGAAATATGAAATTTATTTTGAGTGTTGACCAGGATATCTCACGAGTGAGCGAAGCGAACGAGTGACATATCCTGGTCAACACGAGAAATAAATTTCATATTTCCAAGCATCCATGTATTGTTCTGTTTATTATATAAAAAAATTGTCCTATTGCCTTGCAAAAATTGTATTAAACTATAATGCTGATTCAGCGATAATCGTCACATGTGCGATTATCATAAATAATCGCACATGTGAGATTACCACTTTTATTAGTGGCGGAAAAATCAATAAAACACTCTATTTTATATAATAAAATATACTAATGTACTAAAAACTAAAACATGGATAAAAACGGATAAAAAATTGATAAAAAAGCGTCAGTTACTCAGAGTTTCACGCCGAAGCGATCTTCAGACATTTTTTTTAACAAACTTCGAGGTGTTTGGATATCCTGATGAAACACTCCTCCGAGTGTATGATATAGCATCTCAAATAAATCAGTATTTTAATAGAAAATCAAGAAGAAAGTTTGCTTAATTTATGTAATTTCTTCCTCCGATATCTAAACCACCGACACGGTACTGATTTCCTTTGTGTTTTCCTCATGAATTATTAATGAGTTTGAGATATATATATATATACAATTCAATTATAAAGATTTCTTAATTCACTTGTTGAAATTTAGTAGTCTTATTTTGTCACAAAGAAATAAGCCAAATGGATTAAATTTACTCGTGTTTGATTGCTTCACATATATATATATTATCCTCACCCGAAGTTTATTAGGCCCTCGATTTATATCGCTAATAAACTAAGGGCGATGTTCTTAATTATAACTTGATCAGAGGTTTTCTAAAGAATTCAATAGGAAAAGAACTTGTGACGAGGTTCTATTGTTATTACGAGGTTTATATAAGGTTGGGAGGTTTGTAACCTGTATATAAACCGCGGTACATCAAAGAAAAGCGTTACATGTAATGAAATAGTGTTAGATTAGACATGAATATATGACGCCTCTTATCTATTAAGGTTCATTAAGGTAAATGAAGGTTATTTGACGAGAGATTAATGGCATGAGATTAGTCGCGTATATCGTTGCAATAGAACATTATGAAGATATCAATAAACATATGCCATGAGATATCACAATTACTTGGCCATAGGGAACAGGTCACGGCGCCATTACGACGCACCGCATGAACCAGACATGCATGCACGCAGAAATCTTACTCAGCAATTCCACAATATATAAAACAACAACTAATATAATTAAAAATGGGAAATGTTTTTCAAAAAAGTACGTCACGAGAGTTTATCTATATTTAATTTATTATCGAGTCGGTTTTCTTTGTTCTTCCGAGGTCTTTATATCGCATAAAGACCTTGAATACTAATTAGATACGAAATGAAGAAAAAAACAAGGAAAATCTTTGTCCAAGGTGGGAAAAAAAGACAAAACTTTGTTGGAAAACCTCCTCGATAATAAATTAAGTCAGATAAATCCCTCGAACGTCGGGATGTATGCGATATAAAGCTTTATATAGCATACATCCCTCGTTCTCGGGATTTATCTATTACATAGGTAAAAAAATCTAAGGTCAAGAAATGAACTTCTATAGCGCAGTCAAGTAAAGAAAGAGACTATATCACATTCGCCTATTAAATATTTGCCATTTCACTCGAATAAACAACATTTCATGTGAAGAAAGATTTGTACATTTTAAGATTCAATTGCGAAAATGCAACGGCACCAAAGCCTTTTATTTATGGCTACATGCGATTCTATATAGTCCAGTGCTCGGACCACTGAGCTACAGAAGCTATTTCTGAGACTGTTTAAAACTGGTTGGACGCTAAAATTTTCACGAATACTAACTTTTTAAGCTACTTTCAAATATTTTTAAGCCAGAGTAGCGTGAAACTTTAAGTCTAAATATGAAAATATTAAAGATTGCAAAATGCAACATCTAATGGTTAATATTAACAACATAAATTCCTGCTGAACTTTAGACATGTTGACTAAGATTTTCATCGAAGACAAATTGAAATGAATTCAAGCTCGGAAAAATTACTTGACGTCTCAATCTTAACAGTTGGAATTGCTTGACAGATCTACTTCTTATTAATAACAAGCAGACACCTCGCTCATCTCAAACTTTACCATAAATGTTTGAGGTTATCGCTTCTTCCCATGTTTAACATTAAATTGAATTATACACTAACATGCACCCGCGGCGATATACGATGTATACAAATTATGATCTAATCTACTTTCTAGTTTTCCATATATGTCAATATATTTTAAATATTAAATTAAAATTTAATATAAACAATACTGGAGAATGCCTAAGTCATAACCAAGACGTGAGTTCGATAGAGCAGTTTACCAAGGGTATATGCATGGGCCCCTGTTTATTTATAGTAATTGTCGGCACATCAGGCCTACATATCTGTCATTAAAATTGAGGATCAAAATGCTATACATTTAAACTACTAACAAAAATATAATTGAACTGCAGAAATATGGGTCGTTTTCTCATGGTATCAATCGCTCACTTTAAAATGCTTTATATATTTATTTGACTGTGGGCTCAGCCGCGCCTACAGTATGATCAATTCAGTTATATATTAATTTAGAAAGACGGTCAGCGCTATACTACTCACTACATGCAGGTAAATACTTCATATGGGAGAAGGAACCCATAGACTGCAATAATAGTAGCTCTTAAAGAGTAAAGAACATAGTGTAAACATAACTTTTAAATAAGTAACTCAGATATTTATTATAGTACAAACTTTTTATCATCATTCTCCGAATTCTTCTGGTAAAAAAAAGTTGAAAACACTCCGCACTTTGTCTAACAGCTGGTGATACTACGACAAGTCTTGGTCTTGTGAAAATAATCTTAATATGCGCTTAATTCAATTCCTCGATCTATATTCAGTTATTTTGAATTTCGAGAAATGCTTCACGCAAAAACAATAATGGAAATGTGGAAGAATAAAGTTAACATACTACTTTTTTATATTAAATCTCTATCACGACATTAAACTGAAACTTAACCTTTAAATATTAAATTTGCGCAGTCTTATTAGATTAATGTTAGCTTCGTGCTTATGATTAAATTAAATGTTTAATTCAAGTTCTGACCTGCATGATTAATTACATCATTCTTTTACATCTGTTATTTCACATGTGCTGCTCACGTCACAAGTGTTTTCAAGAGTTTGCTAACTTGTTTTTCCTAAAATCACAATTAGTAGTCACTTGAGCGCAATTTCCTGCCTAAAGAGGCGCTATGTTGTTGTGGTTTAACAGCAAACTACAACACTGCTGCGGTCTGCGGCATTCACTAACAAATTAAATCACTGTTTACGCAATTATATTAACAACATTTGGAAAACTAATTAACTCATCATCCATAGTAAACGTTCTCTGGTAGCTTTTAGTTAAACAATCATTTAGCGTTTGGCTAGAACAGAACAGAACAGAACAGAACAGAACAGAACAGAACAGAGCAGAGCAGAGCAGAGCAGAGCAGAGCAGAGCAGAGCAGAGCAGAACAGAACAGAACAGAACAGAACAGAATAGAATAGAATAGAATAGAATAGAATAGAATAGAACAGAACAGAACAGAACAGAATAGAATAGAATAGTGTTGTACTATAGTCATAAAACAGTGTAGATTAGCCCAAAAAAATAGAATAGTAAAGTGTGGTGTTTGACATAAAAATAGTATTATATATATATATATATATATATATATTAATTTAGAAAGACGGTCAGCGCTATACTACTCACTACATGCAGGTAAATACTTCATATGGGAGAAGGAACCCATAGACTGCAATAATAGTAGCTCTTAAAGAGTAAAGAATAAGTAACTGAACATAGTGTAAACATAACTTTTAACTATAAGTAACTCAGATATTTATTACAGTACAAACTTTTTATCATCATTCTCCGAATTCTTCTGGTAAATATATATATATATATATATATATATTTATATATAAAATATATATATATATATATATTTCTAAAACTCATTAATAATTCATGAGGAAAATTCAAAAGAAATTAAGGTTTAATCTGTCTGTTTACCCCGGTACAGAACTGATATCAGTGTCTGTAAATGTGATACAGAACTGTTTAAGAAAACATCAGTTCTGTATCACATTTACAGACACTGATCATATCAGTTCTGTAGCAAGTGTACAAACACTTCGCATTCAACTATCTTGAGTGAGGTACGCTGGTAGCGTCCTCATACAAAATGAACTAATGTGGGACTAATAATAAATTAAAGCGCATGCTCGTATCACTAATTTAATAATCGTAGCCTATTAAACCTTACCTCGAAGGTTTATCAGCTGTTAACATGATTTATTTTTGTTTAGTTACCTAATAGGCGTTTTAGAAGTCATTTACAGAATTCGTGTCCGTTCTGTATCGGGATACTCGGCTTCGCCTCGTGTCTGTATACCCCGATACAGAACTGCCACTCATTCTGTAAATAGTACATATATATATATATATATATATATATATCATATAATATGTGATTCTTCTTCTAGTTACATCGCTATTGTCTACCCATTTGGTCAACAGTTACAGACACGTCATGCTAAATGGATTATAGCTGTTGTGTGGATCATCGGGTTTGTCGTTGTGATACCGTATATGCTAGCGTTGGATGTTCGAGACGGCAAGTGTGAGGAAGATTTTGAAGCAGCTGGAATGGTTACACGAGCGTTTACTATTGAAGTGTTTATTGCACAGTATATTGTTCCACTTTCTATCATCATTGTTTGTTATGTAAGGTTAGTATATATTCAAATGTAGTACATCGCTGCCTTTATTACTTAGTAAAAAATAGTATATAATGAGGTTAGTTATAACCAAGGTTAACAATAAAGGAACGCGCGCTGCAGGGCCTGAGGAGAGTAAAGCGAGGGCAGGTAAATAGGTACCTCCCTCAAAGGCTGCGTCATTGTGCCTTAGACAGCCGGTGAGCAAACAAGGCAAATCCAGCGTAGCTAACACCAGATTGCAAGCGATTGGACCGAAAGCAGATCCGACTCTTGTCGCATCTTTGGAGCGATCGAGGCACCATTCAGGTAAAGCACTGACGCCAAGTTCAAGTTCAAGTAAAAAATAGTATATATGGCTTCATATTTTTATTCCTTGGTAACTATAGTAGTATATCATGTAATATTTCATAGGTGGGAGTGTTTTACCAAGGGTTACAAACACGAGAGGACAATGAAAATCACGAGACCGTTATAACCGAGTAATTTTCATTGTTCTCGAGTGTTTGTAAAACATGAGAGAATAATGAAAATCACGAGGCTGCAGGCCGATTAATTTTTATTGTTTTCGAATGTTTTACAAACACGAGAGAACATTGAAAATTACGAGGTAATAGGCCGAGTGATTTTTGTTGTTCTCGAGTGTTTGCAACCCCTGGTAAAACACGATACACGAGTTTATGAAATAGCTTCTCAATCGTCAATTATAGTAGAGGGACTTGGTGATATTGGTGCGTATTAGATTAGACAATGGTTTCACGTTGAATTTATAATTAAGAAATGTGGTAATAAACGGTTATTTGTTTGTGTTGTTTATTATCTGATTTCTTAATTATAAATTCAGTTTGCGCGACCTTTACCGGGTTTCAAAACTCATACACATGACAAAATATTTTTCTCTGATTGGCTAATTAGCTCATGAATTATTAATGAGTTTGAGAAATATATATTAACTACTTAATAACCGAGAGTGAGGTCTTTACGGTAAAATATTAAACCAATCTTGCTGTATTGACCGAGCGATAGCGAGGTTAACACGTTCAAGACCGAGGTTTAATATTTTACCGTAAAGACTGAACGGTCGAGGTTATTAAGTAGTTTATTATATGGCACTTTTTATTTCAAAATCAATCTTGTATTTCTTGGTCTTCGCTTCCTTTAACTTCGTCAAAACACCGAACTAGCGTTATTTTCTTCTGTTTCTTTCTCGTCTGGATACTAGAATTTATTTTTGTAATGTTCATCGTCATCTATTTTCGCCGTTTTTCGGCAATAAAAGTTTCTTATTAGGATTTTTTGTTTGTTTCCAATCGTAGGGCATTAACAATTTTCATAATGCCCGTGGGCATTACGGAGAAATCTCGCCCCGTCAACAACCAATCACAGCGCGTGATTTTACCGGAAGTAATCCGTGCCATATAATAAATAAACTTTATACATTTTTCTCTTTACCAGAGTTGGTATAGAGTTGTCCCGTAGTGGTAAAGGACATGAAAACAGTGAGCTTATCAAAGAACAACGAAAAGAAACAAAGAAAGTTGTCAAGATTCTTCGAGTTGTCGTCACAGCGTTTGCTATTCTTGTATTGCCAATACACCTGCTCTATATTTGGATTGACTTCTACGATGGATGTATGTATAGAAGGAAAATACTTATAAAATCATCAAAATTATCAAAATTACGAAAAGATTATTTCAAATATAGGCTAGTTAGTCAGCGCGGTTGAGCCAAGATGGTGGTCAAAAACAAAATGGCGGGAAGAAATGCTTCTTGTAAAGACTAGCTCAAAATACCCCGTATTAGAAGCGCCATTTTAATTGACTGAATTAAAACAGAAAAGTTAGGTGAACTTTGAAAACCAGCTGCAAAGTAGTACGGTGTGTTCAAACAATACAACCAGGTGTATTGTGGACAGAATACGATTATTTAGCTTAATCAGCTCATTTCTTGAGAACTTTATAGCAATTCTAATACAGTAAAAACCCGCTAACAAGAACCTACATTTTACCAAATCAGCCTGGGATAGGTTCTTATATACTTATATTCTTATATAAAGGTTCTCAATGGTTCTTGTTAGCGGGTTTTTACTGTATTTTCTTCATTTTATATTTTCAGTTCTGTCACCAAAGTTACCGATCCTAAGAGTCGTCTCAGTGATAATGCTTTATAGCAACAGTGCCAGTAATCCCATTCTTTACAATATCTGCAATGATCAGTTTCGTGAAGGTTTCAAACAATACTTTAAACCTTGTTCAAAGACTTTGTGTCCAGGTCCAGGATTAACATGCAAGGATGACGAATATTCAAACTCAAATGAAACTAAAGACACAGAATTCGTGTCTCTTGTTTACAAATCGAGACCCTCGGACGTAAGTCAAAACGGCGGCTGCCAAGGAGATGGCTTGCATGGCATATGTTTGACGGTGCTGGGCAATAACGAAGAACAAAGACTAAGTAACATTTCAGACTGCTCCTTGGTTTAATCACACAGTTTAACCTCTCTCGTCTGGGTTTACAGATAACTTAGAGAGTTGTGAAAGCCACAGGGATCACCAGGACTGGCAGATGAATAACTGTCTGTGTAGCCTCATTCCCTTATTGAGGACTCGACGAGTTGTAGTTCAATTAGAACTAATAGTGACCAGCAAAGATCTAGACAAGTACAAATTCTAATTGATATACGGAGGTCAAACCGAATTCACAATTGAAACAGTTAGAGCAATACAGTTCAGTTATAGTCACGGAACAAACAATTATTCAGCAATTGGAAGGAATTGTGAATAATTTAAGATCTAGACAAGTACAAATTCTAATTGATATACGGAGGTCAAACCGAATTCACAATTGAAACAGTTAGAGCATATATGGGATGAATAGAATTTCGACAAGGTATACAGTTCAGTTATAGTCTCGGAGCAAACAATTATTCAGCAATTGGAAGGAATTGTGAATAATTTAAGATCTAGACAAGTACAAATTCTAATTGATATATGGAAGTCAACTGAACAATTCAGCTTGTTGAGATAGGATTCATAGAATTTCGACAAATTAGGTTCAATTATAGTCACAGAGCAAACAGTTCAGCAATTGGAAGGAATTGTGACCAGACGGAAGTCAAATATTTCAGCAATTGGAAAATAGAATCCATGATAGGATTTCGACAAGTTAATGCAGTTCAATTATGATACAAAGAAAACAATTTAGCAATTGGAATGAATATTATAAAATCGAGAGAACTAACTACTTTAAATAGATGTCAGAAATATTAAATATTGAGGTAAAATAACTCACCAGATGAGAAACATCTTTTATGTGAAATTTGGCCACTAGTTACAGTTCAACGAGAAGACACAAGAAGTTCAGAAGGACAAACTTGCAAAAATGTCAACACTAAAGTTAGAAATAGATATAAACTCATTCATTGTAGTAATGTAGATATAAGACAACAAAGCACATATTTTAGTACAAAAACTGTAAATAAATAAACTATATTAATATTAAATATTCTCGTCAAAATATATGAACAATAAAACTGTCCAAAACATTGCAGTTAAAAATAACTAACATTTACTTTGCTAAGAAAGGAAGGACAACAGTATCGTAAAAAATAAATGAATGAACAATTTTATTTATGACATAATAGTCCAAATCTATTATTGAAGTGTGTGTGTGTGCATCAATACATAATGGGGGCGACTAGCTTGTCAAACAATAATCGACTAAAAAATATAGAAGTTTGTCAATTATTCATACGTACAAAACATTCGTCCCACTGCGTGGGATTTTAAATTGTAATGCGGGGTAAATATGAATTAAAAACAGGAAGCAAATGGAATGCATAATAATATATCATGGTAAAAAAACAAAAAAACTGTACTTCAGAGATAAAATTAAAAAAAAAATATTGTAAGATATTCATTTTTTAAAGCTTTTGCTTCTAGGGCAAGCATTGAATAAGAAAGCATATCTTTTTCTCTGTTATATTTTCCTTGGCTCTGTGGCGTGTATTGCGAAAACTATAAATTCCGGCTATTACGTAACGTTTTCATGCTTCCGTTTCCGCTTGTGGCAGCGTATTTGTGTGATTTTTGAACAAACTGCGCACAATAGCTGCGGATTTTAGTCCATTATTTTCAATTCACCATTTTTAGAGAATCCTGGCCAGAAGTTCTTGGGTTATTAAGTGCCAATCGTCAAAACCAGCGAAGAGTCTTGACGATTTTGGCTTGCATGATTGTATAGCCTTCCTTGGCTAACGTACGCCCCAAGGTACATGCTATTTACGTGAGCCGAGGTAGCCCGGTTAACTTGGCTCACGCGATTGATTAGGATCTTACTGTGGTTTTAAAATTAAGATCAATTAAGGTTGTCCTGGTCAAAGCCAAAAGGTCAAAGCCAAGCGCGAAAATATGCTCGTTAATAATCCCCAGAGAGGCAAGTTTGGTTGTATGATTTTGGCCTATAAATAGAGTAAACGTGTGCTTCGCTATTTAAATATAGTAATTTCCATCGTACTTTTCGCGCTTGGCTTTGGCCAGGACAACCTTAATTGATTTAGCTATATATATATATGCAAGTATACGGTTGTTACTCAGAGTTTCACAACACTGGACAATCTTCAGACAACTATACACTATTAGAAATTCTGTCTTGAATATATTCATTATTTATAGAGTATTACCGCACACTATTTCACAATAAACACAATAAACATGGTTATAGTTACCAAGAATGTATAAAGCGTAAAAACTATAGAGACTCTTGTCCCCTAGACTGCCATTGTAGAAGACAAGTGGACGCCAGACTATTGGCAATGTACGAAATAATTACCACAAGTCATTTTTGCTTCCTTTGAAAGCAAGATAGCGGTGAAGAAGAATATAGGAAAAACAACATTTATCTCGAAATAACATTCCACATTCAACCAATAGAAACAACTCTTGATGCGACACACACATAATTAAACATCAAAACCAGAAAAATTTAGACAGGAAAATAAGCAATATGTACGTTAGACTTTTTTAGACTTTTATTCAATTTGCACACTTACTACAGTTATTAGATCATAATTACTATTATACAGTTACTACATAAAGAAAAACGATGACAATAACTAAAAATAAATTATCGTGCGCAGTGATCAAAGTAGCCAAAAGCTTGATGACTGCTTAGAATGTAAACCTTTTTTACAAGTATCAAGATAGAAAGATTATAAATTGAAAGTTAGAATATCAAATGTGACAAATTTAAGTCGCAAACGTACCGTATAAAAAGCACAAAAGACTTAGACATGACTTAAATTAATGCAAAGAAGAATTCCGTGTCTTTTATGTACGGTAAATCTGCGTCTTAAATATGTACTTAGCAGTAAGTCGCGACTTATTCTTGTCTGTTATAAATGGCCTCAAGGCACAATGTCTATAGCATATAACTGCTTATTTCTAGTGCAATTTAGTTTTATTACGAAGTTGAGATAATCTATGTTGTGAGGTGTCTGCCACTAGACCTCAATAACATATGTAATCAATCATGTTACCGCTGTGTGGGCTGAGTAGAATGGAGCGGAGTCCCGCAATTTACATATTAAAAAAAGCCGTTATTATTATTGGACGAAGGTCTTCGCCAGACCATAACAAAAAGACACAGGGCAAGCTTTGCGATACATTGTAATTCATGTTTGTGAGGTGTTCGCTGTGAGCAAGACATTGTTTAGTTCAAAAAGTATTTTGACGGTAAGTAGTTCTGTATAGAAGTGTAGAAGGCTCGTGTCGATAAGAACAGAGCATGAAGGAGCCGCAGTGAAAATACCTGTTAAGATTATAGACATGTATGAGATGAATAAGCGCTATAGGACTCCATTTTGGCATTGGAGTTTTCTTTGTTTGTTTTCTAAACAAAAGGAAATTTTTCTGTGGCATATGTTCATCCAATAACACGATACAAGTATAGTTTATATTATATATAGCGAATATTTCATTTTAATGTAAACCTATGTTATATTTTCTCTTGTTCGACAATGTTATTATCGCGTAACTAGGGTAGGAAAAAAGGTACTTCAAAACCAAAGAAAAACAAAGAAAGGGGGAAAGCTGGATATGAAGAGACAAGACTGATTGTAGGGCACAGTAGTGGGATTTTTTCAACACATATATCTTGCCACATGTGTGCATGGGAAAGGCAGTAGAAAATAATTTAAAAACCTTATTTCAGCCAGCTTGACTTTGAGATAAATCTTAAATTTATTCAAATTACTTTTCAATATTGGCAAGAAATATTAGTAGAACGTAACGGCTACAGACAAACCATACTAGTCTTCTTCCAGGTAAACAAATCTTAAAAGTTTATTTTAGCTGTCGCACCGGAAAACAACATTGTTTCAGTCCGACTTGACGCTACCGCAAGAAAATATCACAGACAAACGTTATACGTATAGCATCAAGATTTTAGGGCGACTGATGCTTGTCATAGGAGTAATTTTATACTAACGGAGTGATGTGTATATACTGGACTAAATTTCCGATAGAGAAAAGTTTGGGGTGTTGTATAGTAACCGCGGTGTATATCAATATACTGACGATATGTGATCTTGAGTCTTCACTCGTTTAATTAAGTGCATGTTCTGTACTGATGAACAAGTTCCCGGCCCGTTTGTATAATAGCGAGGTTCAGATCACACTTCCACTACCGCTACCGTAAATATAATTAAGCATGTCAAATATTGTTTTTACGTTCAGTAATGGTCGCAGGTCTCAAACCTAGTGCAAAAAGAAAGCGTTTTACGATACTAGGATTAAAACCAATTACGACTACAGAACGAAAAAATGAACATTTACATCAGCTTAACCACATTTACGGTAGCAGTAGCGGTAGTGGAAGTGTGATCTGGACCTCGCTAATGAATGTAATATTATGTTAAAACTAAATTATATACATATATCTTTATTATAGTATAAACGACGTACATGTACTTTCAAAACGTGGCAATATATAATTCATTACATTTAGTTTTCAAAACTCTGCTGATGAATTCCGCTTCTGGCTAATTCTAACGGTGTATTTTATCAAATTTATTACATTTGTAGAAAAAAACGCTTAATTTCACAAAAAATGTACAATAAATTTACTACGTTTGTAGAACTTAATTTCACAAAAAATGTACTAATGCATTAGTAATGTACTAATGCATGTTTAATTTCGCAAAAATATAAACGGCATTTCTCGCTGAACGTCTTAACAGAAATTTTCTAATCTTTTCTCGGTTAGTAAAATATAAAGATAAACTATATGATTCTTCCATAAGTTCAGTTTTAGAAACAGTATGATGTGAATATAGGAAAGGTCGGCTGAGTTTTTAAAAAAAATAGATGGTGAAAAGGAAAATAAGAGAAGTTCACTATCGCTATTTTAGTATTTTTTGAGAACGTTTCCGAGACAATTTTCCCTTCTTGGAAAAGACATATCATTCGCAATTGCAGAATTAGAAGGACATATTCATTCATTCGAACTCGAAATTATTAGAAGTGAACCGCATCATTCGAACTTAGAATTAGAAGAGTATACATCATTCGAACTCAGAATTAGAAGAGTATACATCATTCGAACTCAGAATTATTAGAAGTGCACCGCATCATTCGACATCATTTAAACTCAGAATTATTAGAAGTGCACCGCATCATTCGAACTTAATAGAATTAGAAGAGTATACATCATTCGAACTCAGAATTATTAGAAGTGCACCGCATCATTCGAACTTAATAGAATTAGAAGAGTATACATCATTCGAACTCAGAATTATTAGAAGTGCACCGCATCATTTGAACTCAGAATTAGAAGAGTGTACATCATTCGAACTCAGAATTATTAGAAGTGCACCGCATCATTCGAACTCAGAATTATTAGAAGTGCACCGCATCATTCGAACTCAGAATTATTAGAAGTGCACCGCATCATTCGAACTTAGAATTAGAAGAGTATACATCATTCGAACTCAGAATTTTTAGAAGTGCACCGCATCATTCGAACTCAGAATTATTAGAAGAGTACATCATTCGAACTCAGAATTATTAGAAGTGCACCGCATCATTCGAACTCAGAATTATTAGAAGTGCACCGCATCATTCGAAATCAGAATTTTTAGAAGTGCACCGCATCATTCGAACTCAGAATTATTAGAAGAGTACATCATTCGAACTCAGAATTAGAAGAGTATACATCATTCGAACTCAGAATTATTAGAAGAGTACATCATTCGAACTCAGAATTAGAAGCACATATCATTCATTAGAACCCAAAATTAGAAGAGTTACATCATCATTCGGATTTCTTCATTTAGTGGACAAACATTAATCCAAGAATCCGCTTATTTTTTTCACCCTATCTATTTTGTTTTTCAGACATATGCTTATTATGTAAACAAAAACAAATGAATGAAAGAGACTTGCCCTTATGTAAGGCGTATTTTTATGTCCAATTTTCTCACACTTTAATTGTCGTGTCAAGCCAAATGTAAATTGACGTACATGCACTTAATAGTTTTTTCTGACGACAAATTATTTAAAAATATAATTCAGGAATCAAGGGGCTGGTTGGAGAGACTGAGAGAGTGTTTTTAGTTTGAGTCGAATGATCAACTATAAGTAGTTAGCGGAGCTGAAGAATATCCTAACCCTATTGTATAAGCCATGCAGGGTTGAACAAATAGGAGATGAAAACATGTCGAAATTAAAATTTACCCTTTATTTGTGTACAATGCCCACGCCTTGTATGATCATGTTCATTTATCAACATTGAATGGGGGGAGCGGGGGGGAATGATTTTTAGAAGGAAATTTGATATCAGATGTGATTTAAAGCAAGGTGTCCGAGTGATTTTGACCAGGATTGTAGTATGAAATATTCTTCATTTAATGAAATGCACCGCAGTCTATTTCAAAAAGATTTTTCAGCTAATGTTACCATATATAGACGGAGCTGAAATTTCGACACAGCATATATTTTCATGTAAACAGTCTCTTCACACTTTGAAGCCTGAAGACGAGTCTTTAGTATTTTATTCTGGCTAACGCCAGACGATTTTATTCAGCACAGGGAGAGGTCCAGGCCTCAAAGTGTTAAAACCTATCTCTTTAACACTTTGAAGCCTGAAGACGAGTCTTCAGTATTTTATTCTGGCTAACGCCAGACGATTTTATTCAGCACATGGAGAGGTCCAGGCCTCAAAGTCTTAAAATACGTGCTCATGCCCACGAAACCAGTCTGGAACAAACTTTTGCTTTACTGCAACATGTAGCAGGTAAGGCAGTAGGACTTCCCAGCATGACCGAACGTAAAATCAACAAGTGTTTGAAATAAAAATTATTTAGTTCGTTTTAAAAGCGTAGGAAGTATAGAGTAATATTTCTCGACTGCTTGATGTGGGCGTATGCATAATTTTAACTGAATATTAGTTTCCTGAATATTTATTATTTTTAAGAGTTAATTTGTTTCCTCTGAAAAAAAGTTGTTTTTCAGAAAACATGAGTTGTTTTCCATACAATAAGTTGTTGATGTCTTTCTAAAATGAGTTGTTTTCGGTGAGAAAATGAGTTGTTTTTGTTCAATTCATCAGACGTGATCTACGTCATCGGTTTATATATAGAAAATACATAACAATCGTTCTATGGATGTAAACATTAATCCTAGCCAAGTAGACACGTCAACAATCCAACATACACTACACACATCATAGAGAGACTGAAGACTGGTCTGGATGAGGTTAATTGGAAAATAAATAATAAATTAAAAATGAACAGAGAAAATACAGATGTGTGTGTGTTACAATACACATTGTATATATACACATTGTATTGTAAGTAAGAAAGATCCAAACGCGCCAAAGAAGGCATTGTCTGCGTATATGTCGTGGTTAAACGATGCAAGAGAAAGACTAAGTATAGATTTATGTTCCAATTGTGAACTTTGACGTTTGGGGGCGAAAGGAAACAAAACACAACATTTCTTGACATGTTACTGACAACGTCATGTAATATTTAAAACATGAGCAGCAGTGTTTTATCAGATTTAAAACACGAGGTTTCACGAATGTTTTGAATAGCTTCAAAAACGACCCATTTGGTAAGTTCATTGGCGTAGTAAGTTTGAAAAATAACGTTGTCTAAGCCGAGAAAATCAAAGCTAAAGTTTATGTAAATCAGGAGGATTTTTTATCAGATATAAAACCACGGACATGGTACTGATTTCCTTTGTGTTTTCCTCATGAATTATTAATGAGTTTTTGAAATAATTTAAAAAACGCAGTAGTGCATGAGTTTTAATTTCAAAAGAGTTATCCCGTGTTAACTTGGCATTCATCGAAGCAATTTATCAACGTACAGTTGACTCGCGACGTATAAAGAAAGCGACAGATTAATAGTTAATGACGAAAGATCTTTTTAAGAAACATAAGATGTAGTTGGAAAGACGTCGAACTCTTTTACATGACGAATACAGTAAGTATACTGCCTTCGTTGCAGTCAGTTTCTACTGGCTGAGTAATATACTGCAATACTCTAGCTATATATAAGTCTATTATGGATTAAGCCGAATACTCTTTATATACTCTATAAACTAAAAAATGTTAAAAGGTTGGTCTACTGCTGGAATACTGATAAAGAACGTTTCAAGCGAAGAGAATTAAACGTAGTAAAATACGAAACAAAATGAAAAAAACTTATATATATATATATGAGATGAGAGAGAGAGAGAGAGAGAGAGAGAGAGAGAGAGAGAGAGAGAGAGAGAGAGAGAGAGAGAGAGAGAGAGAGAGAGAGAGAGAGAGACAGACAGACAGACAGAAAATTTATTTAAACTCGGAATTTCATCAATATATACATAAATTGCTTTTCGTGAAAGCCGAGAACTATTTAAAAATATATTTACATTTTTTTTTGTTATTTTGAAACAATAAGATAACTTATTTAAAACACTATTGTGGGAAACTGAAGGTTGAGAGAGTTTTCTTAAATGATTTTAAACTTGTTGCTAATCTTGCTTCTGTGGGTAAACCATTCCACAATTTTCCTCCGCTTAGTGCAAAACTGTTTTTAAGATAGTTTGTTTTTGGCCTTGGTAAGGCAATTTTCATCTCACGATCTCTGAGATTATAATTTTCTGAATAGTTACACAAGCGGAGGTAATCTAATAAATACGGAGGTGCTAGGTTGTTAAGCGCCTTATATATGAGGACAAGTTTATGTTGATCCCTCATTTCTTGTAGTGTTTTCCAACCTAGTTCCTCTCTAATGACATAAGATCGGACGTCATAACCTTGTTGTGTAATAACGCGGCCAGCACGGTTTTTTAACTTTTGCAGTCTAGTTGCCTGTGATGCATTGAAATTATCCCAAACAACATCACAATAATCGAATAAAGGCTGAATTAAAGAATTGTAAATTGCAAGAGCCACCTCTTTAGAAACAAGCGGACGTGCTTGCCTTAGGCCTGCAATTGCTTGCGAAACTTTTTTTGACACATAATCTATGTGTTCATCCCAGGAGAGTCTTTCATCGATATGCACACCTAGGCATTTATTACTTTTAACACTGTTTAGTGCATGACCGTCGATGTTAATTTGCGAAGTGTTTCGGGTTTTATTTAGGTTATCGTCCGATCCTATGAACATATGTTCAGTTTTTGTTGCGTTAAGACTTAATTTGTTTGCTAGTAACCACTGTTTTATATTGCTCAGGTCTTTGTTAGTTGAATGAATTACCTTTTTTAGTGATCTGCCACTTGTAGTAACATTAGTATCATCTGCATACATTCTTGGCTTTGAATGATGCACACAGTTTGGCAGGTCATTTATATAAATTAAAAAGAGCAGTGGCCCGAGAATCGAGCCTTGCGGTACTCTCCGCACTTTATTCTCTTAAGAGATGAGAAGTGCCCATTTATAAAACAACATTGTGTTCGATCCGTAAGGTAGGATTCAAACCATTTTAGCGTTTGGGCCGATAGGCCGTATAGACGGAGCTTTTGTATAAGAATAGAGTGATCAACTGTATCAAATGCCTTCGATAGATCAAGAAACACCACAGAATTAATTTCACCATTATCCATGTTTGATAGCCATTCCATTGTGGCATCGATTAAAGATGTCGCAGTGGAATGAGAGCTCCTAAACCCTGATTGATGTTTTGATAGTAGATTGTTTGTCTGCAAGTAGCTGTATAGCTGGTTGTAAATAATTCTTTCGAACACTTTCGCAATAGGCGATATGACAGAAATTGGTCTATAATTATTCATGTTGTCTTTTAACTCAGACTTGTAAATTGGAGTTACTTTTGCCATTTTCCAGTCAACAGGGAAAACCCCTGAACTTATAGATTTATTAAAAATATAACAGAGCGACACTGCTATTACCCGAGTGGCCTCTCGGAGAGAGAGAGAGAGAGAGAGAGAGAGAGAGAGAGAGAGAGAGAGAGAGAGAGAGAGAGAGAGAGAGAGAGAGAGAAAAATTTATTTAAACTAACATGTATGCTATACCACACGTTTCGAAGTGTTAGTTATAATTGAGAGTGCTCAAATACAGAGTGAAATACTATTTTTATGGATAGCAATAGAAATACAAATAATGTGCACTGAATTTGGCATTAGGCACTTAATAAATTTCTTCGAACCAAACGGAGCCCAAAGTCATCGGAAAAACTCTAAGTCAAGCTCAACGTCATATTAAACATTTTCTCTGACGATAAAAATTGCATGCATCGAGGATTGCTTGTCATTAAACTGTCCTTTACATTGCATACAGTACTGTTTGTGTTTTATATATAATTATAACGTGACTAAATAATTTAATCGTTTTTAAGTAGTATAAGTACACGCACTTAAGTACATTAAGGACTAAGGTTTTAATCACCAATTGACCGTCACAAGATTTCACTCACAGAAAAATTATTGATATTCCTACGAGCCACCTTTACGATGCTCTTATATGGCGATTGTCATTCTGAAGTATCCTATTTATTCACCAAAAGCTATATCTATATGACAAGACGAACCTTTGCTACATTTGCGAGCGAATCAAAATCAGGGAATGTTCCGTGGAGAGACGTTTAGATACGCCAGCGTGACAATCTTAAAGAAAAGTCCAATGTTGTAAACACGCCTTTGAAAATGTCCGCTGATTTTAAAAAAAATATGTCATAATCATATAATAAGAGCCACAGGGGTTAACTGTTGTCTATACAATAAAACAACCAAATCTTTCCCTCGGTATTAAAAACAAATCTTTTTTTTTCTTAATGATGACTTCATAGAGTTGAAAATGTTTTGTTGTTTCATTGTGTGCATAGTTGAATATTTTTGGGGTTTATATATGAATAATTAATATTGTTTACCAAAAACGCTATAGCTATTAAATATACGAAGCTAAACTACAGAAGACGAATCGTGGATGAGTGTTTTACCAACATGTACATTACGTCTATTTCTACAGTAAGAAGATTCAAAAATTAAATTAAGACGCGACATCGCGTTTTCAAATGAAAGACTATACCAGTTCTATACATTTAAATCTTTAAGCTAGGTTAACCGCAAAATAATATTAGCAACGAAAATTACTAATCCTTTAGTCTTTACATGGCTAATGTTGTCCTTGGGTACCGAGTATTGTGTGTAATGTTGTAATCTCCATCGCGGTCGAGCAGATGTTATTAGCCAACTCGTATGAAAGGCATTTCAGTGAGTGCAACGTTGAAAGTTTTAACATATTTTTCTTTTAACATCATTTAGGTGTACACAGGTGACAATAATTTAAATCATTAATAACAATATGCAGTTCACACATTTTGCAGCCTGGTTGGTGATTAACGTGTACTTATCTCATCTGCCATCAGTAAACGTGTCGGTGTCTTATAATTGAATGACCTCGAGAACACATCATCAGTGTTGCGGAGAAGAACAGTAATTAACTGCGACCTACAGGATTCGTGTTGTTGTGCTATTTATCCTGGTGTAAATATTTCTACGAGAAAACATTGCTTTACGTTGCTCAAGCCTCATTCGAAAAACCATGCCAACTTTGACGGCGTTCAAAACTTTCCAGATTGTTTCGTGTATCACAATTTGTGTTTTTGGAACAATCGGGAACGCTCTCGTCATTCTGGTTGTTTATCGTAAACGGAAAATGAAAACGGTCACCAATTACTTTATTGTCAACCTAGCGATAGCGGACTTGGCTGTACTACTTATCAATGTGCCTTTGGATGTAGCGAACATTTTTGTTGGGAAAACTGATTGGCTTTATCAATACGGCAGTTTTATGTGCCATGTAATTCTGCCGCTGCAGACCATGGCTACGACTGCATCTGTTTGGTCTTTGGTTGCAATCAGTATAAGCAGGCAAGTGTTAAAAAATAAGATGTTTAGATTAACGTTCGACGATAGCAAACATACATGGATATGTATGTCTTGAGCGTAAATTTGAAATCTATATTGAGGAAAAACCCTACTATAAACATTAATTATTCTTCATTTAAAAATTAAGCGATAACCCGAACCACATGGGTTTCAAGCTGGGGTCCACATCCGATAGCTTCTTGGACTTAGGACATGTAGTTTATATGGAGCCGAGTTAGCCGGGATAAACTTTACGTTCTGTTTATATGGAAGTTACCTGGTTACCTGGCAGAGATGAGATGATTAGCATCAACAAAAGTGACATAAGCAACGAATATAGAAAATTCATCCCGCTATGCAGAGTTACCCGGGGAAAAGTGTTTATATGGGGAAATGTTTGCTGAGTTCTCGCCAGGGCGAGTTACTCGTCTGTCTCATATAAACACTGCGATGGGAAAAACAGTGTTTGTTCTACCGACCGCGAACTCGCCATGTGCCGAGGAACTCAGCTGACCGGGTAACTCGCCTCCACATAAAGAGGCCCTCATGAGAATGAATGATAGCTTTGTGTTTGGCAACATGTTTTTAAGGTGGCTCCATACAGTTTCTTTAAAAATGGAAAATACAAGTTTGAGAGTTCAAAACACGTGCATAAACAATTCGGGAAAAGAATAAAACTAAATGTTATGCATAGTTAAACAGTCTGACAATCAAAAACTGCTACAAAATAAATAGCAACAGTTGTTGCTATGGCAACAATGACGTTTCAATATGGCTGCTAATTACCTTTCAAATCAATTTAATTCGAAAAAAACTTTGGTGACCCCCATTTTTTTTTTTCATTAAAACGTTTCTTGAAGTATGAATAATCACTAGGCCGATTTTTAAAAAATTCTGTAGAACCAAATTTTTAAAAAAATTAACAAACATGATCGTTCTACAGAATTTTTTTAAAATCGGCCTATTGATTACTCATACTTCAAGAATTTTTTTAAAATCGGCCTATTGATTACTCATACTTCAAGAAAAGTTTTAATGAAAAAAAAATTGGGGGTCACCAAAGTTTTTTTCGATTTAAATTAATTTGAAGGGTGATTGGCAGCCAGTTTGAAACGTCATTGTTGCCATAGCTACAACTGTTGCTATTTATTTGGGAACAGTTTTTGATTGTCAGACTTTTTAACTATGCATAACATTTAGCTTTATTGCTTTTCAAAATTATTTATGCACGTGTTTTGAACTCTCAAACTTGTATTTTCCATTTTTCAAGAAACTGTATGGAGCCACCTGAGGTTTGTATAAAGAGCTAAGATTGCAAAATGATGTTAATTGTATAGAGGTTTAATGTTGATTAGAGTATACACATGTAGTATGAAGGTTGATGAGATCTTCATAAGAGCTGGTAATCAACACTCGTTGAATCTTGTTTGAGCAAAGCTTTAGAAGGTAAACGAGCAGTGAGTTATGTTTGCCAGATGGTGGTTTTTAAAACGCGGTATTTAGGAATTTTAATACTTCATAATCCATACGTTACGCTGATTGTTCCTAGATATAAGCAACGTTATCTCCCAAAGTCACGGTTCCCAGCGAGATCAACATATGGAAAGAACAATCCAGTATTTATTTCAAACAGCTTTACTTACATGCCTCTCATAATTCACATTTATAATTATCATTCTCGAAAAACTATAGATTATTTTGGTTTTCTTTTGTGCTATTTGGAACGTTTAACAACATCCTTATATACTCTGTAAGTCTTAAAGCGATCCTGAAGGTGCCAATAGCAAAGGTTTTTGCACTAAAATGCAAACGAAAAGATGACAACTGCTTCCAACACATGCCCAAGAAATCACCTTGACTAGCTTAACCTTAAAGCTCTTCATTAGGGTAGCGTTGAAATAGTGTACGAGTTATTAGCCGCGTTATCAGATAACATGATAAGCGTTAGCCGCATAAAAAAAGAAACTTTAAGAGACCGAAATTTCGTTTAAAATTGAAGAAATACACTAAGATTATTATTCCATATAGCTATATATGTTTGTCATCAACATCTGATTGTCTAAAGCAAAGATATTGGAAAAATAGAAAATTAATTACACCAGCATATTGGAAAAATAGAAAATTAATTACACCAGCATTTGTCAACGTATTTGACGAAATTCCTGTTTACCACACAGGTGGCATGCACTGTTAGCGCGCCGTTCCTCTCTGCTGAGGTCCAGAGTATGGACAGAGTTGGTACTTGAGTGAGTGAGTGATTGTCGTGGGAATTGAATAACCTCGTTCAGTCGTTCTCAAGCTTGAGACTTGCATGTGTGAGTAGAGTTGGACAGGATTGGTACTCGAGTGAGTGATTGCTTTGCTGGGAATAACCTCGTTCTCAAGCTTGAGACATGTGTGAGTAGAGTTAGGCAGGGTTGGTACTTGAGTGAGTGAGTGAGTGAGTGATTGTCGTGGGGAATTGAATAACCTCGTTCAGTCGTTCTCAAGCTTGAGACTTGTGTGAGTAGAGTTGGACAGGGTTGGTACTCGAGTGAGTGATTGCTTAGGGAATAACCTCGTTCTCAAGCTTGAGACTTGTGTGAGTAGAGTTGGGCAGGGTTGGTACTTGAGTGAGTGAGTGATTGCCTTGGGAATTGAATAACCTCGTTCAGTCGTTCTCGAGCTTGAGAAATGTGTGAGTAGAGTTGGACAGGATTGGTACTTGAGTGATTGATTGCTTTGGGAATAACCTCGTTCTCAGGCTTGAGACTTGTGTGAATAGAGTTGGGCAGGATTGGTACTCGAGTGAGTGATTGCTTTGCTGGGAATAACCTCGTTCTCAAGCTTGAGACTTGTGTGAATAGAGTTGGACAGGATTGGTACTCGAGTGAGTGAGTGAGTGAGTGAGTGAGTGAGTGAGTGAGTGAGTGAGTGAGTGAGTGAGTGAGTGAGTGAGTGAGTGAGTGAGTGAGTGAGTGAGTGAGTGAGTGAGTGAGTGAGTGAGTGAGTGAGTGAGTGAGTGATTGCTTTGGGGATAACCTCGTTCTCAAGCTTGAGACTTGTGTGAGTAGAGTTGGGCAGGGGTTGGTATTTGGATGGGTGGCCTCCTGGGAATAACCTCGCTCTCTTCCGTACTTCGAGTATTTTCTCTAGGTTCTCCAGCTTTCTTCCTTCCGTAAAATAAACACCTATAGATCTTAGCTGTGCTCTGTTGTCTGACATGTTTCGTATCATGGCGGCTGCATGCAGGAACGCCTTTAATATTCCTTCTACGTTCAAAAAACTTTGAAGCCAAAGTAGCCTTTCTTCTCTTTACCTTGCTGCGTTGAGAATTTATTTGAATATTAAGAAAGCTACAGATCTCACTACCTAACTCTAAGCTTCAGTTATACCGAATTCAATGATCTAATTAGTTAATCTACACTGACTAATTGATACAATCTAATAATAATTCAATGCTTAATAGAATTACTGATAATCTAACTCAATAGTTAACACAATCCAATTAACAATACAGTATACATGTTGTTACTCCCTTTCCCCCTTCTTGTATATTACGTGTAAATAAAAACACAATCTTGTTATTAAAACAAAACAATATAATATTATCTTATAAATAATATTGGGCATTTCACTCGATTACATAGCATGTTCTCAGGATTTTGGGTGAAGGAAATCGCGATCCCGAACTCGCGATCAAGCTCTCGGCAACGGCCTCCGTGGCTCAGTGGTCAGAGCATTGCACTAAATTCGCAAGGTCGTGGGTTCAATTCCTGCCGGAAGGCCTGTGTAGTTGCATTTTTCGCAACTGGCCCCGGTCTGGTCTTAAAATGTATATATTCTACACTCGAATTTTCCTTCACCCAAAATCCTGAGAAGATAATATTATCTCAAACGTTTTCCATGCATGTGTTAAGGCCAGCTACAATGTAACTCAATAAATTAGTTAATACAATTGCAATGTTCTAGTCTGAATGTATTTATTTCCATCCTTCACAGGTACGTAGCCATTGTGCACCCCTTAAAGCCACAATTACGTCGGACGCACGCTAAATGGATGATCCTCCCAGTGTGGGCCATAAGCCTCGTGTTGGTATCACCATATATGGCATCTTTACATATGATAGATGGTGAATGTCAAGAGGATTTTGAATCAGCTGGAATGGTTCCAAAATATTATACTCTGGGTATATTTATAACACAATATGTAATACCGCTGCTCATAATGGGCTTCGCATACATAAGGTGAGAAATACGGTAAAGAAGTTTTGTTTTTTGATAATCCAAAACTGGGTTTCAAAGATATTTTATACAAGTAAATCATAAGTGCTGCTCAGGAAACGTGTTACAACGTCTAAAATAAACCATAGTCAATCGAGATATGGTCTGGAAACTCGGCAAACTTCAAAGCACCTATAAGTTGAACCATACCTTACACCGTGCACATCCTTTGTTTTAGGTTTACTAATATTTAAATCGCACGGTTGAGTGATTGAACTGAAACGTTGCTATTGAACAATTCGTTCATTATACTAAAATACAACGTGTTCAGTGACCGTACACCGTGCATAAAAATGCATAACGGCGGACAAAAAGATAGACCAAAGACTTTAGCTGAGTTTCCAGACCATATCTCGATTGCCTATGAATAAACGCAGGTAGTAAATATGGAGATTTTAGAGAATGAAATACTGACATTCACAAGGCAAAGTCTTTGATCAGTAAATCATAGAGTAATATAAAAGTAGAGTGCTGGCAGTATATAACAGGCAGTGCATGTGTTATGATGTCTCAATATACTTGACAACGCGGAAATACTGGTGTCTCAAACGAAGCCCTTCGTCAGATACCCTGCGAGCAGAGCCTTCTTTTCCTTATTTCTTCGCTGAGAGAGAGGAAGAAAAGTAGTCTCTGCTGTATTCGTGACTGGTTTCCATTGCGTGTGCATGTCAGTTGCTTGGTTACAATCTCGAACCCAGTCCCAATCAGAGCAGAAAACAAAACGAGAACCGGTTAAACGGGTTACTTCGTCCTAAATCTTGAACGAAGCCAGCGCATGTCAGTTGCTTGGTTACAATCTCGAACCCAGTCTCAATCAGAGCAGAAAACAAAACGAGAACCGGTTAAACGGGTTACTTCGTCCTAAATCTTAAACGAAGCCAAACACGAATACAGGAGAGACTACTTTTCTTCCTCTCTCTCAGCGAAGAAATAAGGAAAAGAAGGCTCTGCTCGCAGGGTATTCGTCAGAGTAAATCATGGAGTAACATAAAAGTAGAGTGCCGCATGTGTAGGCAGTGTGTTACGATGTATAGAAAATCTCAAAGGTGTTAACTGTTGAAACGAAATACTAACGTTTTAAACCGATGTCCTTCAGAGTAAATCATAGAGTAATATAAAAGTAGTGCTGTGTAGGCAGTGTGTTACGATGTATAGAAACTAAAGTCATTCAGCAGAGTAAATCATAAAATGAGTTTGAATTTCAAAATCTTAGCTTCGGCTATTCATCTTTTAGTCTATCTATTTGCTTTTAGAATTGCTCAGGAGTTGACAAAAAATCCGAATCACAATGAACGAACTCAAACTCATTATAAAGAAACAAAAAAAGTTATCAAGATGTTAACAATCGTTGTCTTCGTTTTCTCCATCTTAGTTTTACCGCATCACGTCGTGTACATCTGGTCTGACTTTTTTAATGGAAGTAAGTAGTATATCGCAAGAAGATTATGCCTGATCGCAGGCAACCTTGTACCCAGGCTCTTTACCCGGTGCTCGTAACTCGCTGGAGCCTGGGTACGAGTTGGGTCGCAAGTGGCAGGATGTATGCAAGATCAAACATGAATAACAATTAAAACTGACTCATTCATGAACTAAATGCTAATTAATAAATAGTATTAAAATAAGAAACGCAGACAAGCGGGTGTTGGGGGTACACCTAACTTTCAATACTTTTCTACACAAATACAATAGCATTGTTGCAAACATTGCTTGAATCTAATTTTAATACCATTTATAAATTAGCATTTAGTTCATGATTGAGTCACTTTCAATTGTTCTTCATGAAGTTTTATCTCGCGTACCGTGGATTTATCCATACACGAATATCCCATTTATAGTAATGAGATATTTATATAAATAAAACCAACCAAACTGCCATATATTTCTATTCAATAATTGAAATTGGTTGATTAGTTCATGAGTAATGTCATGAACTAACCTAACTCAGATAAGTACCTCAGTTTTAGCAAAAAAATACTTCTGGCTCACTATTGTTTCTCCCAATCAATATCGCCGTGGCTAGCCCGTCTCTCCCCTCCCTCTGGCCTTACTAATTACAAATAATTAGAAGCTTATTGGCATTAGTAATTGTATTAACCATTCTTTTGCAGTCTACATAGCCTGCGTAGCGGCGCTTGGGGTTGAGGGGGGGAGGGGGGGACAGCGGCGACGAGCGAGCGACGAAGTCGCGAGAGAGTGGAGAGGGAGGAAGAAAGGGGAATGGGAGGGAAGAAAGGGGAGGGGGAGGGAAGAAAGAGGAATCATTAGTATTCAGGGCTTTCCTTAGTAGGAAATGAATCATTGGAAAATGGCGACTTTAGAAGAATTAGTGCGTTGATGATATTCTTTCCAAAGCATTATCAGATCTTCATTTAGCTTTTGGTTACGGGGTTTGGCAAGAGCTTGATTTATCAAACGTTTGTGCGCGTGATTACCAGTTGGCACTTGGCAGGAAATGTGATCTCTCCTAGCTTGAATAGTATTATTAGGGACCAACTGGATGACATGGAAATCTAAGGTTATTCTGCCGTTGATGCGTCGCTAATATCTCTGGAAGATATTCGTAAATGTTCGTTCAAAATAATCGTTGCCACCGCAGAAATCGTGAGAAAGAAGCGGTTCATGGAGATACTAAGACTAAGAGATCCGAGTTGTCCTTCACCAGAACATCGCTCAGATCGCTGCTATTGTGGTCGGCAGCGTTTCTTATGTATCTTCCACAAGGCCTACAAATTCGCTCGGACAGAGTTCCACAGCGTATTGGTAATAACTTATTAAAAGCCAAATGGACTCGCATGCTTCTACCAGAACCAAGTCTTGGCTCTCTTGTCTACGCGATGACTTGAATAAATTTTCAAAAGAGTTCTTAATACTTCCAGCAAGTGCGGTCAGCTGGCAATCACAGAACCTGCAATTATCGTTACCGCTTGCCTCCTTTTGTTTTCGTCCTCTTTCCTTCACTATTTTTTTCGAAGTTTCAGACATGAATAATCATGAGCACCGCAGCGATATATTTCTACGCGAAAAGTGAAATCCAATCATGCGTTATGATCGGTTGAATTTTGAATCGGGTTGACAGTTTGGTAATTGGATTACTAGGGGCGGAAATCGAAAAACATGGGTCTTTCGTGCAGGCGCTTCCTCCCCCTCCACTCGCCGCTGCCCCCCCCCCCCCCCCCTCAACCCCAAGCGCCGCTACGCAGGCTACAGTCTACAATGAAATAAGACCTTTTATTATATGGGATAAAAGTAGCGTGCTGCGTGGGCAGTGTAGACACAACAATCGAAAATAGAGTAAGGTTAGATATACTGCCGAAACAGAGAACGTAGGAGTCTAAAGTTTCGAGCGAAGGCCCTTCCTCTGCAGAGAGAAACGTGACGAAGGACCTTCGCTCGAAACGTTAGACTCCTACGTTCTCCGTTTCGGCAGTATATCTAACCTTACTATATTTCGATTGTTTTATTATATGGCTAGATTTGATTTCCAGTCCGTACGAAAAACGACGGATTGCTTCCCGAGAGGTCGGGATTTTACGATATTGACTAGGGCGATATTGACCAGGGCGCCCTGATATTGACCGACCGGTGACCGACCGGTCAATACGCTTTTTTCTCGGCCCTGTAAGTTTTGGCGAGAAAATGTCTGAGTTGATTTGAATAGAAATAAAAGAGAACTAGGTATCTCTCTTCAAATATTCTGAACAATAAAATGTGTTGGGACATTACTGCTGGTTTTCTAAAAACACGACCGAAATAAAAGCCGAACTGGTGTAGCTAAACAAGAAGGCCAAGAGGTCAACAGGTACATAGCTAACAGCCTAACAGGTAAGGTAAACAGCATACTCCGAAGACGAAAACAGAAAATGAACCAATAGCCATATAATAAATTCCTTATTAACCTCGTTTGCTCGGTCTGTACGGGAAAGTATTTGCCTTCGGTAACGTTTTATCGCACAAACCTCGCTCCTTCGTCGCTCGGTCTGTACGAAAACCTTAGGCAAATACTTTCGTTTCCCGTACAGACACTCGGTTAATAAGTCTTTAATACTAATAAAAGGAACATTAATATAACATAAAAATAGTATAAGTATATTACTTACGGTTAAGTAATCGTTATCCTCGTTAATAATGGCCAAGAAGAAAGACGATGTCCCAATGCTCCAAAACCAAAATTTCAAAAATGGCGCCAAAACCGAGTGGGGAACTGGTTACGACTACAGGAACCCAAGACTTTAACCAACATTTCAGTGTAGTTTGCTCCATCCAAGTACTATCTGAAGCTTTATTTCCATGCTTTATTGGTGAACACGAAAAAAACAAATATCCATATGAAGTCCCTACATGTCATATACAAAAAAATTCTCATATTAGTCGACTTTGATCTCAGGGGGGTACAGGGTCAGTAAAAGTTGACTTTGATTTCAGGGGGGTACAGGGTCAGTAAAAGTTGACTTTGATTTCAGGGGGTACAGGGTCAGTAAAAGTTGACTTTGATTTCAGGGGGGTACAGGGTCAGTAAAAGTTGACTTTGATTTCAGGGGGGTACAGGGTCAGTAAAAGTTGACTTTGATTTCAGGGGGTACAGGGTCAGTAAAAGTTTACTTTGATTTCAGGGGGTACAGGGTCAGTAAAAGTTGACTTTGATTTCAGGGGGGTACAGGATCAGTAAAAATAACTATTTTGATCTGAAATAGGGTCACAGAAAATCCAACTCCTTTATCCGCTGGAACAAGGTCAGGTCTGATTTCCAAAAATGACCACTGACAGAGCTTTCATAGACCACATTCATAAATGGCCGTGGAATACTGGAATTAATATTATTTTATGTGCCTATAAATTAGCTCCTCTGAACTCGTTTTCACTGTGTGCGAAATTCAAAATAATCTTTACTCTAAAACGAGGTCAGAGGGGCTAATTTATATGCACATAAAAGGATTTTAAATCGTCGGCCATTTATGAATAAGGTCTATTGTCCTTTCATATTTTTTTCTCTCTCATTTTCTTTTTTCTAATATTTCTTTTTTTTTCATTGTAGATGATTTTAAATACATGCACGAGTTAGGCTCAGTAGCCGTCATAATGTTGTATGGAAACAGCTTTACCAATCCAATTATCTACAACGCATGCAACGAAGAATTTCGCAAATGTTTCCGAGGTTATTTCAAAGTCTGGATCAAACCGTGCGCTCGTTTAGTACTGGGTGATCGAGCGCTGACTGATGAAGCTGAAATTTTGAACGATATAGAAAGTACGTTTCCTAGAACACAAGGGAATGGTTCGTGTAGGCGACAAAGTCGAAGAGACACATTTACGCTTGGTCTTCTTAATACGAATAATGAGAACAGCAAAAAATCTGACAGAAAAAGAGAAAATAATCACAATGATAGTAAGACACATCAGAATGCAACGAATAACCACAATAGTAATACCAGCAACGGTGACAATACTACAGTTAATGCATGCAATCACCATACTAGTCTACTACATAACAATATGAACCAACATCGTATTGCTAGCTCATACGGCAATAACCAAGGCATTCAATATGTTTCTGTCTTATAACACTCAAAGATAAAATCAACTTCAAAGAGTATAAATATATTATTTATTTACATAGTACTTAACTAAAAAATACATTATAAATTATCGAATTAAACAATTTAAAAAAAATACATCAAATAAAACAATCATACTCTTTCGTGTACTTTTAAGGAATATATATACAACTGTTATTAGGCTACGTTTTACACGGTATCGGACGAATGCGAGACCGGTCTCGAATTCGACCTATTTCGCCGTATAAACAGGCGGAACCGTACTAATTCGAGACCAGTTCTGAATCTGTCTTCCGTGTAAACAGGCGGAACCGTACTAATTCGAGACCGGTTCCGAATTTGTCTTCCATGTAAACAGGCGGAACCGTACTAATTCGAGACCGGTTCCGAATTTGTCTTCCGTGTAAACAGGCGGAACCGTACTAATTCGAGACCGGTTCTGAATTTGTCTTCCGTGTAAACAGGCGGAACCGTACTAATTCGAGACCGGTTCCGAATTTGTCCGGTCCCGTGTAAACGGGGTCTTATAAATTACACACTAATAACCAAACACTACATGTAATTCGTCATTTTTCCATTTGCGCACGCATAATTTTGGTGGGCTCCACTCAAACTGACCAGTAATGACAGACAAGTAAGAAAAGATAAGCAAAATAACACTATACTGGAACTACAATAAATCAAGGTTATACAGCTGAGCTTTGATCCACCGTGCTCTATCTGCTGCCACTGCTGGCTTCGAGTGGAGCACGTCACACACGTGCACATCACATGTTTTTCTAATCGATTCCGATTCCTAACAACTTTTTGTTTTATGAATAATTTTACACGCCCGTTTACCATATTTCGTCTTTACTTTTTCCTCTTAAAAATACCACCAAATAGTCCTTTCTTCTCGTCCTTCTTCTCCCCGTGTTGTTTGCGCGCATTTTGAATAGCAATTGGTAAATCCATATCTGAAAGTAGTGATACCGATGGTCTAGGTGGAGGCGGTGGTGCATGTCTCCGGGGGATGTACTTCGTAGGGGAAGTAAAATCACTTTCTTTTTTCTCGCCGCGAGACAGTGGAACGGGATCAGTGCGCGAAATTTGAGGATGAGCTGGAGTTTGGTTTTCTTGCACCTAAAAAATAAAGAAATTGAAATCCGTATGTCCCATTCACCGGATTGTTTCACCCATCCATCCATGTTCGTCTGCCCATCTGTCTGCCTGTCTGTCTATCTATCTATCTATCTTTATACAATACCCTAGTTGCTATGCGTGTTTTCATTGGTTGTTGCCCATGATCTATTAGAGGACAGACACATGGTCACGTCAGATCACGTCAGCTGACTTGCTTTTTTCCTTCTTCATGCCCCAAAATCCGGCAAGAGTTTCAACAAAAACCTTTTAAATTTTTATTGTATAAAACAAATAGATTCCATTTTTTTTGTTGTCTGTTCAGTTATAGATGCACAGAAGACGTCACAACGTGGTAAGAACATCAGTGACACTCGACTGCGTCTCGTGGACCACTTTTTTGTTTTACCACGTTGTGACGTCATCTGTGCATCTATAACTGAACAGACAACGGCAAAATGGAATCTATTTGTTAAATCTATCTATCTATCTGTATGTATGTATGTATGTATGTATGTATGTATGTATGTCTGTATGTCTGTCTGTCTGTCTGTCTGTCTGTCTGTCTGTCTGTCTGTCTGTCTGTCTGTCTGTCTGTCTGTCTGTCTGTCTGTCTGTCTGTCTGTCTGTTGATCCATCTCTGTGCGTCTATTGATTCATCCCATCATCAAGTACAAACTCACTCATTCACCAGTCTAAATAAGAACCAACTTACCGCATCATTCTTTGACGGTTCGATGAGGAAATCAAAAGATGCGTCTAATACAGGTGGTGGTATAAAGTCCAACATATCTGGAATATCTTCGTCATCGGACAATGCAGGAGGTAAGGTCAGCGGTAAATCTGGTGGCAGTCCCAGGACTTCGTCGAATTCAAAGTTCGAAGGAGGTGGCGTACAAGGAACAGCTGGTGGAGGATCATCTGGGGGGCCTGTGTCGAGGTCATCATCGTGATCGTCAGAAAAGCCACGAGGGGGAGTGTTGTGGACAGGAGTGAAGGAATCAGGAGCTGGCATATCAGAAATATGACGAGTGTCAGAAGATGGCAAGGTGGCAGAATATGAGGAGAGATCTGGGATGGGAGGATGCTCGACTGAAGACTGACTGTTATCAGCAGAATCTGGGTCATTGGTCAAATGAGGTAAGTTGGAGAAATGAGGGATTTCTGGAGAAAACGAGACATCATGACCATCAACGTCATCGGAACGATACTGGCCAAGATGATCATCACGAGAAAGCTCTTCCAAAGGAATATCATCATCTGAGAACTGATAGTCGTCATCAGAAGAAAGCAATGAAATGTTTTTCACGACTCCATTTCGATCGTCTTCGTTATGAAAATCTACGTCGGAGAAGTCTGTGACGATAATCTTTGGCGTGTCGGAAACGCGACGTTGCGACGAAACATTCCGAAGTTCATTGTCGGATAAATGTCTGCGTGCATCTGACGGGTTATCAACAATAATACCATCACTACCATTATCACCATTATTACCATTATCACTGCCATCATCACCAGCACTACCATCATCATCACTACGATTATCATTACCATTATCATCATCACTACCATTATAATTACTGTCATAATCACCATCATCATCGTTGCCATCATAATCATCAACATTATTATTACCATCGCTAGTAACAGCAATACCATCACCACCATCATCACCACTATAACAACCAATTGTCTTAACAACCGAATTAATCTTCATAATCCAAACTTTCATTGCTTGATCGTTCTCCGCAGCGAAGAAATATTGAGATTTATCACGAAATACAATTCTAAATAAATGATTGAACCTCGAAGGACCCTTCACCTCTTCACAAAATGCACCAACTAAACTCATTGGGTTGGACACAGGCCATTTTGATTTAAATCCTTGTAAGTCGTTAAAGAATTGTAATTCGTCCTCGTACAAGACAGTGTAATACGACCTCCATGGTTGAGCTGATGATCTCTCACCTACAACATTTATTTCCTGTTTTCTCTGCAAAACACCAGCATACACTGGAGGAGATCCAAATATCCGATTACCACCCGAAGATTCCATCGAAATCCGATCTTTGGACGAGTTAGTCCGATCCTTGTACGAGTCAAAAATACTACGAATTTTGAGTTCTTCCTCTTCCATACGCGTATCAAAAGCTTCCTTTTCATTTGTTCGCATCGGATGAGGATCGGTGACCGTCGCGCTTTTTTCGGTGATGGTCGTACTTTGTTCGGAAGTTATCGGCATATACTTGTCTTCTGACCCCTGACTTGCTGCACTTGCAAAGGAATTCTTGCTTTCCGCTCCTAGATCATCGCTTGGCATCGAGCTAACACTAGTATTATCAGATACCTTGTTAGGCGTTGGCATTACTCGTTCAGTTATTTTCAACACATTTACAACTTCTTCCGTTTCATGATCGGTATTTGTCGGAAAATCATCGGTACCATCGATCGACATTTCGTCTTCATCCTCGGGAGGTTCGATCAAACCAAGAAAGCGTTCTTCTTGGGCAAGCAACATTCTTTCAATTTCATCATGTTTCTTCAATAAATCTTCAACATTTTCCAACGAATTCCCCACCTCACTCAACTCAAGTTCAGCTTCCTGATTCACCAACCATGATTCCAGTTGAGAAACCTGAAGACAAAAAATAACTTTTAAGAAAACCAAACTAAACTGACTTTATTTATACTGGATAACTCTATCAGTCATATTTAAACTGTTCTCTCTACAGGTCCAGTAAGGACCATCCCTCATTGGTCCAGTGTAATTGCTACCGGAAGAAACTGGAGTAAACTAGACTGACTTTATTTATACTGGATAACCTTATCAGTCATATCTAAACTGTTCTCCCTAGAGGTGCAGTAAGTGTCACTAGTACAGACCTCCACTTTCGATCAAAAAGTAGTATAAATAAACCATTTCTTTTCTCCCACCTCACGGTTCAAGTTCTCAGCTTTCTTTCGTTTCTGAAGCTCTACAACACGAATGTCCCACGAAGCTAAAAGCATCTCCCAGCAACCACAAAGTTCATTCAACTTATTTTGAATAAGATCCGAGGCGTAATGTTCAGCAGTAATAAGACATTCTCCAGATTCATTTATAGTTTCAAAGTTTTTAACCATAGTGTCAATCTCAGTCTTGAATTCATGATGTCTAGTTAACAATGCTTCAGAATCCTTGTTCTCGTTGTCAGGGTCATCTGACGACATCAATGACGTCATGTTATTGACCCATGAACTAAAATAGAAAGAAAATGTGGTTTCGTTCCTTCTCGTGCTACTTAAGTCTAGTCTAGTCTAGTCCAGTCCAGTCCAGTCCAGTCTAGTCTAGTCCAGTCCAGTCCAGTCCAGTCTAGTCTAGTCTAGTCCAGTCCAGTCCAGTCTAGTCTAGTCCAGTTCACCTTATATTTTTGTGTTCACTTAAGAATTGTTGCAACTTTAAAGACTGTCCCAGTTTCTGTCGTCTCTCAGCCACAGCAGAAACCAAAACTTGAAGCATATCATCCAACTCCACGACCAATGTTTGAATGGTGTGGGACTCCAAAGGAACTTGCTCACGTAAAGTTTCTCCTTCGTCTCGTAGATCGTTCAATTTTTTTCTCAAAGCATCAACGTCTCTCTATATTAAATAAATAAAACGGTCAGGCAATGACAGAGCAGAACAGAACAGAACAGAACGGAACGGAACGGAACGGAACGGAACGGAACGGAACGGAACAGAACAGAGCACAAGCACAACACAACACAACACATTAAACATACTTCCAGCTCTTCATGTTTTCTAAACAATTTCTTGACAGCCTCGCAATCCTTTCCAAGTTCCTCTGTGTATATCAACATCCCTTGTTTCTCCTGCATCCAAATCTTCGTGTCTTCCACATTGTTCTCAAAACTATGCACATCACGTGAGTCTTCCAGGCACTTTAGGCGCATGCTCGCACGCTCTTTCAGCTCGTCCCAGTCTTCACACATCTCAGTGATTGTTTGCTCAATAATCTTAGCAAAAAAAACAGAAAAAAATACATAATTCGCCCTAGGCTAGGCTAGGCTAGGCTAAGCTGGGCCAGGCTAAGCAAATACTTCATGTAAAGTACTTCAACATACCTCTGTCTCATTATGACCTGCTTCAATCATCTCCTGTCCTAAATCATTAAGAGCGACAACTCGATCCTCAGACGACACCAAATCACGTGCAAAATCTTCAAATTTATTCAAAAGCAACTGCGCATGCTCTAAGTCTTTCCCACAATCGTCGGAATCGACAACCTGATGTTTATCGAGCATCCAGTCACGAAGTCCAGCGGCTTCCCGTGCAAAATAATGCCATGATAAAGAGTCTTCTAATCTCTGCTGTCTTGTTTCTACCCGCTGTTTAAGATCTTCGTATTTCATTTCCAGGTTCATCTAAACAATGTCCCCCCAAAAAATAGATTAATGAACACAATTAAAACGTTTTAATTTTGCGAGTCCAGCTAAAAGTACTGAGGTTCGGGTCACATCTAAAGCTCAGAGATTCCTAAGTATTAGCTAACGACAGTTTGTACAGCAAGAACTAACGAAACATTACAAACTCCAAGCTGAAAGAACTATACTAACCAACGACAGCTTGTAGAGCAAGAACTAACTAAACTTTACAAACTCCAAGCTGAAAATAACCATGACACATAAAACAGGAAAAAATGTCTAAAACTATCAAGCTCTGTACCTGCCGTTCTGAAATAACTGCGTGTTCAAAATGTCCGTTTGCAATCATGTTTTGGCTGACAATTTGTAAATCTTTAATCTTTGATTCAAATCCCTCGACATCTAACCGCAAGGTCTCATGGGTACGAAGAAGAATTTCAGCGCTGTCTTGGGATTGGCCAAAATCTTCACTGCTGACCAGAGACAGTTTGTCTTCAATCCATGATTCCGTATCCAAAACATTCCGATAATACTAGAAAAATTACGAAAATAATTCACTAAGGTTGCCGAGAATTCATATGATAATATTCCAACCAGGAAACCATTAAGACAACCACAGCAACCACAGTAGCAACAGCAGCAACAACAACACCAACACCAACACCGCATGAATATATTTTTGATTTACCTTGTGCACTTGCAAGGATTCTGACAGCCTCTTTTTTCTTTCTTCCAAGCTCTGAAGCAATCGTCGCCAAGCTTCCTTAAGTGTATTACAATTCGTAATAATGTCTTCAGATGCGTAGTGTCCCTCGTTAACCAAGTGTTCTCCATTATCCTCTACTGTTCTTATAAGTTGCTCACGTACTTTCACTTCCGTTTCAAGAACTTCATGTTTTTTAACCAAAGACTCTGCACCTAGAGAACAAAAATATCGCGCAAACCTTACTGAAAATATCTATCAATACTTTATAATGTCGCTATGTGTTAATGGAAAAACTCCAGTAAAACATGAATTTGATCTGTGCACAACGTATTTTTACGACGCATATATGAATATATAAGCTCACCAATTAGATCTCTTCCAAGTTCATCTGAGGCAGCTATTCGTTGTTTTTCACGTAACCATCTCATTTGATCCTCCATGTCGCGAAGAAATTGGTGAAGAGAAAGGGACCGCTGAAGTAAAGCCGAGCGAAGCACTGTAGGCTCAGACAGACGGTGATATCTATGGTTATTGAAGGATAAATAAGCTGAGACAGAGGGATGATGGTGATAATGATCACGGTGACGATAATAGTGGTGGTGATGATGATGATGGTAATAATGGTATGTTAGTTTCCCCTTACCTTTCTATAACTTCATCTGCCCTTCGGCAAATTTCGTCTTTCTGGAAATGACTGCTTTCTGTAAACTCTTCCACTTTGCGCCTTATTTCATTTACTCTCTCGCCATGAGCCACGACATCAGCTTCCAAAAGATTTTGTTTCTTTATCAAAGAATTCACAGAATTTAAGTCCTGTCCCAGATCTTCGGATGACAACGTTTTCTCAACACTTGATATCCATTCCTCGAAATCTTCAACAGACCAAATGAAAGCTCTCTTCTCGGAAACTTGTTGTAATTTTATACCCCGGTCCTGAGAGCTTGCGTTTAGATCATTCCAAAGTCTTTGCATTTCTTCAATTCTTTTCTCCACCGTAATCGAAGCAAAGTGTCCATCTTGCACCAAAGACTTGCCTTGTAACACGGCATCCCCAAGCCGTCTTTTATTGGCCGCCAACTCTGCTTCGAATGTTTTGTGTTTTTGAATAATCTGTTGAATGTTACTTCTTTCCTGGTACGAAGTATCTGTCGCTATTTGAAACTTTTCTTTCATCCACGATTCCACCTGAACAAAATTACAATATGTGTTAGTTTTAAAATACATTTACACAACTCAAAAATTCAAGTCTGCGTACATATTCCCCATCCATGTCTGCCTGCTTCCCTGCCTGCCTGCCTGCCTGTCTGTCTGTCTGTCTGTCTGTCTGTCTGTCTGTCTGTCTGTCTGTCTGTCTGTCTGTCTGTCTGTCTGTCTGTCTGTCTGTCTGTCTGTCTGTCTGTCTGTCTGTCTGTCTGTCTGTCTGTCTGTCTGTCTGTCTGTCTGTCTGTCTATTTGTCTGTCTGTCTGTCTGTCTGTCTGTCTGTCTGTCTGTCTGTCCGTCCGTCCGTCCGTTTGTTTGTTTGTCTGTCTGTCTGTCTGTCTGTCTGTCTGTCTGTCTGTCTGTCTGTCTGTCTGTCTGTCTGTCTGTCTGTCTGTCTGTCTGTCTGTCTGTCTGTCTGTCTGTCTGTCTGTCTGTCTGTCTGTCTGTCTGTCTGTCTGTCTGTTCACCAACTCTACCTCGTCAGAGTCTTGTAAAAATTGCTGTAGTAACTTTGATTGTTCAAGTTTTTTCTGCTTATCCTCAGCTTGAAGTTTTAATCCTTTCCATTTCTCTCTCATAACAATTGCTTTTCTCTGAACTAAATGATCGTTGTAATTCCCGGACTTCAACAGTCGTTCGGACGTGGCCGTCAAGCGTGTCGCTTGTTCTTCGTAGGCGATCAGAGAGTTGAGTAAGTTGGCGTGATCTTTAAGAAGATCTTCTACAGCTCCCAAAGAATCTCCTAAATCATCATTCAGTACCAGTCCTTCCTTCGTTTCGATCCATCTCTCGAATTGCTCTAGATCTGCGAGGAATCGCTAAAAAGACATAATAAGAAAAAAACATTGAAACGAACGGCAGATTAGCTCTCCATCGATCTCTCCATTAGCTCCCCATCTGAGCCTCGAGTGCTTTATGATTAGAGCGTTTAACCTGTCATTGGAAGATTGCAGTTCCAATGAATCCGACGATCCCTGTGTAAAACTGATCTGAGAATTCGAGTACGACAAACGTCCACTGAACGTCTATTTACACCAAGTACTACGTATGTACGTATCATTCTTAAGGACTAGAGGTCTCCAGTCTTCGACTCGTTTAGTCAACGGGAATTAACAGTCAACAATGAATTACCAAAATGATATACTTTCTCATGATACTTTGTGTTATATTTATGTAATGTACCTGAAGTTCATAACATTGTGTAAGTGATTCTTTTCTTTGGCTCCACTCTTGCTCCACGTTTGACCAAAGTTCTTCTAACTCAGCAACATTGTTGAGAATTTCTGACGCCGCAAAGTGTTCTTTGTGAATCAGTTCGTTGCCAAACTTTACACAGCGGTTCAAGTGACTTTGATGAGCTTCGATCACTCTCTATTTAACATAAAGTTAAAAAAGATACAAAAAAGAACCAAATATTAAAATTATAAGCAACAAAGTTGAAAAGTTTGAGACTTGGTGTCCACACTAGCAGTGAACCACATTTAACAATATATATATATATATATATATATATAATATATGTCATACGAGGAGGAGTGTTTCATCAGGATATCCAAACACCGAGACGTTTGTTGACGGTACTGATTTCCTGTGTGTTTTCTTCATGAATTATTAATGAGTTTGAGATATATATATATATATATATATGTTACCTTTCGTTCTTGATGAAGGATAAGTACTCCTTCAGTGGCTTTGAGATTCCGTGGTAACTCTTCGGAGGTCAATCGTTGAAGTAAGTCGCGAAGCCAAAACACCAGATCTTCGTAATCAGAGAGGAATACAAGAAGCAACTTATGTTCTTCTAACATATTTCTCCTAGAAAAAATACACAGAGTGACGGGAAAATTAGCAGAAAATTACCGAGTTAGAGTTACCATAACGTTAGGAGAAAATTACACTACACTCAAATAGTCATCTACAGTATCTGCACATGTAATGCGGCTCGTGTTTTGACTACATCTTATATACAAATGCTGCTGCTTAGGAGCATATACGACTATGGGGTTGAGAACCGGTTAGAAGCCCTAATTATTGAGCTGCTAACTGGAGAGCTGCAAGTTTGATCTTTTGTGGAATTAATAAACGTCAAAATCTAAATCACCTGGCAACGATGAGTTGGTTTACTCGCGTAAAATTTTCCACCACATTGGTAAGCTTGGAGTCCAAATCATGTTTCTTAACTGGGTTGTTGTTTTTTAGTTTGTCTCCTTCGTCTTTTAATTTCTCCAAAGAATTGTTAAAAATTACGACACTTCTTTCAAGTTCTTCGTGTTTACGTAACAAAGAATTAACCCCAGCAAGATCTTTACCGTAGTCTTCGACAGCGGCCAGGTAACCCTAGAAGACGATGGGAGGATTACAACATTGACAGACAGACAGACACAGACAGACAGACAGACAGACAGACAGACAGACAGACAGACAGACAGACAGACAGGGATTACAACATTGACAGACGGACAGACAGACAGACAGACAGACAGACAGACAGACAGACAGACAGGGATTACAACATTGACAGACGGACAGACAGACAGACAGACAGACAGACAGACAGACAGACAGACAGACAGACAGACAGACAGACAGGGATTACAACATTGACAGACGGACAGACAGACAGACAGACAGACAGACAGACAGACAGACAGACAGACAGACAGACAGACAGACAGACAGACAGACAGACAAACAAACAGACAGACAGACAGACAGACAGACAGACAGACAGACAGACAGACAGACAGACAGACAGACAGTACCTTTTCATTAATGTTGTCCGATAGTTCGTCACATGATTTTTGAAAAGAATAAACTTGCAGTGCACTGGCCAACTCTTTCTTCTTCTCAGAACAACGATCTTTCAAACCTTCCCATCTTTCATTCAACTCTTGTTGTCTTTCATTAACATTTTCTTTTCCAGCACAGCCGTTTGATATCAATCTCTTTGCCAGAATGTTCAGTCTCTCGAGTTGTTTACGTTCCACTTGCATTTCGTTCTCCAATTCCTCATTTTTTCGGTTTAGAATCAAACATTGCTCGTAGTCACGTCCAGTTTCTTCTGACGATAAAATACTCTCCTGAAAAAGGATCAAGACCATCGTTTAGGGCCTTAGGATATAGTTCAGACTAGAAAAACCGTTCTTTCTTACAAATCTTGGACCAGCTCGATTAGTTTCCGACTTGTTCCACTTTTTCCCTTTGCTTTGTCGAAAAACCTGCCTACGCAGCACTTTACGCTCAAGGCCAGCAATCACCCTTCCAATTATTATTTTTATTCTAATTGATACGAAAGAACCACCCAGAGCTGGACAGAATATTTATATAATTACTCTAAAAACTACTCAATCAATATGCTACCTTATCATTAATCATCAGCTCCACATTATCAACTTCCTGGTTATACTTCAAGTGATCACGTGCTTCCTCTAGTTTTTGTCCTTTCTTACTCGACGACTGCAATAATTCCTTCCAGCGGCTTTCCAATCCCTCTAGACGCTGAGCAATGTCAACGCGTGCATAATGTTCACTACAAATCAAGGCCTCGCCGTTGGCTTGGACGTCGTTAATAGCTTCTTTATGTGCAGTCACCTCCGCTTGAAAGGCGTCGTGTTTCTTTAACTTACTTTCCAAATTTTTGGGATCTTTATAAGAATCGTCTGAAGCAGTTTGAAGCTTTTCCGTGATCCATGAATTAAGCTAGCAAAAAATAATATAAAAGCTTGGAAAGAAAGTACTGAAAACTAAATACTGATTCAATTTACAGCATAAAAAGTAACGCAAGACTTTGCATTGTTGGCTGAACACTGTGGTTGATTACAGCCAAACAGCCTTGCTAAATCAATGTTAAAAGTAGTATGTAGTGTATGCGGTACGTTTGCAAGCTTAATGTAATGTAATGTGATGTGATGTAATGTAATGTAATGTAATGTGATGTGATGTGATGTGATCATGTGATGTGATGTGATGTGATGTGATGTGATGTGATGTAATGTAATGTAATGTAATGTACGTTTGCAAGCTTAATGTAATGTAATGTACGTTTGCAAGCTTAATGTAATGTAATGTAATGTAATGTAATGTAATGTACGTTTGCAAGCTTAATGTAATGTAATGTAATGTAACGTAACAGACGTTCTTCAAGCGTGGTCAAGATGACATGTGTGTAGAACAAAAGCCTTCTGAACAACTTACCTCAACTATATCTTGATAAAATTGCGCTAATTTCTGTGAATCTTCCAAATTCCCGCGTCTTTGTTCAATTAATTTCCGCAATTTCTTTTGCCGTTCACACAGCGTTGCTATTCTCTCCCTTATCGTTTCTGTCGCAAAATGTTCATGACTAGCAAGATTTTCAGACAGCTCGACCAGCGCACCAATCTTCTCTTCTTGGGCCAATACAAGTTTTTCTAAATTTTCGTGTCGTTTCAGCAATGATTCCACTTCATCAACACTGCTTCCTAATTCAGCGCCAGCCATAACCAGCTACAAAATGCCAAAAAATATCATATGATGAGTTGTACGCCGGTGTACATGTAACGTGGTACGTTTGTGAGCTGCTTGGTGTAATATAACAGACGTTCGTCAAGCTCAAATACTCAGAAAATGTTTCTGAGCCCCAGAAAGGTGCAAACGCTGCACTTAGGAACACACAGTCATATATTATGAATTTACAACCCTAATTCTTCATCTGAGTCTCAGTAGCTCAATGGTTAGAGCATTTCACTGGTGATCAGAAGGTTGTGGGTTGTACACATCTGTAACCTTAACTCTTCATCCAAGCCTTAGTTGCTCAATGGTCAGAGCACGTAGCTGTTGATCAGAAGGTTACACGTCTGATCCCTCATCAAAAATATGAGTATTTAAGCTCGACGTACGTCTACTAAATGTCTGCCAAAAATATGATGTAATCTGCAGCAACTGATATTCCATCCCTCACTCGTTTCCTTCGTGCACAATGTTTACTTACTTCTTGTGAGTTCATTACAGTTTCAATCTGTTTGGCTTCCTTCATAAACACAGCCAGTTCATACATCTCGTCATACTGAGACTGACACTGAGTCCAAGACACATGCAACTTCTCTCTTTCCGCAAGTAAGAATTCCAGTTTTTCTGTTATCTGTAAAATAAGTATGACGGATAAGTCAATTAAAATCATAGAACAGAAAACAGGTTTGTTACAGGTTTGATTCTTGTCATACCTCTTCACTTGAGTGGTGCCCAAGCTCTATCATCTGCTCGCCATTTTCTATGATATTTCCAAATATTTCCTCACGCGCTTCAATTTCTTTTTTCCTCTCATCGTGACGTGTGAGCAATGATTCTGCTGACGTGATATCATCCGCCAGTTCTTCGGTTTCCATGGAGTGAGATACGTCACCACACCATGACGTCAAATCCCGGATCTAAATGTAGTATACGTTTTACTTAAATATATGTAAAATGACGCAAACAAGTGACAGACAGACAGACAGACAGACAGACAGACAGACAGACAGACAGACAGACAGACAGACAGACAGACAGACAGACAGACAGACAGACAGACAGACAGACAGAGAAATATTTATTTAAATTTGGACAGACAGACAGACAGACAGACAGACAGACAGACAGACAGACAGACAGACAGACAGACAGACAGACAGACAGACAGACAGACAGACAGACAGACAGACAGACAGACAGACAGACAGACAGACAGACAGACAGACAGACAGACAGACAAAAGCTTGATATAATAGAATTACTGAGTTGTTCAGCTTGTGTAGCTTAAGAGAGTTTTCCAACTTTGTTCGTTTTGTTTCTGATTTTTGTTTGAGTTCATTCCAGTATCTTGTTATCAACTCTTCTTGTTCCTCAATAGCTTCAGCAGTTTGGCCTAGAAATAAAGACAAAATATGCTGTGAATAAAAGTGAAGTGAAGTGAAGTGAAGTGAGACATAAATGTTTTCAAAATTTAAACAGTACAAAAACCTTTGTAAGCTTCCTTCAATCTTCCTGATTCATTCAGCAACATAACTACTTCCCTCTCCATCGGCTTCAACTCATGTTCAAAAACTTCATGTTTTCGTTGAAGAACTTCAACTGTTCCAGCATCTTTACCGAGCTCATCCAACGACAATGAGCTCTCTTTCTGCTGAATACGATCCATCAAGTCGTCTAAATCGTTCGTAAATTTGTGAATCTCGGACGCACTTTGAAGTCTTTCTTTTCGAGAAGCAATCTGGTCTTGAAGTTGACGCCACATCGCTCTAAAAATCAATTCTAGTATTAGTCAAAATTCCAGGAAACTTATAAAGTCATGAGAAAAGATAAAGGATAAAACAGGAAGACGTTTAACAACATTAATGTAGGATTACAAAAGTCTAAGAAACATAAAGTATTTCTCAGAACTACAGTAGATTAAACAGAGAAGGAAGAGCTTGCGTTCACCTTAAAATATCTTGCTCATCTTTAATAGTAACGGTCTCAGTATGGCCATCAGCAACTAGCGTCTTAGCAAATTTATCCACTCTGTTGTAAGTCTCAGCATTTATTGAAACAGTCTGAGTAAAATCCTGGAAGTTTTTCTGAATCTCCTGCAATAAAATAAATATCGTGCTTATTAGGAAGTTCATTGAAAACAAAAACATATTTCTTGCAAGTAAGTATTTAAATAAATGATTAAAGATAACAAAGCTCAATAATTCTACCTGCAAATGTTCGAAGTCTTGGCCATAATCGTCAGATGAAGCAACTTGAATTTGTTCGTTGATAAAGTCGGCAAGTTCGTCAACTTCACGTAAAAATTCATAAAGTTTGGTTGCTTCGTTTAATTTGTTCTGTCGTACTGTCACAAGAGTCTTTAAACCAAGATACTGCTCTTCAAGGTCCAGCTAAGATAAGCAAATGACAAATGTACGTAAGAGACGTGTGGACAAACTGACAGACAGATAGACAGACAGACAGACAGACAGACAGACAGACAGACAGACAGACAGACAGCAGACAGACAGACAAACAGACAGACAGACAGACAGACAGACAGACAGACAGACAGACAGACAGACAGACAGACAGACAGACAGACAGACAGACAGACAGACAGACAGACAGACAGACAGACAGACAGACAGACAGACAGACAGACCAAAAAGACGAACGGTTACGTTTAATAACCTGTCTGGTTTTAATTGCAGATGAATCAAAGTGTTTAGCTGCCATTAAGCGATTTTCTTCTTTTGCGAGATCTTCAATAACAGTTCCATAACTCTCAACATCTGTTATCAAAGCATTGTGTTTAGCTAACAATTTTTGAGCAGATTCTTCATCCTTTCCATAATCCTGACTAGAAGCCAAACCAGCTTTCTCGTTCATCCAAGAGTCTGCTTCGTTAGCTTCTGTGAAATACTACACACAAAGTAATCAAGATAATCACCATCGTCATCATCACCATCAGGATCACCATTACGATTACCATCACGATTACCATCACCACTACCATCGTCAACATCATCATCACCAGCCCCATGCATCACTAGGCCCATGCATCACCATCACCTTCATTATCACCATCACCATCACGTACCACCATCATCACCATGACCGTCATCACCACCACAATCGTGATCACCATCACCATCATCATGTCGATCTCCTCACCCTCTGCGATTCAGCAGCGTCTCCAAGCATCTCTCTTCGTTCTTCGCACTTTTCTAACAAATCTTTCCAAGCTTCAGTCAAGCTGTCACACCATTCTTCAATCTGATCAGCTGCAAAATGACCGCTGTCAATCAACTCCTGACCAATTCCAAAAATGTCATCGATCGCCTGCTGACGATTGGCTACCTCGTTTTCAAAAGCCTATAAATATCATTCATTGACACGATTACAGTAGCATTGAGAAGAGCTCAATAAAGAGAGGAGTTTAATAGAGTGGAAGTCTTAAGGTGGCTAGAATTTTTTTTAAATCGGCCTATTGATTACTCATAGTTCAAGAAAAGTGTTAAAGAAAAAAAAATTGGGGGTCACCACAGTTTTTTTCCGAATTAAATTAGTTTGAAGGGTAATTGGCAGCCATTTTGAAACGTCATTGTTGCCATAGCAACAACTGTTGCTATTTATTTGGTACCAGTTTTTCATTGTCAGACTGTTTAACTATGCATAACATTTCGTTTTAATCTTTTTCCGGATTGTTTAATCACGTGTTTTGGCCTCTCAAACTTGTATTTTCCATTTTTTAAGAAACTGTGTGGAGCCACCTTAACAGAAAGAAGAACTTAAAGCTGACAGAGTTTTCACAGTGACTGTACCTGACAGTGGCGTGGTGGCAAGTTTCAGGCTGGGGTGGCCAGATTAGCTTTGGCGCGCCCCCCCCCCCCCCCCCCCCCAAAAAAAAAAGGAAAATTAAAAAAGACATAAATGATCACATTTTTTGTTTTAAAATAACTGAAGTAGCAATATATAATACTACAACAAACAACGGATTCTCTCAAAGACCACGCCAATGCAAGCGGCGAAGTAGCGCGAAACCTCTAGGGGGTCCTGGGGTATGCTCCCCCAGAAAATTTTGAAATCTAGAGTCTCTGATATGTCATTTCCTGCATTTTAGAGTGAGATTTTACAGAATTCTGAAGATTATAAAACTTCATAGAAAACACAAAAGATTACAGATTTCAGATCTTTATATCCCCCAATTGAAGACCTAGCTATACAAAGAAATAGGTTTATTTTGTTAAGTTTTTGGCGCCCTTGCTAGTTTTGGCGCCCCTTCTGCAACCCCAGCTGGGGGGGCCTTGGCCCCCCCGGCCCCCACTGCCACCACGCCACTGGTACCTGATGTCGTCTTTGAAGTTTCTGCACTGCAATATAACTAGATCCCAGATCTTTAGACGAAACATGATAAAGATGCTCTTGAATCGTTGAAAGTTCGTCCTCAACATCACGAACAAATTGATGAAATGCTAAGGAATCGTCAAGTTGAGCATGTCTGCTATTTGCTGAATCTCGAACTTGGGAAAACCTAAGATGAAAAAACAGATACTGAAAGAAGCTGTAAATAACTGAGAGAGAAAGCAAATGTTATGGAGCTGCTACGAAAGCCTTGGAGTTTTTAAACCATTTTTTTGTACCTTCTGATAAATCGCAAAACATCATTGTTTATCTTTTCATAATCAAAACAATTTTCTTGTTTCATTTTCTCAATTTTTTCTTTTATACTCTCCAGCTTTTCCTGGTGGACTTTGATGTCATTTTCCTTATTCTGTAAAGACAAAAGTTAAGAAACAAAAACATGAATAAGAATAACAGAAGCAACATTTCCTTCGCAATAAATAATACACAACACAGCATAACACAACACAATACTGTACCTGTTGTTTTCTTAATAAAAATTTCACATCCGCCAAACTTTCTCCTAACTCTGAGGACGACAGTAGTGTCTCAACTTCATTTAACCACAATTTTTCATCTTCTAGGATCTGATTCAATCGTTGTTGTTCAGCTGCTTGATTCAACCTCACAGCCTTATCAGAAGAAGTCAATACTAAATTATTCCATCTTTTATCAAGCTCCTGCAACCGCTCAGCAACTTCTTCGTACCCATAATGGTTCGTGGAAATCAACTTTTGACCATTCTAATAATTATTAAAACCAGATTAAAACACTAATACACAAGCAATTTTTAGTATTTAATAAAACATATAAAAGACAATAAATCTTGGTTTAAAACATACCTCAAGCAACCGTTTATGTTCGAGTTTGTTGGCGGTAATCTCTGCTTCAAAAGCTTGATGTTTTAAGATTTTCTTTGCGATGTTTGCTGGATCACGATAACACTCGTCACAAGCCACTAGAAGTTTCTCGTTGATCCATAAAAGAAACTACAGAAGAAATAAAGAAATGAAAGGGCTATAAATTAAGTGCACACAAGGAAAAAGAGAGAAGGACAAGAACGTCAATTCAGTTCAGTTCAGTTCGTCTTGCTTACCTCGTTTAAATCCCAAATATATTGTTGTAAAACTTTACCATCCAAAAGCTTTTTCTTTCTTTCTCTAGACAATTGTTTGACGCTTTCACGTCTGTTCACAACCAATTCTTTTCTTGCCACAATCCTTTTAAATAGTGTAAAAATTGATTACTCTAAGATCAAACACGGACGGACAGACAGACAGACAGACAGACAGACAGACAGACAGACAGACAGACAGACAGACAGACAGACAGACAGACAGACAGACAGACAGACCTTTCTGTATCATAATGGTCAGCGGTAGCGAGACACTCGGCATTTCCTCGCAAAGAAATTATTTTTTCTTCTTGGGCTTCAAGTGTTTTTTCAAAATCATGATGTTTCCTCAGAAGACTTTCGACCTCGTCGAGTGATTGCTGAAAAAAAAGTTTATCTATAAGAAGGAGTAATGTATTCATGTGTCATTAAATATATTCATATTAATTAATAATTCACGTGTTCATATTAATATGTTCACATGTTCATATGAATATGTTCACGTGTCATTGAATAAATCAATTTTTAATTCACTTATTTTTTATCATTTCATCTTACCCCTATCTCAGCATTAGACAAGTAAGACTGTTGAGACGCTGAAGTGGCATTTATCCGTTCTGCGTCACGAATAAACATCTAAAAATTAAAAAACGGTTAAGTAAAAATAGAAGTAAAGGAAAGGCAAGCGAAAAATATAGTAAATGCAAAAGAAAAAGGAAAGATTCTTACCAACAGATCAAGAGCTTGTTGTAATTCTTTATCTCGTCTTTGCCAAACGTCGTTCAAAGTTTGATATTCTCCTTGAAGATTCACAACTCTATCACGAATCTGACTTGCTTTGGTGTTGAACTTCAGAAGACTTTTACCATAAAGAACTAACTGGTCAAATCTAAATACAAGAGAAAGAAGCCATGGTCGGGGGCTTGATTAAAAAGATGCACGATGTTAAGAGAAACGACAAGAGAAACTGACCTGTCTTTGTAAGAATGGATGTCTTCCCATACTCCTTTGTGGCACTCGATCATTTTTTGCACAGTTTGAATATCTTGAGGTTCTTGTTTAGTTTCCAGTAATCTCTTTTTCTCTGACGCCCACGTAAGCTTGATTTAAAACATAAAATACTTCCATTTTACCACATCTTTACACCATGTCATTGCATTGTCTACGCTACACCACAGAATAGAAATACAACCAGAAGTCCAACTCAAGTGACAACTTGTCCGCATTTCTTCAATGCACAGGCGCGATATTTTACGCCATCCTACGCGATCCTACGCAATGTCCTACGCCATCCTATATACGCAATCCTGGCAAGTTCCCCCGGCAGTTTTAACCTTCTTTTGAAGGTTCAAACTGCCGGGGGAACTTGCCAGGATTGCGTAGGATGCATGGCGAGGAATCAAGATGCGCGAGGCGACATGCGCGAGGATAGAAACTTCAAAGGTTCGGACGCGAGTTGGACTTCTGGTTGTATTTCTATTCTATGGCTACACCGGCAACATATATCATACCATCAACTGAGAACACACCACATCACACATATCACATAACAGTTGCACACCACACCACATCACATCACAACATCACACCACACTACGCCACATCACATCATCACACTCCACACCACATTAGCTACACCACATATTTACCAAGTCTCTAGAATCAGCCAGAAAACCTTGCTGCCCATACTCTTCATTTAATGAGGCACTTCTTTGACGCGCTTTCTCCTGGTAAAGTTATGATAAAAAAAGTAGTTAATTCGTTGAGTAAACTGTCTGATTGGGATGTAGGGCATCACAAATTTAAAAAATTAAGAAGAAAAGAAAAAAAATTACTTCTTAAGAAGTTGAGCAGTCGAGAATTTAAGAAAGTGAGACTTGACGTTGAGTGGTTAAAACATTGCATGGGACGATAATCACAAACTTCGGAATTATTTACCTTTAAAGAAGCAAAAACAGAGTTTTGGTTTCTAATTCTTTATTTTTAATCTGACGAGTTTGTCCAGGATGACGACGGACCAAGCTTTTAGATAAAAGAGAAAAGTTAATGAAAAGTTTGAATCCTCAAGAGAAAATAACAGAAAGGTAATAACGTTAAGGTAATATAGACATGAAAATAAAAATAGATATTTAATGTTCGAGCTAGGCACAAGTGGTGAAGTTATATCGAGATATCGAATTAGCACCTTCAGTATACTGGTACTAACCTTTTAGCTTGCTCTTCAAGATTTCCACGTTTCTTTTCAACTGCAGCCAGTTCTCTTTCAAAATCCTGTCAAATAAAAACAATACAAACAAAGAAAAACGCCAATTATTTCTAGTTATATTATTTATTGTATGTCGGTAGTTCACCATCTTTTCGCTTCATAAATACTAAATGTCTGTATAAGGTCATTTATGAGGCCCACATTCTCACTTGGTGCTTCGTTGCAGTTTACGAACTGTTTCCAAATCAAGATCTTGAACATCGTCCAAAAGAAATCCTTCCTTCTCTTTAATCCATGATAATATTTCATCACAAGAATTATTGAACAAGTGAGCTCTAATATAAAAAATATTAATTTCATTCCATCGTTTTTAGCTTACCGCAAGAAAAATTACAAAATTTGATGCCACCCGAAAATAAATTAAGAATTAAAATATTATCGGCGTAACTATGTATTCAAAAAACCGAAAACGTACCCATGGTCTTCCTCTAGGTCGCTGAGTTTTCCTTCCAAGCAACCCTTAAGATCATTCCACCTTAACAATACACAGAATTGAAGAAATCCAAGTCAGCGAGTCTTTAGTATTTTATCTGGCTAACGCTAGACGATTTTATTCAGCACAGGGAGAGGTCCAGGCCTCAAACTCTCAAAGGGTTAATGAATAAACTCAAAATTAGCTCATTCAAACAATACTAGCAGTAGTAAACATGTATCGCAGTGAAAAACTATTCAATCATTACCTTTTCTCAAGAACCTTTTGCCTTTTTTGAATTTCTTGTTTATCTGGCCGTTCTGATTGTAGTAATTCATTAACAAGATTACTAATCACCTCCAAACGACCAGCATTGGCAGCCATTTCTTTCCAAACTTCTACATTTGAATGAACGAAAGAAGTTCAACTATTAATTTAATAAATCATCCATCCATCCATCGATTCATCCATCCATCCATCCATCCATCCATCCATCCATCCATCCATCCATCCATCCATCCATCCATCCATCCATCCATCCATCCATCCATCCATCCATCCATCCATCCATCCCTCCATCCATCCATCCATTCACCCATGCATCCATATTAATTTATTATAATTGTTCTGACCTCCAGTCTATTCTTGATTGCGTAAAATTCATCAGCGCTCCGAGCAGCTTCTGTTTTCAACCAGATTTCCTAAAATAAAAAGAACTTAAACCTTGAAATCTGGAAAAAATATTAAAACAAAAACAAAAACCATAGATTACCTTTTTATCAATCCAAGCTTCGAGTTCTTCACTGTCATGACAGAAACGAAAATATTTCTGCGAGTATTGTAAATTTTCACATCTGATCTGTTGGAAACAGAACGAGCATGATTAGAATTCAAGTTAGTAATTCAGTCTCAATTAGTCGTAAATTACTCACCTCTGATAATTCCAGTAATTTCCGATAGACGTTTCCAAGAGTTAATTGTCTTACGGCTGCGTTATCTCGATCAAAATGAGCTGTAAAGTGACGCTTTACTCCACGTCTGTTTTTATCTAGAAAAATATATTATTCCACAAAAGAAATGCAATACATTTTAGGCTAATCTAAACAAAGTGTGTACCTACAACTACACACGCAAAAACGCACACTCTGTGTCAGACCTGATGCAGAATGATGTCAGATCTGTTCAGAAAAATGAAGCGACCCCTGATACAGCCTGTTGCAGTATCAGCTATGATACACCTATGATATCATATCTGTATCATACTTGCAGCTACCACAGACTGTTCAGAACAGATTCTGTCGAACTGCATCAGCCTGACACGGTCAGTGCTGTATATAACAGACTGAACAGGTATGTTGTCTACGGAGCTGTCGCAGTCTGTTAGAAATTCTAACTAAATGTTTATACATCAGTGCTGGTACATTCTGTAGCTGTCAGGCTGTATCAAGGGTCGCTACATTTCTCTGAACAGATCTGATATCAGAGCTGATCAGACTGTGCGTTTTTAGGTGTGTACAACAACAATTTTTTTTATTTCTTTCAAAAGAAATTCTTCAACATACTGCGGCTTCTTGACAAACGTGGAGAAACTGGGGGAGTTTTTCGTTTTGGTTCTATCAATCTTTTCTTCTCCACTTGAATTCGCTTTTTCACTTTCTTTCTAACTTTTATTATTTCTGGAACTATCACTGTTTCCTTTGCCATCTTTTTTATAATTCGAGGCTCAATTTCTTTCACGTAATTCGCCGGAACGAAGCCACTCTCCCGCGAGGTTTGACGTCTGAAGAAGAAGAAGAAAAATAACAACATTCGTCAGAATCTAATAATTCATGCATGAATCTAAATACATTTCGTTCATTTCTGACTGTCTTGATTAAGAGTTTCAATAGCTGAAGTGGTTAGACGTTAAGCCAGAGAGACAATGGGTTCCATTCCCTATTGGTGCATGTCAGATAAGTTTTCTCAACATCATTTGATTCGCCCCATTTGAACATAACATTTCTAACTTCTCTAATTATTTTCATAATGTACTAATAATGTATTTTAAGAGCAGATCGAAATAGAGTAAGGGATGAGTACTGCCGAAATTATTGAACGTAGTTTCTAACGTTTCGAGCGAGGGCCCTTCGTCAGAGAGAACGTCTAACGTTTCGAGCGAGGGCCCTTCGTCAGAGAGAACGTGTCTTTCTGACGAAGGGTCTTCGCTCGAAACGTTAGAAAACTACGTTCAATAATTTCGGCAGTACTCAAACCTTACTATATTTTGATTTGTATTTCAACACTGCCTACGCAGCACACTACTTTTATTTCACTGTTTGGATAATTTTAAGAGCATGCGTATAACGCAACAGAATAACAAAGACCTCACGTTCCACCAATCTTTATTTGACTTGGCTAAAACATACACAACCTGAAAAAAAACAAACAGAACCAACGATGATCGTTACGTGTTTCAACAGCAACAAGAATAACAACCATGGCAAACTACTGGCAACATTTCCAATGACCAACACGGTACTCACCTCTCCTTTCGTGATACTTATTCCTGATCCTGAATAAGAATATTGTGCTTTGGCTTGAGGAATTTTGACTTCTTTAACCATATCCTTGGAAACTTCTTTTTGAATTGTTTCCTCAACTTCTTCTTCTGTTTCTACTTCTGTCTCCTCTAAATATGTTTCATAAACTTTCTCATTGGAATCCACCGTCAAAGTTTCCTAAGTTGCACAAAAAATGACCAAAAGATTTTCAATCAAAGAAGACAAAGAAGAGGAGGAAAAAGAGAAACAACAACAACAACAACAACAACAACAACATCACCACCACCACCACCAACAACAACAACAACAACAACAACAACCACAACCACAACCACAACAACAACAACAACAACAACAACAACAACAACAACAACAACAACAACAACAACAACAACAACAATAAAAAAAAACAAGGTTACTTGTTTGTCTTCATTTTTATTCTTCTGACTTGCTTCGTTCATCAGTCGACTTTGTTCTTCCAATTTCTTAACGTCGTTTTTAAACGTTTCAATCTCGTCATGAATATGAGCGTGTCTTTGTAGTAAGGACTAAATAAAAGAGATAAATAATAAAACCACATTACCTCTTTAACGTAAATTGTTCTTTATCATTTTCATCAATAGTTACAAAGCTAAGTATACATGGCGTTCAACTAGCCCATGTTGAAGTGGTAATGGTCTTATTATAATTGTACCTGAGCGCTCTGTTCATCTCTTCCAAAATCTTCACTGCCAACCAAAACCATCTTTTCTTTAATCCAAGATTCAGCATCATTGGCATCAGAATAATACTAAAAAAAACAAAATAACTTCCGTTATAACCTATATTGAACCATCTGAGTCCAAGTTACTTAATGGTTAAAGTGTTTCATTCTATTTTCCAACTATTTTAACAACAAATATAAAAACAAACTCTTCCCGCCATTTTCTGCTCCTACCTGAAGTGACTGCACAGCGTCCTTCAACCGTTCTCCTCTGATCTCCACCAACTCATTCAAGCGATTGAAATTATTTCGAAGTAATTTCACTTTAATCTGAATATCTTTCAAAGCATAATGACCTTCATCAACCATACCTTGACCTTTTGAACACACTGTGTCACGAGTTTTACCATGTTTCGTAATGGCCGCCTCCAGATCCTTGAAAATAAGGTCGATAAAAGTTAGCATATCTTTGAAATTATTTAACACCTTCACTGCATGCGTGGGAATAAACAAACAAACAAACAAACAAACAAACAAACAAACAAACAAACAAACAAACAAACATGAACAAACTAGTTCACTTAAGCTTATCAAAACTACCTCGTGTTTTTTCAATAAACGTGTCAAACTGATCAAATCTTTTCCAACGTCTTTCGAAACAGCTTCTCTTTCTTTTTCTTTAATAAAAATATCTTCCTCCTCCCATTCTTGATAAAATGTGTGAAGACGACGAGATTCTTCGAGTTTAATCTTTCGTGCATCTGACAGAGAAGAAATGTTCTGAAAGGGAATAAAATATCGAAAAACTCAGACAAGTACTCAGACACTACGATGTCGTCAAATGTTAATAGATTTTGTCAAAATATATAAATAAAAGAAAGCCAGAACTACCTGATACAATTTCTTGAGAGAAACATAATGTTTTTCAAGAACATTTTTCTGTGCGTGATTTGTGTGAGTTATAGTAGTATATTGTTTATCAATTTGCTTCAGTCTCTGAAGCTGGGTCATCATTTCAGTCTCTGCTAATAAATGTTTCTCAAGCAAACTCTCTACATCTTCCAAATGTTTTCCGTAGTCATTTGACTTCAGAGGAACCTAATAAATGACAAGGCAAACACAATGTGGTGACAACATGAAAATAACAATATGAAATAAAAACAATTGCTAAAACTGAGGACATCGTCAATTATTACTCTAGACTTCCTTCGTTCATCCTTTCCTTCCTTCCTTCCATCCTTCCTTCCTTCTTTCCTTCTTTGTGTCCTTCCTTCCTTCTTTCCTTCTTTCTGTCCTTCCTTCCTTCCCTCCTTCCTTTCTGTCCTTCCTTCCTTCCTTCTTTCCTTCCTTCTTTCCTTCCTTCCTTCTCTCCTTCCTTCCTTCCCTCCCTCCCTCCCTCCACCCCTCCCTCCTTCCTTCCTTCTTTCTGTCCGTCCGTCCTTCCTTCCTTCCTTCCTTCCTTCCTTCCTTCCTTCCTTCCTTCCTTCCTTCCTTCCTCCCTTCCTCCCTCCCTCCCTCCTTCCTCCCTCCCTCCCTCCATCCCTCCCTCCCTCCTTCCTCCCTCCTTCCTCCCTCCCTCCCTCCCTCAATCCATCCCTCCCTATCATATTCAATATCACAAAAACCAATGCAATTCACAATATAATCAGTGGCAAACAATTACTAAATCATACCTCCAGTTCTTGTAATTCACCTTTGACGTCCTCGATATCCCGAAATACCCCAACCAATTTGGTAAGTTCCAACAATTTCTTGTGGCGACGTTCGACCTTTTGCTTCAGCTTAGTCCACTTGGTAAGAATAACGCTCTCCCTGAAATAAAAAAATTAACACTCGGAACTTGGACATAACTTATTTCATAAACAAAAATAGAATCACATCAGAAAACTGCTTATTCATATTTTTACCTTTTCTCTACGGCTGCAATGCCATGGTACTGTTCATCTTTTAATTGTTGAACCATGGACAACACAAGATTAAATCTTTCTTCCTAAAAATAAGATTCGTAAATATCTTCATGACAAACTACTTTACAGTACGCCTCTTTAAGTACTATCAGCATGTACACTGTATGTATGCATATTGTACTATGCTATATCGTGTATTGTACAGTATTTTGGTGGGTGTCCACTCAAAACTAACAACGGTGGACCAGTGAGAAAAGATCAACAAAATAACACTGTTATGTATACAAGTAAACTTCCCGAAGCAATGCAAGAAATGAATAGAAGAATTTTCATCCAAGGCCGTAACCGTGAACTTCGTCCATCCTCCACTGCGGAGTGGAGCCCGTCAAAATAATGCGCGCAACACGTGGTAACTAATTATGCTGCATTACTAACTCTAGCTTGGATATCATGAGAAATGGCTTCGTGTCTTTTCAAAGTACTATCAGCAGTTGAGATATCATCACCAGTCTCTTCTTGCTCTAACACATGCATCATATCATCTAGCCATGATTCCCGAAGACTAGCCTGAAATTATGAGAAGAAAACTGTGAGTATAAGCAGTTAACTAAGACTCAGTTGTCACAGAAGCATTGAAAAAACAATTAGTAAAATAAAATTACTTTTCGGTTTAACTTTTCAGCTAAAAGTCTTAGGTTTTCCTGTCTAGAAAATAAACAAAGAGAACAGATAGACATTTAATCGCGCATACGAACACATTCACATATGCCACGCTCCTGCCACGTTCCTGCCATCATGTTTAATGTACGATATGATATGATATGGTATGGTATGTTGTGGTATGGTATGGTATGGTATAGTATAATGTGGTATGGCATAGTATGGTATAATGAGGTGTGGTGTGGCGTAGTATGGGATGGTTTCGTATGGTGTGGTGTGGTGTGGTGGTATGGTATGGTATGGTATGGTATGGTATGGTATGGTATGGTATAGTAACGTATGGTATGGTATGGTATGGTATGGTATGGCATGGTACATGGTATGGTATGATCTGGTATGATCTGGTCTGGTATTGTATGGCATGATATGGTAAGGTATGGTATGGTATAGTAATGTAGGGTATGGTATGGTATGGTGTGGTGTGGTATGGTGTGGTATGGTGTGGTGTGGTATGGTGTGGTATGGTGTGGTGTGGATGGTATGGTATGGTGTGGTGTGGTATGATTTACTTACCTTAAAAGTTCTTGTCGTAAAGCCATTTCTCTATCATGTTCAGCGCCCTCCATGATCTCCCAAGCTCTACTGATATCAGCGACCAGCATGCCAGCAGGAACATCGTAACGACCTTGTTGGTTAGCTTGAATTTTCGTGTTGATTGCAAACAAATGCACCTCTATGTTTACCCTCTCAGTGTTCCTGGAAAGTCGATTTAGAACGGGCAAAGATCAATAAAGAAGCAAACTTTCAAATAAAACAAACGTTTGACTGCGTTTCAAAACAAATTAATTCAGGAGAGTATAATATAAAAATAAGAACAGAGAAGAAGAAGAAAAAAGGTAAATTCAGATTTTTATTTTAATCTTAAGAAACCTACTTGGGAGGTTTTTCGACAGTTCTAAAATGTTTAAAATGAAGCATCTCTTTCTGAACAGCAGGAAGTGATCGTGTAAAGTCTTGACGTAGTTCAAGTATTTTAACATTGATCCAGTCCAATAATCCTGTTACCATGGTTTCATACTGGCGTTTCATTTCATCAATCTCCATCATTAAGCCAACAATCTGAAATAGATAAACCAGTTCTTTACAGTGCGATAAGCGCAATCGCAGAAAGTTGTCCTTGTCCACGTCCTTGTCGTTATCCTTGTCCATGTCCATGTCCATGTCCGTGACTATGTCCATGTCCGTGTCTATGTCCGTGTCTATGTCCGTGTCTGTGTCTATGTCTATGTCTGTGTCTATGTCTATGTCTATGTCTATGTCTATGTCTATGTCTATGTCTATGTCTATGTCTATGTCTATGGCTATGTCCATGTCCATGTCCATGTCCATGTCCATGGCTATGTCCATGTCCATGTCCATGTCCATGTCCATGTCTATGTCTATGTCTATGTCTATGGCTATGTCCATGTCCATGTCCATGTCCATGTCCATGTCCATGTCCATGGCTATGTCCATGTCCATGTCCATGTCCATGTCTATGTCTATGTCTATGTCTATGTCTATGTCTATGTCTATGTCTATGTCCATGTCTATGTCTATAGTCTATGTCTATGTCTATAGTCTATGTCTATGTCTAAGTCTATGTCTATGTCTATGTCTATGTCTATGTCTATGTCTATGTCTATGTCTATGTCTATGTCCATGTCCATGTCTATAGTCTATGTCTATGTCTATAGTCTATGTCTATGTCTATGTCTATGTCTATGTCTATGTCTATGTCTATGTCTATGTCTATGTCTATGTCTATGTCTATGGCTATGTCTATGTCTATGGCTATGGCTATGGCTATGGCTATATCCACGTCCTTGTCAGATGATGAAGTACTGTTAACCTTTGCGATTCTTCGTCCACCAGTTTCTTCAACTTTCATTTTAGCAAAATAATGATAGTACGCAGAAACGTAAGTCATCACAGATTTATCATCAGGACGAGGACAGTTCACGTCTATAGTGAAATAATAATCAGCTGTAGATTTAAATAACTTCTATTCAATAAGTACTTCTCCACAAGTCCTGTAGATCGAATTCTGCTAAATATAAGTTTAGTATAAAATATTACGGTATACTTCTCTTCAAACATATTTACCTTCAGCGTCCAAAAGTTTCGTAATGCCTAGTTGTTCCCACGCCACATTAAAAGCATTATTCAGATTAAAATCATAATTACTGGGTCTCAGTGTATCATAAGATATCAAGTCAGGCCTTAGGAAAAACAAAAATATTTACCGTTATAATTTTTTGATTTCTAAAAGCTAATAGAAGTTCAAGCAGGGTGTGCTAAGATCTCGTTTTCACGGTCACCTAACAAATAATTCGGAACAGTGCCAAAATATTTATGGTCACGACCATTTTTAGGTGTGATTTATTTTGCGTTGTACCATTCTAAAAATGTGCATGTACGGTTCCGTTTGATGTTTGCGGTTCCATCTCCGCCTCCCGATTCGTCCAGTAACGTCAACAATGACGTTTCATTGTACAACACAATAATTCTCCGAATTGAATGAATTGTACTTTCCTAGATTATTTTCGATAAAACCTGTGCCCAGTACACTAAACAACAACGTACATTTTAACTAACACTTACCTGTGTTTGTGAATCAACGCATTAAACGCTAATCCGTTTTTCCAACTTGTGCTGAAATTCTTAATATCCACTCCAGGATATCTATTAAGAATGAAATAAAATCAATATTGCTAAAAAGAATATTGACGCAAGTAAGCTTCTTTATTGGATATAAAACGCGCTGTGAAGTCATGTACAAACCCTCGTGTTTTACGCTGACACCAAAGCAACAAAGCTTCTTTTGCTGACTTCCTTTCACTTGAACCATCGTCCTGAAAAATAAATAAAAATAGAATATTAACTGAGGTGTTAACCACACGGAAATGATTCATGCTACTGTATTATATTGTAAATATATACCCAGTATATTTTGCACTTACCTCCAGTGAAATGTCTGCAATCTGAAACCTCAGAACTATCATCCAAATGAGACCAAGAATTAACATACCATTACCATCAACTATGTCTTCCGCTCCAACACCAACAAGTTGCACCTAAAAACCACCAGAAAGGTATCAAAGACTAGGAAAAGCACCATACTAGCAAGGCAAGTTGACGTTGCTAACAGCTAACGTTGTTTGGCAGCCAGTACCATCTGTATCACACCAACAAGATACCAGACACTGTCTGACACCAACACTTTACCATCAAGTTTACAGATACTGCATCAACCTACAGTACCATACTAGCAAGGAACCGAACACTGTAGAACCAGCAGGTGCCATACCAGCAAAGCACAAACACAAGATACCAGACACTGTCTGACACCAGCAATTTACCATCAAGTTTACATATTCTACATCAGCCTCCAACACCATAACAGCAAAGTATTAAACACTTGCTCTATAACCAGCACGTACAATACCAGCAAGGAACCACACACTTAACCATACAAGCTATCATACCTTTCACCATACCAACAAGGTACCATACATTTCACAATACCAGCAAAGAACTCACATTTCACCAAACCAACAATTAACAAGGTACCATATATTTCACCATACCAACAAGATACCATACATTTCACCATACCAACAAGGTACCATACATTTCACCTACCAGCAAGGTACCATACATTTCACCATACCAACAAGGTACCATACATTTCACCATACCAACAAGGTACCATACATTTCACCATACCAACAAGGTACCATACATTTCACCATACCAACAAGGTACCATACATTTCACCATACCAACAATGTACCATACATTTCACCATACCAACAAGGTACCATACATTTCACCTACCAAGGTCCCATACATTTCACCATACAAACAATGTACCATACATTCACTATACCAACAAGGTACCATACATTTCACCATACCAACAATGTACCATACATTTACTATGCCAACAAGGTACCATACATTTCACCATACCAACAAGGTACCACACATTTCACCTACCAACAAGGTACCATACATTTCACCTACCAACAAGGTACCACACATTTCACCATACCAACAAGGTACCATACATTTCACCTACCAGCAACGTACCATACATTTCACCATACCAACAAGGTACCATACATTTCACCATACCAACAAGGTACCATACATTTCACCATACCAACAAGGTACCATACATTTCACCATACCAACAAGGTACCATACATTTCACCATACCAACAAGGTACCATACATTTCACCATACCAACAATGTACCATACATTTCACCATACCAACAAGGTACCATACATTTCACCTACCAAGGTCCCATACATTTCACCATACAAACAATGTACCATACATTCACTATACCAACAAGGTACCATACATTTCACCATACCAACAATGTACCATACATTTACTATACCAACAAGGTACCATACATTTCACCATACCAACAAGGTACCACATATTTCACCATGCCAACAGGGTACCATACATTTCACCATACCAAGAAGGTACCATACATTTCACCTACCAACAAGGTGCCATATATTTCACCATACCAACAAGGTCCCATACATTTCACCATACCAACAAGGTACCACATATTTCACCTACCAACAAGGTCCCATACATTTCACCTACCAACAAGGTACCACATATTTCACCATACCAACAAGGTGCATAGCATACCGATGCATATCTAAATTCAATGTACTATATATAAATTGTACCAATTAAAGAATGTTGTTTAGTTTGATTAAAGACTTACATGTTTTTGAAGAAATGTCAATGCTCTGCTTACACTCTCAATCTTGTGCAGCCTAAGATTGCCTCGAGCTATCAAAAAATTAACATTTTTCCTTTTCAATTCATGAAATGATATATGCCTCAATGTCTTACAAAGTTTCAGAACATAATTTTACAACAATAAAAGTATTGTGCTACCTGGAGACCCAATCTTTTCACCAGATATGGTTTCTAGAAGTCTGATTAAAACTTTGCCATCACTTAAATCAGTAAACAAGTCATTGACATGCAAATTAATCTGGAAAATATTATAAATTATAGGATAATATTAGGAAATACAGAATAGATAGAATAATCTTAATTATATATTTAATCACATAATTTATCAGAACATCATTCTAATTATTACAAGTCTTTCTACGCAGAGAACAATAGATAAGAAAACAGTAGGTCCCAGGTGAAAATCTCAACCACGGTCAAGTAGAGTTTAACCCATTGAGTTTAACCCTTTCACTCCCAAATATGGAATTTTCTGTACTTTATTATTTTACTCTGTCTAACACCAGATTATTTTACTCGTCAATGGGAGAGCTCCAAGAAAGTTGGGAGTGAAAGTTAACATATATACAAAATGGGCCTATACATCCCACCCCTCCCCCCACCTCCTATTACAAACCACCCACCCCCATCCCCCTTAGATTCACACTAAAACCTTTACTAATAACCACTGTTGCTCCTTACCAGGAACGTGAGACATACTTGAACCATATTTAAATATTTTATTACTTTTCTGTATTTTTTTCTTTTTCAACCAACTGCCCTACCCACCCCCATTCCCCCACCTCCCTCCAATTCTCCCCCCCCCTCCCCCTCCCCCCATATAATTTTTCAACCCTTTGATTTTCACCATTATGTTTGGTCAAAACACGACCCATGGACCATGGACCCCATATAGACCAATCTGTTGAACCATTTTCCTTCCAAGTGTGTCTTTATATTTTAAAATATAAAATTACCTTATTCAAGAAGGAATTGATCCATTTTGTAAAGGTTTTCTTTTGAGAATTAATTCTTTCATTCTTTAAATAATTAATCCTGTCCCGTTCAAAAGTTGGTGTAACAGACATGTTTATATTTTCTTGAAGTGGTGTAAACAAAAATATTTCCAATAATTTACATTGTCCTGTCCGATATGAGAATAGCTCAGAAACTTAGCCAAGACGAAGTCGTTTTCTTAAGGAAATAGTTTCAATGAATAGAAGGAACATTTCTTGAAACAGTGTACGTGATAGTTCTTTATGTAGAAAGCCTTATCCAGGTGTTAGAGAGCGTTCTTGTTCAGACTTGCTGTTGTGCTCTCTTGGAAGGACTGTAGTTGACCCGTTTTCGAATAAGATCTTTACTCCACACCTGAAAACTATGTCGCTACAATTCCACAATATATCCAGCTTCAACTATCCAGAATATTTATCAACGTAGCTTGAATAGTGAACATTAGTTTACAGGTAAAGAAATGCTCTTTTGACGTGAAAATCATCACATCACCAAAGGAATGTCACACCATTGTATTGTTTAACATAATAGCGACTTTTTAGCTCTCGTGGAACACCACGCGTGACGTGGTTAATTTGTGGAGACAACAGGCCAGCGGTAATCCGCAAGAGTCTAATACGTTACTATGGCAACGTCGTTTCGCCACTTGATCAGTTGCTCTGGGAGCATCAAATCACTGAAGATCAAATAAGTTTTGATTTTTTATCCAGGTACGTGCTGTAATGTATAGATAAATAAATATCTAGCTGCTTCTTTGGGATATATATTAAATATATGCTTTATAATCTTTGGTGTTTCACTGACAAATTTTAAAGCAACGATCATTCAAAACAATAAATATATTGATGTGATGATGTCTGATCTTTCATCTCGTCATTGCCTCATTGGAGAGATGATTTAGCTATAAGTCCACGTTAAAGAAAATTAGTGTATAATTTATAAGTGTGTTTATATTTCAACATCTTAGCTAAAGTTAAAAATAATAAAAATAAAAATTAGACATTAATTACTCAAAAATTATAACGACTGCAACGCTTTTTGCTTCGCACAGATCTCAATTCGTCATCATGATCAGTGTGCGTTGGCATTTATTGTCGTGCTCATATATGCCATCCTGGCAAGTTCCACCAGCAGTTTTGACAATCAAAAGTACCAGGGAAAAATACTAGGATGGTGTACAGTAGGGTAGGGTGGTGATTGTGTAGGATGGTGTAGGATAGTGCAGGATGGTGTAGGATAGTGTAGGATGGTGTAGGATAGTATGGTGTAGGATGGTGTAGGATAGTGTAGGATGGTGTAGGATAGTGTAGGATGGTGTAGGATGGTGTAGGATAGTGTAGGATGGTGTAGGATGGTGTAGGATAGTGTAGGGTAGTGTAGGATGGTGTAGGATAGTATGGTGTAGGCTGGTGTAGGATAGTGTAGGATGGTGTGGGATGGTGTAGGATAGTGTAGGATGGTGTGGGATAGTGTAGGATGGTCTAGGATGGTGATGGTGTAAGATGGTGATGGCATATATTTCACAAATACTTATTTGTAGGGTTCAAAACACTCAATAAAGACAGCCTGGGTGAGAGGTTGGGCTCAAAATAATGGCCAACCACCGTTCGTTGACTAGCCAAAATTATCAGATGACTGACCAGTCTTGTGACACTAGTTACAAAAATTGTGAAGCTTCGTGCACTTTGTACTGTATTCAAAAAGTGTCTCATTTCTTTTAATTCAGTAAAAAAAATCTAAAAAATGCTGCTGTTACCATGGTAACATTGTGTGGAATTAATGAAATGACGCGACTCCTCTCAACCAATCATCATAAGACAGTAATTTTGCTTATATATAATTAAGATATAATTATTTTATAGACCTCTAGCTGTCATCTATAATGGGTGCAGCTTTATCCAGTCGTACACACTGGACATCAGCAAGTGATATAAACAAAGGAAAACTAGAGTTTACTCCTCAAAATGAATGCTTACTGAATGATGTTGTAAAGTACGTTGAAACATTGGTCACCAATCATCCTGCTGAATCTGATGTTGCCTTCAAGGAACCATTTCAATGGCAAACTAAATTGAAACCTTCAGATTTTGGAGCTCTGAACTTCGGATCACTTGGTTATGCCATTCGGTTAGTGAATTACTATTATGCAACAGAGAAATTGTGTATTTAATAAATGGTTGAATTACTGTAAAATAAATAATTAATAAAATATAATAATACAATATTCCTCCATGTTACAGTGATGATGGAGTGGTGTCTGAAGCTAAAAAACAAAATGGTGATCCAATGTTAAGCATTGACAAGGTTAGAGTAGTTAGTATTTACCAACAGCTGGGATCCCACAATGACTTCAACATTTCTCATAAGCTGCAAGCTCACCCTTTTCTACTAATTCAATCTCTTTCCTACTGCTGATCTGCTCTTTTCACTTCTTCTCCTCCCTTTCTCCCTCTCTCTCCCTCTCCTACAACCTATTTTGCTATTCCACTTCCATTCCCACTTTCTTTCCCACTAATTCTTTCCCTCTCCCCTTCTTTCCCCAATCTTCCTCCTTTTTCCTGCTCCTTGCTCCTTTTACACCCCACAATCTTTTCGCTTTCTCTCTTCACCTTTTTTCCTTGCGTTGTGCATTTTACATCAAGCCGTCCTTCTCTCCCTTTCCTATCTCTTCCCCTTGTGCCTTCTTCTGTGCTGCGCCGCGTTATATCAGCTAATTAATACTGATATGTTCCTCATGTTAAGGATATGAATGGAGTGTTCGCAATCAAAGTGTGCTCCTTTGAACAGATGAGCAATGTTCTGAAAGCGGCTGGTGAAAATAAAGTCAAAGAAGTGCAGTTATGCCTTGAAGGTTATTAATAATAAAATATACTTTCACACGCACTGTGGGGACATCGCATGAAAACTGTTTCAAAAACTTTACAATTCCAAATTTCACAAATTTCACCATTCCAAATTACCATTTTCAGCCAATCGAGATCCTCTGAGCAAGATCATGGGACCAGCGTATATTCAAGTCAGCACCAATGATAACGCTTTACTCAAAGCGCACGAGACGTTGGTAAAATCACGAAGTTCTAACAGTGAAGATCTTGAAGAACTCGAGAACAGATTTCGTCTGATGTTGCTTATCAACCAACTGGACGTGCAACTTTTATCTTCTTCCGTCGTACACATGGCAAAGTAATTGTTTTAAAATCACGTGTCCTTGTTAATTAATTCCTGTACTGAAATATCTGTTTGTTTTGGTAATAAGGCGCCGGTTGCATCGTATATACAACATGTGATAACAATTTTTTGTAGTGAAGTTTATAGTGGCTTAATTTTCGAGAAAAAAGGCCTTTTTGTCCTTGATTTGGTATACATATTCTATTCTTATTTTTAGAGAGATTAGACTGACTTCCCAAGCTGTTGAACGAGAGTTTGACTTGCTAAAGTCGTTTTCTGGCTACGAAGAAACATGCTGTGTGGAAAACATTGAATGGATCTTGGGTAAGAACAGAGCATCCGAAAAAACACCTTACGAAGCCGAGCGCGCATCTATCCATCCGTCCACCCATCTACCCAACCGTCCGTCCATCCACCTATCCATCCATCCATTCGCCCGTCCATTAGTCCACCTACCCATCTATCCACCCTTTCGCCCGTCCATTCATCCACCTACCCGTCTATCCATCTTTTCATCCGTCCGTTCATCCATCTATCCATCCTTTCGCCCGTCCATTCATCCACCTACACTTCTATCCACCCACTCGTCTTCCATCCATCTGTCCACCTACCCTTCCATCCATCTGTCCACCTACCCTTCCATTCATCCATCCATCCATCTACACGTTCATGTGTTCATCCATTTCATAACTTTTATTTCCAGATTACGAATTTGCCAATGGTTGCCGTGCTCCTCCGTGGCGTCAGGTTCATGGTGATATCAGTTACATTCTGGTTCGACCACGTGATGGCGACAGATTGTCCATCACCGCAGGAACGTCTGGATATTTTGTAAATAAAGGAAAAACAGACGACAATGAGATTGATTATGAAAGAATTGGAGATGTCTATCCTACGTTGGTAGCTTTACTGAAAGAAAAAAGTCAACATTTTGCACAAACCATTTCGAAAAAGGTAAAGAGTGACATTAAATTATTAATGATACGACTTACGTTGTTTTGGCTCTGGTTTGGCGTAGTTTGAATGTGTTGTGTAGCTCTGTTTTTCCTCCTTCCGTGTAATCAACACCTAGATCTTAGCTGTCCTTCGTGGTCTGACATGTATTGTATGGCGGCTGCCTGGAGCGTCTTTAATATGCCTTCCTTTCCTTTCATTCATCACTCTCCGTCATTTTCTTTAGGAATTTGCTTATCACGGATCGTCGAATGTAAATAGAGACATACCGCAGCAAAGCGTCGAGATCGCTTCAAATGAAAATAGTCAAAATAATGCTGCAGAAGCCGGCGATGAAAACGAAGAAGCACCTGGAAGAGAGACACAAGAAACTACTGAGGCAAAGAGGTTTGTTAGAGAGAGGTTGAGGCGAGGGAGGGAGTTATGGAGGGAGGAAGGGACGGAGGGAGGGAGGGACGGAGGGACGGAGGAATGAAGGAAGGAAGGAAGGAAGGAAGGAAGGAAGGAAGGAAGGAAGGAAGGAAGGAAGGAAGGAAGGAAGGAAGGAAGGAAGGAAGGAAGGAAGGAAGGAAGGAAGGGAAGGGAAGGGAAGGGAAGGGAAGGGAACGAAGGACGGAAGGAGGGAAGGAAGGAAGGAAGGAAGGAAGGAAGGAAGGAAGGAAGGAAGGAAGGAAGGAAGGAAGGAAGGAAGGAAGGAAGGAAGGAAGGAAGGAAGGAAGGAAGGAAGGAAGGAAGGAAGGAAGGAAGGAAGGAAGGAAGGAAGGAAGGAAGGAAGGAAGGAAGGAAGGACGGAAGGAAGGAAGGAAGGAAGGAAGGAAGGAAGGAAGGAAGGAAGGAAGGAAGGGAGGAAGGGAGGAAGGAAGGAAGGACGGACGGACGGACGGAGTCTATTGATAAATCTATTTTCTTTACAGAAGTGTCAACAAGCTAAAAACGCCAAAAGCAACGAAGCAAAAAAAGACTGGAAAAAAGTCTCTTGAACCTTCCCCCAAGTGGAAAAGCATTGCGTTTGGAAACGATCTCGTAGAAAAGGAGAAGTAAGCACGGAATTAGAGTTCTCAAAACTTGCACGAAATCCACTCACTAGGCACTAAGGCGTAGCTTCCCCGGAATCCTTTTACAGCTATTTTTCTTATTTAGTGAGAAAAATCTATATCACAAGCTTGCACCCGAAAGGTTGGCGGCATCAAGGCCAGGGAAAAGCAGGTAACTGTTTAACCATTTGGTTCAGTCAGTGATACGAGACCATGGTGGTCCAGTGATTTTTAATAATGGTACTTTCTCGATAAATCTTATGTAGAGATGGGGAACGAGGCAAACTCTCTTCCATGAGGACGCCATTAAAATCTGATGTAGTCGAAGACTTCAGTGAAAGTTCATCTGAAAGTGAAGAAGAAGAAGAAAGTCAGGATAGACGACAGGTATAGATGAAAAAAATTGGACATTTTAAAGAAATTTCGGAAGAAGGTGAAATGGCCATGGAAATACAAAGACATTTCCACATATATATCTCGGGAAAGTGTTTTCTCTTTCTTAAATAAAAGATGTTGATCTTTCCTTTTGGTAATTAAATGTTTTAGGAATCCAATGCTGATCTTCCATCTGAGTATTGGCAAATACAAAAACTGGTCAAATATCTTAAAGTAAGTGCCTTACTACGGAAAAATCTTGTTGAACACCAAGAATAAAAAACCCAAAAAAACCAACAAGAGGGTGTAAAAAAGTGCAGCGTAGGCAGTGTTTTGGATGGAGCAAAGTGAAAAGGTGGTAAATTAGCGAGATTTTTTAGCAACGAAATATTGAGAATAAGTTATAATGAATGCGAACGGTCTTAACTATGACAAAAGAGACGTCTGTGTACAAGAAAGTTATAAGCCTGAGATTGACGCATTCATTTCACTCGTGTTGTTGCGTGCTTTTCCATTCTAGGGCGGCAATCAAACTGCTACGATCATTGCACTTTGCTCGATGAGAGATTTTAATTTATCGCAAGAAACATGTCAGTTAGCTATCAGAGATGTCGGAGGACTCGATGTCCTGATAAACTTGCTCGAAACAAATGAAATCAAATGCAAGGTAAGCTGAGTAAGAACTGAAATCATCAAAATAAGAAACCTTTCTTTTGCTAATGGAATCTTGTATTGTGTTTCCCTTTGTAGATCGGATCTCTGAAAATCCTCAAAGAAATTTCAGTCAACACCGTTATAAGAAGAGCAATTGCGGACCTGGGAGGTTTGCCTTGTCTGTCTTTGTCGGTCTCTTTGCCTCCGTCTGTCCGTGCAAATATTTTCTTTTTTTCTCCATAAGGTTTAGAAACTATGGTCAAGATTCTTCAATCTTCAGATAAACAGTTGAAATGTCTGGCAGCCGAGACCATTGCTCATGTTGCCAAGTTTCGTCGAGCTCGAAGAACTGTTCGTAAATATGGTGGAATAACAAAACTGGTAACAATAGGATTAATTGACGAGGAGTCGAGCTTAGTGAAAATGAGAGAACTTGAGGGGGGAGGGGGGGTGCTGTGATTATTAGTTTGGAGGATGGGATTGGATAGTGTGGGATAGAATGGGATGAGATAGGATGCGATAGGATTGGATGGGATAGCATTGGATAGGATAGGATGGGATAAGATGGGATGGGATAGGATTCGATGGGATAGGATGGGATATGATGAATAGGATGGAATGGGATAGGATGGTATTGGATAGGATTGGAAAGGAGAGGACGAGATGGTATTGGACTAGATGGGAAAGGTTTATATAGGATAGGGTAAGATAGTGATTTGGTTTGGTAATTGGGTTTGGATTTCTTTCTTATTTTTCTAGGTGAATTTATTAGACTGCGGTCTGTTGTCAAATGCCGCTGACCTTGATATGTCCGTGGCTCGTGCTGGAGCACTTGCGCTGTGGAGCTGTAGTAAAAGTACGAAGAATAAACTAGCCATTCGTAAAGCAGGAGGCATTCCATTACTGGCTCGTCTTCTTAAATCAACAAATGAAGCCATGCTTATTCCTGTTGTTGGCACCTTACAAGAATGCGCATCTGAGGTGAGCGAAATATTTCAATAAATGATTCACTAATTATAAGCGCACTTGATTGATGGTTCTAATTGGTTAATTACGTTCTCTTTTGTAGCAAAGCTACAGGTTAGCCATTCGAACAGAAGGCATGGTTGAAGATCTAGTGAGGAATCTGAAAAGTGAGAATCAAGAACTTCAAATGCATTGTGCCAGTGCTATCTTCAAGGTATGGTGTTGTGTGCCGCTCTGGCAAGAGCCACGCTCTAAAATCTTCAGGGTACTGGTAACGAGTCCCACGTGGTTTATAAGTGAAATAGTTTGCAATTTGGTAATAGTAAAGTTTTTAGTTTATTAGTCAAGCTGTTAGTGTTTCCGGGAGAATCCTTGAGTCCCCACATGGAGATTAAACCCACAACCTTGTAAGAACTAGTCGCACGCTCTAACCATTGAGCTACTGAGGCTCAGGTGTTAGACCGATATGTTACTGTGAAGCTACATTAATGCCATATACATCATATTTGTAGTGTGCGGAAGACAGCAAGACACGTGATTTAGTTCGTCAGTATGGTGGTCTGGATCCCCTAGTATCTTTACTTCAGGCTGTTGACAACAAAGACTTACTAGCTGCAGCGACTGGTGCTATCTGGAAATGTTCTATCAGTCCAGAAAACGTCGCCAGGTATTCAGTGTTTGTCGTGAGCTACTACGCACTTAGGTGTAACAGAACATGTATAAAAGTGTACAAGAGAGAGTGTAGAAAAGTAGCGTGCTGCGTAGGCAGTGTTTTCGATAGCCTGATTATCAGACGGTATGGTGTTCGCTCACTCTACCTCCCCGTCTGATGGACTTCACGGGGTTTCATGTTCTGTGACGTATTATCCTTTGTATTGCAGCAGCCAATCGCAATGCATTTGTTTCACTTTTCGGGCATACCTTGCATACATAATTAGTTCTCAAAAACTAAAACCTTCGCTCTGATTGGTTAAAGGATAATACGTCACAGAACATGAAACCCCGTGAAGTCCATCAGACGGGGAGGTGGAGTGAGCGAACACCATACCGTCTGATAAATCAGGCTATGTTTTCGATAGAGCAAAGTAAAACGGTGGTAAACTGCTGAGTACAAACTGAGTACTTTGGAGTTTTTTAATGAATGTGGTTTTTAGAATGTGTTTTGGAGCCAACCCACTTTGCGTTGGATAACAATTACTGTATGATTGTCTCTGGACCGCAAAGTACACATTTCCCCTTCGTGGCAGTAAATAATTATTTAATATTTAAAAAATATTAAGTATTTTACCTTGGCATCCCGGCCAGCAACTGAAGTCACAGCTAATTTGTTTCCAAAGAAATTCCAAAACAGCACTCAGGCTGGTATAGTAAGGTTAGATATATATACATACATACAGCTAAAATCAATTAAGGTTGTCCTGGCCAAAGCCAAAAGGCTAAAGTCAAAAGGTCAAAGCCAAGCGCGAAAAGTACGATGTGAATTACTATTTAAATAGCGAAGCACACATTTACTATATTTATAGGCCAAAATCATACAAATAAACCAAACTTGCCTCTCTGGGGATTATTAACGAGCATTTTCGCGATTGGCTTTGACCTCTTGGCTTTAGCCTTTTGACTTTGGCCAGGACAACCTTAATTGATTTAGCTGCCGATACTGCCGACTGAACAGAGAACGTAGTAGTCTAATGTTTCGAGCAAAGGCCCTTCGTCAGAGAGAAAGTCTGGTAGCTTCGTTGAAGACTAAAATAAATAAATACGTAATCGTAATTTAGAAGGAAAAAAGAAGAAGTTATTTAGTAAACGAAATAGTGATGTTTCGAGCGAAGTTCTTTCTTATCAATGTCATCCTGTTTCTTCCACCGTAGATTTCAAGAGTTAAAAGCAATTGAACAACTCGTTGCTTTACTCAACGATCAGCCAGAAGAGGTGAGTTCATTTTTTGTACGCGCACTAGACCTTCATTTTCCACGGCTGACTCTCTCACCAAACTGTTTTTATCTAAGTCGCGTTTTAGATCAAAACATGTCTTTGTGCGTTTGTTTCTTCAATTTGACGCGTTTTATTAACAAATGCTTAACCTATTCCTGCCTGAGTAACACCAGATGATTTTTCTCCTCAAAGAGAGAACCCTCAGACATCCTAGCCAGCAATGAGTTTAACCGCGACTTATGTTTGCTTATGTAATATAACTGGTCGCAGTCATTACGTTATTTGGGATTGCTTTCTAGGTTCTTATCAATGTGGTTGGTGCTCTTGGTGAATGCGCTCAGATACCTGCCAACAGATCATCCATACGTAAGGCTGGAGGAATTGCTCCCTTGGTCAACCTACTGACCAGTACGAACCAAGCTTTGTTAGTCAACGTCACAAAGGCTGTTGGAGCATGCGCAACAGAACCAGACAACATGTGGTAGGAAAGACCAACAATTCAAAAATAATATTTTTGTGTAGTTCCCAGTTTCCTAGACGTCCAAAGTCCAAGGGTCTGATTAGTACCATGATTTAATTGCGCTCAAACCATACAGATTTCGTAAAAATTATTTATACATCAGTTTACAATCGGCATTGATTAAGTTGTTTTATTTCTCTAACAGTATTATTGATCGTTTGGATGGCGTTCGTTTGCTTTGGTCGTTACTCAAGTCACCGAACCCAGAGGTAAAAGACGAAGATTCGAACAGATATATTATTTCAAGAAGTATTTAGTTTCTCTAAAACATTTTCATTTTGAATGTTAGGTTCAGTCAAGTGCGGCATGGGCGATATGTCCCTGTATTGAAAACGCAAAGGTATGAACCGTTGTTGTTGGTAACGTTGCTAGTGGCGTTGGTGCATGATGGCGGCGGTGGTGGTGGTGCTGTTGTTGTTTGTTAGTGTTTGTTGTTGTTGTTGTTGTTGTTGGTGGTGGTGGTGGTGGTGGTGTTGGTGTTGTTTGTTAGTGTTCTTTGTTGTTGTTGTTGGTGTTGTTGGTGGTGGTGGTGGTGGTGGTGGTGGTGCTGTTGTTGTTTGTTAGTGTTCTTTGTTGTTGTTGTTGTTGTTGTTGTTGTTGGTGGTGGTGGTGGTGTTGGTGTTGTTGTTTGTTAGTGTTCTTTGTTGTTGTTGTTGTTGTTGTTGTTGTTGTTGGTGGTGGTGGTGTTGTTGTTGTTGTTGGTAGTGGTGGTGGTGGTGCTGTTGTTGTTTGTTAGTGTTCTTTGTTGTTGTTGTTGTTGTTGTTGGTGGTGGTGGTGGTGGTGGTGGTGTTGTTGGTGGTGGTGGTGTTGGTGGTGGCGGTGGTGTTGTTGTTATTGGTTGGTGGTGTTTGTTAGTGTTCTTTGTTGTTGTTGTTGTTGGTGTTGTTGGTGGTGGTGGTGGTGGTGGTGCTGTTGTTGTTTGTTAGTGTTCTTTGTTGTTGTTGTTGTTGTTGTTGTTGTTGTTGGTGGTGGTGGTGTTGTTGTTTGTTAGTGTTCTTTGTTGTTGTTGTTGTTGTTGGTGGTGGTGGTGGTAGTGGTGCTGTTGTTGTTTGTTAGTGTTCTTTGTTGTTGTTGTTGTTGTTGTTGTTGTTGGTAGTGGTGGTGGTGGTGCTGTTGTTGTTTGTTAGTGTTCTTTGTTGTTGTTGTTGTTGGTGGTGGTGGTGGTGGTGGTGGTGTTGTTGTTGGTGGTGGTGGTGGTGGTGTTGTTGTTGGTGGCGGTGGTGGTGTTGTTATTGGTTGGTGGTGTTTGTTGGTGATCTCTGTTGTTGCTGGTGGTGTTGTTTGTTGGTGTTCTCGGTTGTTGTTGCTGGTGGTGGTGTTGATGTTGGTGTTCTCTGTTGTTGTTGGTGGTGGTATTGTTGTTGTTGCTGCTGTCGTAGTCGTTGTTGTGATCGTCGTCGTCGTTGTTGCGCTGTATTTGTTTGTTAATTTACACGCATTTTTAGGATGCTGGAGAAATGGTGCGTTCGTTCGTCGGAGGTCTCGAACTAATCGTGAGCTTATTAAAATCTGATGACAGAGAGGTAAACCACTCATGGTAATGTTTCCGCTTTATAAGCTGAGTTTTGTTAACTTGAGTGATGTTTTGTAGGTATTGGCCAGTGTTTGTGCGGCCATCGCTAATATCGCAAAAGATGAAGAAAATTTAGCTGTCATCACCGATCATGGCGTGGTACCCATGTTGGCCAAACTAGCTACTACAGTAAGTTATACAATATTCATGTTTATTTTTGCTGATTTTTCACCCTGTTGAGTGTTGACTGAGACCTTCGTCAGAGCGATATGCCAACGTTACGTTGAATTCCGTCATTTAAATCATAAGCAACAGAGCTGTGGTGTCTGAAAACTGGTTTGAGAGCTTCAAAGCGCACCTATAGCTGCAATTTTATGTTGTAACGTTCCGTACTGTGCATGTGATTGTCTATAGTACTAACTGGTGCGTTGTTTACTTTCGTTATTAGGGCGATGATCGACTGAGACAGTACTTGGCAGATTCCATCGCAAGGTAACCACTGTCCCTAACTCTGTTCACCCTACACTGGATAGCTTTTGTGTCGGCACGAAAACCAAACGGGATAGGCCTTCTGTGCATGCGCACACAAAACGCCTGTTTCTGTAGAGTTTTTGTGCCTTATCGGATAGCTTTTTGTGCCGTTTCGCGATCGATTCTATTTACTGAACTATACCACTGATATTGGTTTTCGTAGCGGCACAAAAGGCTATCTAGTATAGTATGAATGGGACCTTTGGCTCATCGCTTGGCGCTTCCTGATAGCTAGGCCATCTATACAATGTTGTAGATGTATGCGATTTATAATAATAAATGTACATTTTCATTTGCTTCAGGTGCTGTACTTGGGGTAACAACAGAGTAGCATTTGGTCGAGCTGGCGCAGTGGCTCCTCTTGTCCGCTATCTTAAGTCTCCTAACTTGGATGTACATCGAGCCACAGCACGTGCACTTTATCAGTTATCACGTGACCCTAACAATTGTATTGCTATGCATAACAGTGGTGTTGTAAAGGTAAGCACATTATCACTCACCCTGCTTGGAATACTGTCTGATGTCATGGTCTCAATTTCCATTTTCTTTCAGCCATTAATCACCATGGTTGGTTCGTCTGATGATATCTTACAAGAAGCTGCAGCTGGCTGTTTGGGAAATATCCGAAGACTGGCACTAGCTAATGAAAAAGCTAAGTACCAATAAGAAGTGAAAAAAACAAACCTTGAACACTCTAATAGATGGAAATGTGTTATATTTTCCACACTTCCCTGACCTCCTCTAGTCTTCAGTCTACAAATGGATTACAATAGAAAGACGTATATACTTAATGGAAACTATAGGAGACGACTTTGTGTATAGAATTCTTTTACTGAAGATTAAAAACAAAACGTTTGTTTTTAAAGTTATTCTACATTAAAAGAAGTGAGAATTTGTTAATAACATCACGTTTGTTTGTTACTGAGATTTCGACCTGTTGGCTGTTGACTCGATCAGGCCTTCGTCAGATGAAATGTTCAAAGAATTATTTTACATTGTCCACTATATTTCACAATCGTTTTCTAGCAGGACATCGTTGCTTATTTCCATCTGTGGTTTTTAAGAAATATTTAATGGCATAATGTATGTTGAGCTGGTAAAACGTCTGCAAAAGAAGCTCTATTATTGCAACATCTTGCTGCCGGATAATTACAATCGAAATAAGAAGCATTTGGGGAATTTTAAAAAAATCCCTCCGACTTCTGATTGGTCAACAAATTGAATACTTTATATATGACGTCATTCGTAACGTCTGAGTGAATACGCCACGTGGACAACTTGTGATTGTCATGTTCACCAGACAATCATTTTGAAAATACAGTTCCCAACTCATTTATTTAATATATGAGGAAAATTCAAAAGAGATCAATATTTAAACTGTATTTAGAACTCGAAGGAAGATTACAGTCAAACTTAGCAAACTTTGACGTCGATTTTCTTTTAAAAATATTGATTCGTTTGAGAAGCTATATCCAACACTCGTCAGTGTTCATCCTCCGATGTCTCAATACAGCCAAGCACCACTGTGGATGTACCAAGGTAAATTTATAGATACTGACAGAGTTACCTCCAAGACTAGTCTAACTGTACAATCACAGAGTTTCAGAGCGGTTTTACATAACTACATTGCTTAATGATTGCTTCTGAGAATTTCGTACTTTTCAACAAACACTTAATATGCACGCGCTTGTTCCGCATGTTTTCTAGATGTGCGAAGGCCACGCCAATTGCAGAAATCAGTAGCCCGAGTGAACACCTGAGCAGGCGTCTTGTTTTTATTAATTCTGCGCCATAGTCCTTCCTAAGCGCTGTTTCCCTTGGCAATGATGTCAAGTACCGAACATATTATTTCGTGCCATCGCTAGCAAGTGTTACTTTTAGTATACAAAGTTCGGTGATCCGATTAGGGACGGACCAGTCTATTTCTGATAGAGGCAGGTAGGCAAATAGCAAAAAAACAAACTGATTCCAGGACAGGTTTGGAAGAGGGAAAAAAATATTGTGTACATGCAGCCAAACGTAAATTGTAAAAAGAAAAACATTTGCCACCAAAAATTATTTTCTAAAGGAATTTTCAATAAAGCGTTTATTATCAGTCACAGATACACAGAGAAACAACAATCACGACAACATCTGACACGCAAAAGCGAATTCTTACAGAAACAAGAAAGAACTTAGAGTAACACTTAAACCTAAATCAAGTGCGTCTCTCTCTCAAGGGCTTTTCTTTTTGCGCGCGAGGCCAAAGAAATCGTTGCTCGCTTGCTTTGAGAGACGTTTAAATAATACCCAGCACGTTCAAGATGGCTTATTAACCATCGTCAGTTGCTTTACATGCGTGAGTTCTTCACCATCGAGCACTAAATTCCGTTAAAATAAAGTAAACTTAATATATAGTGATCATTATAAACTAGAGTATGACATACTGTTCAACCGAAAACTACGAATATTGTTTCTGATTCTAAAATAACTACTTCTTGCTTAAAACAGACCAACACCCTTCTTCACTTCTCCTTGCTTCCATGGTGAAAGCTTTGCAAACGCATCAACGGTCATGCCAAAAACCTTTTCGAACTCACTTTCTTCAAGGTAGTGCTAAAGCAAGATATAAAAAATAGCGCAATTAATCCATATTATCGGGACAAAGCTCATACTGTTTTGTGTAACAGCAAATGTAAGATGAGACTATAATTGCAAATGTAAGATGAGATTATAAAGCGTGTATATCCCCGCTAGCTTAGTTGCTACCGAAGTCATTGTCTTAACAATTTTCATCAGTATACTGAGTCATTAGCAGGATGGCGTCATTGTTTTGTGTGACGACATCACGTAGACACACGTGACATGGATTATATACCGCTACTATAACACGCACTCTTCACTAAAACCCAAAAATAAATCTGATAACAATCTTTTTCAAGCATTACACGTTTTACACTTACTTCCTTGTGGCAAGGATCAACACCTTCTGGTGGAGGCTTTGATTGCAACTCTGCGAGTGAGTACTTCATGTTGTAAATCTTTTGTTCCTTAAAATTTAAGATGGTCGTTGCGAGTATGAATAGTCTGGTTTGGGAACAGCGAGTTCTACAACTGAATTTCAGAAAGCCATGGACGGACGGACTGTAGAGCGGTAAGAGTAGTAAGAACAGCGAAGGACAGGGTAAGATAGGGCAGGATAAGACAGGGTAAGCAAGGATAGGATGGAGGTAGAATAGGATAGGACAGGATAGGACAGGGTAGGCTAGGATAGGTTAGGGTAGGATAGGAAAGGATAAGAAAAGGCAGGCTAGGATATAGGATGGGGTATAGGACAGGATAGGAGAGGGCAGGATAGGGTAGGGTAGGATAGGATAGGACAGGGTGGGCTAGGATAGGTTAGGGTAGGATAGGATAAGATAAGAAAAGGTAAGGATAGGATAAGATGGGGTAGGATAAGACAGGGTAAGCAAGGATAAGACAGGGTAAGCAAGGATAGGATGGAGGTAGGGCAGGATAGGAGAGGGTGGGATAGGTTAGGGTAGAATAGGATAGGGTAGGATATATAAGACAGGGTAAGCAAGGATAGGATGGAGGTAGGATAAGATAGGACAGGGTAGGCTAGGATAGGTTAGCGTAGGATAGGATAGGATAGGAAAGGATAAGAAAAGGTAAGCAAGGATAGGCTGGAGGTAGGATAGGATAGGATGGGGTAGGATAAGATAGGACAGGACGGGATGGGGTAGAGTAGGGTAAGAATGAGTAAGGATGGAATCTATTTGTAAGAAATATCTCATATCATCCTACCTCCTCCACACTGCTTATTCCAGTATTTCCGCGTAAGTCGTTCTTGAGATCTTCAAACGACATTCCTTGTCGCCATTTCTCGTTACTCCATGTTGGAAACCAACCAGTGAAACTAAGAGGCTCAGAAGCTTGTTTTACCACCGTCATGTTAACGTTTGTTGCATTTCGACCACTTGTATCCGCTTTCACATATTTCTGATAACAAATTACATGTATCAATAGATATTAAGAACGAACGAACGAACGAACAAACGAACGAACGAACGAACGAACGAACGAACAAACAAACAAACAAACAAATACCTGAACAGTTAATAAGCCTTCTTTCTTTTCAAAGGCATTACAATCTTTGCCAAGCCACAAGAATACATCAGAATAAGTATCAAGAATCATCACGTCATCTTCCTCAAGATCTTCTTGTGTAAAATCATAAATCTCTTCGGCATAGAAGTATCCTTTATCGTTGGAACAATGGAACAAGCGTGGAGGATGAGTTGGGATTGCTTCTTTCAACTCGCGGCTCGACGCGTATTCCGCTTTTCCACCAAGGCTTTCCCAGAAGACATCGGGCTCCTGACCTTCCATAACTAATTCGTATCGTTTCGCCACGTCTGAGATCATTTGGGTCGCGCTTTTTGCAAACTCTCGCTCATCACCGCTCGCACCTTTCCCGCACCACACATAAGAGCCACGCGGCGTCACCAAAATGAATGCGTCATTGCTATTTAAAGATGCCGCTTTTAATTCAACCTGAATACAGCGAACATTCCAGCTATTGGTTCCACGGACTTTGTATAGATGAGTAGTTCCACCTTGTTCCTCCGCCTCATTCACGCTTTTTGCTCCCTTTGAACGCCCGCCATGTTTCACGATCATTTTGCCTTTGAGCATGCGTAAAAAGTGCTCGGGTTCATTCCCCTGGACAACGCGCTGTTGCACAGGTGCCCCACCAAATTTGTCGTCCAGTTTTGTAGCAAGCAACGCGGCCGCTCCTTGTTCGTCTGCAGTACTATCAAGACCCTAAACACCAAAAAGAAAAATAGTTACTCAAAACACTGCGTCTAACGTACACTGTGTGTTTGAACAATCACTCAGACCACGGTGTAAACAAACTCACCAGCCAAAAGTAAATAATGTAGCTTTCATGGTTGGCTTTCCCGTATGTGTAGAGCAACACATAACTATCTCCTTGGAAAAATATTCCATATCTACTCTTTGGCCAATCAACGAGCTCGTAATCTTCCACTCGCCAGATTTGTACTGTACCACTAGCATCATCTGGCATGCGGTCTTCTTCGCGATTACCATGTCTGTGCATGGTGCTGACATCAAACTTTTTCACTTCCTTAAGGCCACGAGCTGAAATTGAAAGCATGGGTGAAATAAGAGCACCACCAGCAACAACAATAACAACAACAGAAACAGCAGCAATAATAGCAACAATAAACAAGAACTGCAACAAGTGAACAACAAGTCAAGAACAACAACAACAACAACAACAACAACAACAACAACAACAACAACAACAACAACAACAACAACAACAACAACAACGAGGAGGAGAAGGAGGAGGAGAAGGAGAACAACAACAACAACAACAACAACAACAACAACAACAGACATGCAGGCAGACATACTTACCAGTAGACATTCCTTGGTTAACCATGCTCTTTGGCACTGAGTAAGGCCAGTCGGGAAAAGCAGATTTAAAAATAGGAGTCTCAGCACCTTCGATAACTCGAGTTATTGGTGTCCAATCTGCATGACCTTTGGCGTTCAAGAAACCTTCAGCCTTAACCATTGAACTACCTCTTTCATCTCGAGTAGCTTGTTTGCCAACCCAAACAAAAACACCACTTGCTCCAGTGTCAAGAATAAAACAGTCCTGTAAGAGAAAGCCATGCTTAGTTTTCATGATTCATAGTGAATAATCTTTGAAATGAAACTGGAAACTTGATAGTTGCATGCAAGAAGTTTAATCATGGCATTTAAGGCGCGTGCCCCTTGAAATGTGTATTTTGCCACGCGCCTCGTTTGTTGTCATAGCAATATATCACGTGTCAGTTCGAAGAAAATGTTCAAATAACGTAATCGGTTTAATAACGTAGCATAACATCTTGCAACGTAGCATAACATCTTGCAACGTAGCATAACATCTTGCAACGTAGCATAACATCTTGCAACGTAGCATAACATCTTGCAACGTAGCATAACATCTTGCAACGTAGCATAACATCTTGCAACGTAGCAAAACATTTTCCATTACGTCCACTTTGCCTGCGCCGGCGGAGCGTCAAAATTCCCAACTTTCAAAGCCCGCTCCGCCCGCCGGGCAAAGCGCACGTAATGAAAAACGGTCTTTAGTGCATCGTAGCAAAACACGTTTATATAACACAGCGTATGTCTTACAACATGGCGCAATGTCTTATCGACGTATCGTAACGGAGAAAGAAATCATCTGGTCAGACCTGAGCTATCTTCTCACCTTTGTGTCCAACATTTTGTGCTCAAGAGGAGCGTTTGACACCTTAGTCATAACAACTTTGCCATCAGCGTCTGTAACTCTTTAAAACATAAAGAACAACAAGTTGAAACCAATCACCTGGTTGAAACAATTCGTTGAAGATTTTCGTAACAATAATTGTACAATAATTAATAATTAGACAACGAGCCCAAGTTTTCTATGAGCTGATAGTCAACGAGGCGAACTGGGTAATTTTCCATTAATTTCATGCAAATATTTTCCTCACTCGCATAGAACTTTTAGCGGACGCCATGTCTGATTTTTTAGCCTAGTTTCCAGGTACATCGCTTGCGGCCTGAATATGTCGTGTCTTCTGATTGGTCAGAATAGGAATATTTCCAGTTATATAGACCACCAGTAGCTCAGCCAATCAGAATGCGCGATAGGTAGTGAGTAGAAAATTGAGTACCAGGACCCGCGCGGTCATGCGGTAAAATTCAACATGGCGGTGATGAGGAGTGGGGGATTTGTTTTACCTTGGTTTTCATACAGAAACAATGGTTATGCTTCTGGGTTTTTCCCCGCAATAATTCGAGAGAACTAAGGTACACTAGTTAGTTTCTTCTAAAACTAGCTATTAGATTATTCACTCTCAATTTCTATGAGATAATATTTGCCTTATTCCTAGTACACACTTAATAATCTATAGCATCCTCTTCAGTAACTAAACAGAAATAACTTTAATTTGCATCAAATTAACATTTTTCAATGAACTGTTAAAGGTCATACCACTGTAGTTAATAAATTAATTCTATTAAAGGTGTAGTATAAGTTCTGTAGATGGACAATTTTCAAAGCTCAGTATAAATATATATATATATACCTGTATAAGCCCACTGTTGACACGGCATCTGCATCTGACCCACCAGCCTCTGCACTCTTAACACCTTCAGGACCACCCAGACATTCAAAGAATTTAAGTGCATCAGGTGAGTCTTCTCCAGACTCTGAAATTGAGAAAAAACAATTAAGTGTAACTGAAAGGATGGAATAGAAAATGATAAAAATTATGCTTCAATTTCACTAGGTGTACTGGAGTAACAACTAATAACCTTACAATTGTAGTGTGCAATACTACACACACACATATATATATATAATTATATATATATATATATATATATTTCTAAAATTCATTAATAATTCATGAGGAAAACACAAAGAAAAATCATGAGCGTATCGGATCTATATATGTGATATAGACTTGCTCTAAATTTCTCGCTGGTTTTTAATGGCTGAGATAAGCTTAATTTTCAAAATTACTACACCAATGAACGTATGAAGTGATTCTTTTTAGAAGCCATTTAAAAACCTTGCAGTACGGGCTTTATCTGCTCTAAAACACTCGGCTATCGCCTCGTGTTTTATATCTGATAAAGCCCTCCTGCACGGTTTATAAATATTACATATAGATATAGATATAGATAGATAGATATATATAACATATAATATATATATATATAATATAACAATCGAAATATAGTAAGGTTAGATATACTGCCGAAACAGAGAACGTAGGAGTCTAACATTTCGAGCGAAGGCCCTTCATCAGAGAGAAACGTAAAGAGTGTAAACAAACAATGAGCTTATATACGAAAGGTAATCATGTGACCAAAAATAAGCCAATCAGATAAAAATGACAATAACAAATTGATGAGATGCGAAAAGTTAGCCAATCAAAGCAAAATAACAATTATAATAAATAGATAATGAGATGCGAAAGACATTTGCTATTCATACCGACGTAGATGAGTAAAAAGGAGGGGGTGTAAAAAGGAGGGGGTGTAAAAAGGAGGGGGTGTAAAAAGGAGGGGGTGTAAAAAGGAGGGGGTGTAAAAAGGATGAGCGAGAGTAAAAATAGATAAATTAATAAAGTGAAAACGCTGTTTATGTCCACCCTTGCTGAACAGAAACAACGTCTTCAGAGGTGTTAAATAAAAGAAAAACGTTTGTTGAGTCCGTGAGGATGAATGGTACCAATTTTGAAAATGAGACGCTTTTCTAGTCTTTTGCATATATATATATATATACATATACATACATACTATATTTATAGTCTTACCAATGAAGTAAAAATTGCCCCTTCCTGCTCGCTCTTCATCTCTGATTCGTCTCATTATCTCAGCTGCCTGAGTAAATGGAAAAAAAAAATCCAAAAGTTGATCAGTCTACTGTAGTTAAGTGTAATAATTAGTAATCAACATGGCTGATATTAAAGAAATGACATCAAACCTTATTCTTTTCTCTGCGGTTAGCCCCCGTGCCACTCCACAGGTAAAGCTCTATTCCAAGATCCAGAATGAAACAGTCCCCCTCATTCATGGAGTTGGAAGAAAATTCAACCTGATAAAACAGAAATTTTAAATTAGAACACCATGGGTAATTGACATGGATAGAAAATCCAGTCAGACCGTGATGATCGGGAATCAAGGAATTTTCAATACATGTATATATGTATGTACAGTACAGCACAGTACAGTACAAGAATTCAAAATGGATATAAAAATTATAAATACCACAGAAACTCGTGGTTGACGAGCACCCTTAATTTGCAGCAGCCTCTGGATGTTTTCCTTTTCAACTTTCTTAAATCCACTTGCAACTCCACCCTCTGAATACTGTATTCCAGACTTAAAATATGACATAAATTTACTGCTTTCATGTTCCTGGACCTTAATAATAATAGACAAGAATATACGTACTACGTTACATAATTAATTTTGATTAATATATAATTATATACAATGTGTGAATTAATTTGTATGTCGATTACTGATTATAATTTTAAAATTTATGTTACCATTCATTGTTCTTAATTGTCAAAGGGAAAACCCTCAGACAGCCTGCAGCAATGGCATGAGCTTAGCCAAGGCCCATCCACCCATCTTTTGGATGGGCATTTTTGAAAGTGGATGGGTAAAAATTTATTAAAACAAAACTCCAGTATTTCGTCTTTAGTTCTTTAATACAACCTTTAGTTTTGCTATGACATTCAACAGTCATTGCACATACCTTGACCACAAGATACATTGATACAAGTTCCTATGTTTTTGTGAAATATTTAGTATTTTAGGACTAAATTTGGCAATTATTTTAATCTGCAGAGGGTGGACGTCAACCATAACCCTATCAACATGACACTAACATCACGTATTAGTATAATTGCATTCTACAACCGCTGACACAAATCCACATGTTTTCAGTACAAAATAGCATGGGTGACTAATCGTTAAATATAGACAAAGAAAACGATAGATTTTGCTGCTGTTTGCTCTCCAATTTAGAGTACTTTTGTTTTCCAGAATGCTCAGAATCACGTTTTCAGAAGACCTGATTTCAAAAAATTTCTGGATGGGGGCATGCCCCAAGACCCCCCTAGTAGTGCGGGTACTTTTGGACGGATAGATCACTAATCCTGCCTAAGGCTCTGGCAATGGGTCAATTTAAAATTATCAACAAACCTCTCGATACTGAACAGGAAATCCACCAAGAAGATCATCAAGTTCTACAGATTTAATAGCAGCCACACCAGCTTCATCCTACATGTAGAATATATAATGTGCAATACAAATCAATTAGACAAATTGCAGAACTTGTTACTGTATTGTTAATTTTTCTAATTGATTTTTATATAAATAAATATATATTTAAATACATACCCTTGATGTCTCCTTTCCAAGCCAAAAATGTACATTAAATTCACCACGCTTTTTATTTTTCTAAACAATATAAGTTTTTTTATTATTATACTTTTAATTATAGCTATCATTCATGTCAGTGGCATAGCCAGGTTTGACTAATTAGGTGGGCACCAAGTGGGCCAAGGCCCACAGTGACATTTATAAGGGGGGCAGCTAGGATGCCTCCCAAACATTTTTGAAATCTAGTGGCAAGAAGATTTTATAGAATTCTGAACATTATAAAACGCCATATAAAATACCAAAATTATATAACATCATATATATATAACATCTCCATTCTTTCCACATAGGAACTAAGAGAGTCTCTCTCAGAGTTAAATACGTCAATACGGCCAAATAACCCACCAGCTGTTGCCATTTTCAATTTCTTGAAAACAACGTGTTGAGCTGTCTCGAATGTCTCATAATCTGTCTCAGTGCTTTCAATGAATAAAATACGCCAGCGCGATGGATCGCGCTCGCCAGAGCAGATTTCACAACTGGGCAGCGCGATTTGGTTTTTCTTGAAAAACAGCGCCGGTTTATGTTGATGACTTCCTGTTACATTTCCTGGGTCAATTTTAACAGTCTATTATCATAAAAATGAACTTCAAACCAATGTTTTAAGTGTCATTTGTGGTTTTCATCTGCACAACTAGCATAAAGTTTGAGATTTTGTAGTGTTTATCCCGATATTGCCGCGCTGGAACATGCAGCGGACGTCCCCGTGAGCAAACGAACGCTATTTTGCATTTTCGCCGATTTCGGCTTGTCTTTTAATAATACGAATATCAATTAAACAATATGCAGCAAGACAATACAGTACGTCACTGGAGAGTGCAGTTAGCCTGCCACTGGAAACAAACTAAAAATATTTAATATCTAAGCCCATTAATTTAATAAAACCAAGAACAATTTATCTTCCTGTGATGCCATAAATCGTAAATATGCGTGCATAAAGTTGTTCAAAACCACGCCGCCGGTTTATTGATTTGTTTTTATAAGCTAGACTGTATACTCCTGCACAAAGTAAACAAGAGATATTCCATTATTTTCATATTTATACAACTGAGCATTTATTTACTCCATTTCTAGGCAGTGGAAGATAATCTGCGAGTGCATTTTATGACAAATTACTTATCTGCCAGCGCGATCAATCGCGCTGGCAGAACGAACTTGGGAGCGTGTGGGCAAGCGCGAGCGCGATCGCGCTCGCTTCATTGAAAGCACTGCTGTCTGCAATATTTAACCCGGGCACACACAGGTTTTACCCAGGCCTCATGTGCCCGGGTATGCCCGGGTGTAGCTATGCCACTGATTCACATGTAAACATTAATTAATCAGAATGGCAAAATAATTTATTTACAAACAAAAAGTAAAATTATATAGAAACGTATTTAATTTTAATATTTTCACACATTTATAAGTTAATTAAAATAACTCATTTATTAAATAAGTTAATTAGAAATTAAAATAAGTTGATTGAATTATGCAAAACTAATTATTAATTTATATAATTGCTGCTAATTAGAATATTACAAAACATACCAAAAGAAGAATGTAGGAATCTCCAGAATGAAAATTGCCATATTGTTTCTTGTCGAGTGGTACAACTTGCATTTTCTGTCAACAGAAACAAAATAAATCAGATGTTGGTAACATTAAAGACCCAAAGATCATGCACCAGGCTGACTTAATACCAGTAAACAATGAGAATAAGCAATGAGAATTGTTTTTATCCTATTGATTTAACCATGGCATTTTAGTTTCCACATCTCAGCTAGCAGCTAGCATTCGGTGTAAGTGCATGCATGACTATAATTGTATTTCAAAAACCAACCTCAATCCTCCAAAGGTATATTCCATCTGGTTTATCCTTAACACTACGAAAAGCTGGATCCACAACTAAAGGCATCTTCACAAAGAGCTATAGCATGTAAAATACGAATTTTCTTTTAATATAATATTTATTTAGACAATATAAATATTCTAAAAGGCATAAGAAATAAGAATAAACTTAATGACATGAGTAACAAAATGTAGTATTCTGCAACTGGAGGGTTGCTGACAGACTTAATAAGCTTTATTTCACAGAAGTCTGTAGTGAGAAGACTAGAAATAAATATGCTGATCGAGATGCAACGTGCAGAAAAAAGGTAGAGTGTTAATATTTTTTATAATTCATCATCAAAACACAAATTAAGAATGCACCTGCAAGTCTCAGCAAAGATTAATTTTTTTTACTGTATACAAAATTAAAAAAGCTGTTTAAATTAAAGGTCTGCAAGTTTCAAAGCCAGCTTGAGTGAGTAATTAAAAAGTTTTGAATGTGCTATTTTTTACAGAAGACAACTATATACTTTAATGTACATATTTGAGCTAAAAAGCTGATGAAAAATAACAAGAATAAATAGTATTTTTAGCTTGTGTCGATATCATTGATTAGCTGTAATCAATTGCCAAAAATGATGGATTAATAGTGTTACGGATATGCCTATCCTAAGACAGTTAATTAACTAGACGTTATTTGATCACTGAACTACGTAATAAGTACTTGTAACCAATTAGTAATACTTATGACTTGGCATGAGTCAGCTATGATGTCATTTAGTAATTACGTAAATATATTATATATAGAATGAAGTATGTTACTATAATTATATACTCTAGAAACTATAAGCAGCCATCGAACATATATCAGGCATGCATATGTATGAGAGTGAGCTATATGTATCAAAGTAGTTACGAAGTCAGTCCTGGAATTCCTGCCGTTGGTTTTATTATTCCTTCCTTTTCAAGTCCATACGGATTGTTAACCTGTGCCGGAATCTCCTATTGACTGTTTCGTTGTGTGCAGACGACAGATAAGTTTCTGAACTTTAGTTTAGTTTTAATCTTTATAGACATTTTCAATATCTGTTCTAAGTTTCTTGTTAATTAAATAAATAATTGTAGAAACCAAACAGCTGAGGTTATACTTTTTGTTGCGTATAGCGGTCACGTAACAATAGGCATTTTTTGTTAAAAGGGAAATCATAAAAAATTATAATGTATAAAACAGTTAATCTGATCCTGGACGACTACCGTACTTTCATCAAAACAGGTTGGATTTTGGTCCAATCCTGTGAGTAGGGTTTATTTTGGAAGAGAAAAATATGGGTCATTGAAACCCTGTGTTTTGGATTTGGTAAAATAATTTTTTTTTAAATGTGTGTTCTAGCTTGTGTTATTGTATTAGTGGGGTGGGGTGGGGCAAGGTTTTTTTAGTTAAGATTAGTATTCTGATAAAATAAAAGGTGGAGAGGAAAAGGTGGAGAGGGGAAGGGGAATTTTTTGTTACAAGCTGAACTGAGTAGGGGGTTGTTGGTTCTGGTTGCTTAAAATTTTTTTGTTTTGGAAATATTTTTAGATATTAAACTGGTGGTTAATATTTAACAAATAGATTCCATTTTGCCATTGTCTGTTCAGTTATAGATGCACAGATGACATCACAACGTGGGAAGAACAAAAAAGTGGCCCACAAGACATAATCGAGTGGGTCACTGATGTTCTTACCACGTTGTGACGTCTTCTGTACATCTATAACTGAACAGACAACAAGAAAATGGAATCTATTTGCTTTATACAATACAAATTTTAAATTTTTGAAAAATTTAACTCTTGACAGATTTTGGGACATGAAGAAAGAAAAAAGCAAATCAGCTGACGTGATCTGACATGATCCGTGTGTCTGTCCTCCAATAGATCATGGGCAACAACCAATGAAAACACGCATAGCAACCAGAGTATTGTATAAAATACCATGGATAACTCGAGGTTACACCCTGTATACGACAACACGTCACCAATGAGATTTAAGGATAAAAGAAGGAAGAAAAATACTAAAGACTCATCATCAGGCTTCAAAGTATTAATGGGCATCGAGCAGTATACAGCTCTAGTAATTTCATAAATTCTGTTTTTTAGTATTGTGTATCTTCTTGCCATAAAGCAACTAAAAGGCCCAAAAAAACTTTAAAAATACTGCATGAAATTTCAGACTTTATTCATGAACTAATGACAGACATCTGGTAAAAGTGAAACCTCTTTACTTTAAATACCTGCACTACTTAGGAAAACAAAAAAGACAGTATTATTCTAATTCAAGATAAAGGAGAAATATGCCAATCATTAAGTTGTGCAATAAAACAAATCGCGTGGGCGTTTAATGGTTAATTTCCATGCATATTCACTGTGACCACATCAGGGAATCTTGTTGGTTAAAGAATACTGTATAATTATACTTAAAATAACGTTCCTTAATTTTATCCGAAACCGTAAGATATATTCCAGAAGAGATCCTGAATAAATAATGTTTTGAAATTTATATAGATCATTTTACATATTAGCTAGTGCCATTAAGAATAATTTAAAAGCAATCAACGAAGAGACTCTTTCGTCGATCTATCGTCGATGCCTACGAATGCTGTTCGGCAAAGCAATCACTTAATCAGAAGCATGTTTTTAAATGAATATTACCAGCCAGGCAATAATTTTTCTTACTCAAGAGTTTAAAGATATTAAAATTTGGTGGTTGTGGTCTGTGGCAGGTACTTTGAGCATAGAGTATATTATAAACTGAGTTCAAAAGACCTTCCATTCCAGAATTTAATACTGGATCAATTAGAACGAAATTGTAGCAATGTTTGCAACTTTTTCTAGCATTCTATTGGCTTCCTCTTGCGAAATTCATTCCAATTACCGATCGGAAGAAGTCTCGCACCACGACAACATTACTTAAAGTTCAGTAAACTTGTACACATTCTGAATTCTATGGAATAATTCCCATCAAAGCAAATACATACGCATTTGATTCGTCTGACAGTCCCTTCCTTCTAATACGCTCTTCTAAATTACAACTTACCTCTTGGCTGGTGTAGTATTAAAGGTTTAATGTAGTTAATAACAATTCAAAACGAAGTAGTTTCGAAGACAGCGCCCCCTGTTTAGAGTGAAACGCGAAACGCCTCCTAGCATTGAGTTCCCAGGACGCAGCTGTGACCATATTTGGTATGCCGTGGGAGTCTCGACCAATAGGAAAGCGCGTACTTAACCCTCCTTGTAAACCATAAAATAAAAATACACAAAAATATTATTCAGAGCTTATTTATATTATAATGAACATAAAACGTCATATTCAGTGTCAATTTCTTCACTATATTTTTGTTAATTCTATGTAGAGTATATATTACTTTACCCATAAACACAAGTTACTTTTTTGGCTTAATTACAAATCGAGAACATTCGATATTATAAAGTATTCGTTATTTCTAATAAGGGATAACTGTCAGACTGTCAACAGCTTGAAGAATTATTTTAACTTCAGAAGGATGCTGCATTATTCAATTTCTAATCTAATTATTAAAGATTTAATCCGGCGTTAAATCAAAATTTTAGCAGTTTTGTTTCACTTCTAGAAACAAAGTATCCCACACAACTTATCAAGTGAACAAACTCTCCAGACATTTCGACGAATTTTATCACAATAAATTAATAATTTATGTTCAGTGTATTTTCACTGAAGGGGTAACCCTGTATAAATAAAATTTTGTTATGTTATGTTGAGGACTTGAAATATTCGCTGCAAGTTTTCCAAGAACAAAACAACTTGAGAAAGAATTTGGGAACAATTTTCGATGTTTTATGCCTTGATAAAGTCATAGAGTTTTTGAGAGGCTGTTTTTTTCTTAATTATGGTAATTATTCAAACTATAGTACCCCAGTGTGTCAACGGATGCTGATCAATGACCAAGGTTGGGGGTGAAAACAAATTAGCGAAGCTTAAGCAGTAGTTAAAATATGAGCGGTCGATCTTTATGGGCATTTACAAGGCGAGCCAATGTAGATGCCCATAAAAATCGGACGCGAATATTTTAACTTACTTATCAAATTCTAAGTGTAAATGATGAATACTTTGTTTAAGAGTTGTAGGAAACGTTAGATAAGATAATTTTAACTCAGAAAAAACTGAATTTGTACCGCTAGTTGATAAAACATTTATGTTTTATTAATTTTTTTTTTACAGTATTTAAGAGCCGTAAGAGCCGGCGGCATGGCTGATTCTGTGGTAGCCTGGTACCCTGGCCCAATTTCAAAAGAAATATGGGCCAGGTAACCACTAATCTCATTCTCGCGTCATCAGGGCTAAATCCACTTATGACGATTGCAATTTCACTCATAGCCAATAAAAACGCGCGAAAATTCAACCAATAGGAAAGCAGAAGTCTTTAGTGGTTACCTGGCCCATATTCTTTGATTGGGCCAGGGTACCAGGCTAATTCTGTGGCTGCGGCAACGGGCGATGGTCCAATCATAGACAGTGTTGAATTAGCCAGCAATAAAAAACTGTATGCGATTGGACCATTGCCCCTTGCCGCAGCCAGGCTTTACAAAATAATTCCTTCATTAATATATCTTAAATGCTGCCATTCGTGATCATTTATGGTCAACAGTTTAGATCGTTTTAGATGGTTTTAGGGTGTAAATTTTAGTCTTCAGGTAGTTTTGAGTGGTTTTAAATTGTTTTAGACCGTTTTTGGTCGTTCTTTCGGTTTTAGGTTTTAGTAACAATGTTGGTTCAATATCCACAAATATACATTAAAGGTGACGTACAGTCCGTTCTGCGCATGACCGCAATGTGGTCCCCAAAACATGACATTCGTGATAATTACATGAAGTACTCAGCAATATGTAAACGGCAAACCAAGCGATTCGGCGAGGATATCTCCTTGGATTTCTTCTATTTCTCCTGAAAATGTTTTGTTTTGGGTACAAGTAATGAATGGGAACCAAGAAAAGCTTACAATCTTGAATAAGGCATTAGTATTGTTTTTGTAAATAAAGATGTAAACATTAGTTTCGTAAATGCGCAGAACGGACTGTACATCACCTTTAATGTTGACAAATGTACATCAAAATCCACAAATATACATTAATATCCACAATCGTAGACTAATATCCACAAATATACATTAATATCCACAATCGTAGACTAATATCCATAAATATACATTAATGTTCACAAATGTACATCAAAATCCACACATATACATTAATATCCACAAACGTACACTAATATCCACAAATAAACATTAATATCCACAAACATACATCAAAATCCATATACACTAAACCTTCATTGTCTTGAAAGCTTGGGTTTTTAATACTTCTTCCTTGTAAAAAACTGTTTATGAATATCAATCTTATCAATCTAGCAGGTAAAATCATCGTAGTTGGTTTGCAGATTTTTTATTGAAATCTAGGAGCTTAGAGATTTCAGATCACGTATTTATATAAAGTTGTGCTTTGTTTGTATATTTATGTCAATTATATGTCTCCGTTGTATAAAACAGTTCAGTAAAACAGTTTATTTCTGTGTGTTACTGTCTAATATTTATATAGACAATATCAGATGAGACTTGACATATTTACATGTAAATTCTTTCTTCTTCAACAACAATTCTATACACGTCTTACATTTGTAGTTCTATTTTATTATTTTTTTGTTTATATACTGTACTGTGCTGTATTGTACTGTACTGTGCTATTCTGTACTGTACTGTAGTACTGTACTGTACTGTATTGTAGTATTGTAATGTACTGTACTCAAATATTATATTTAATTAGTGTTTTAATTATTATTTATCATTAGATTTATATTATTAGATATACACTGTGTTTCTTGATTATATATATATATATATATATATATATCGTGCAACAATTGTGATAAGCTAAATTAAATGAGATTTTCTTAATCCAACTAACACAGCTTGGCCTTGAAATTAAAATGAGCGAGAACAATCCCGACCATGATTATTATAACTATCATTATCCAAGTGAATATGGCACACCAGCTGCTGGATATCCTGGAACTTGGGGACAAAATATGGATAATTACGGATATGGGGTGTACACCAATGAACATGGTAGAGGAACCCAAAGAGGTTGGCCTTACCACCAAGGTCGAGGAAACAGTTTCAATTATCAAAGATTTCCAAACATGACTATGCATCCAGCGCATGAAGGGCAGCCTTTCTTTGCTGCTAATTATAGTTTATTAAACACACCACAGCTGCAGGGTGGTAGCGGAATGGAACATAATTGGAGAACAAGCAGAGGTTCTAATCAACTGGGACCTCATGGGTGGAGGGGGGACTGGAACAGAGGACGAGGTGTGCATGCTCAGAACTTATATGTACAACAACAACAACTCAGGCAGCAGCAATGGCAACAACTGCAGTTTCAACAACAACAGCAACAATGGCAACAACAGTTTCAACAACAGCAACACAGACCACAACAACAACATCAGCAACACAGACAACAACCACAGCAACAACAGCAACAACATCAGCAACACAGACAACAACCACAGCAACAACAACAACCACAACAACAACCACAGCAACAACAACAGCAACACAGACAACAGCAGCAACAACACAGACAACAACCACAGCAACAACAACAACAACAACAGCAACACAGACAACAACAACCACAGCAACAACAACACAGACAACAACAACAACAGCAACAACACAGACAACAACAACAACAGCAACACAGACAACAACCACAGCAACAGCAACAACACAGACAACAACAACCACAGCAACAGCAAAAACAACAACCACAGCAACAGCAAAAACAAAAACAACAACAGCAACAACCACAACAGCAAAAACAGCAAAAACAACAACAGCAGCAGCAAAAGCAACTACCACATCAACAACTAGAGCAAAAACAACAGCAACAACAACAGCAACAAAAACGAGAACAACCACATCAGCAAAAGCAAAAACGAGGACAGCAGCAAGATTGCCAACAAAAAGTTTCTGTACAATACCTAGACTTTGCCTTTCTTGCACAACCTGTTGTTGTTCACCTAATGAAAGACTTCAAAGTTATGTTCATCCTCAGAGGTTTACCAGGAAGTGGTAAAAGTACACTAGCTAATGCAATGCTGCAGAAATACCAACATTTGGCTGTCATGTGTTCTGCTGATTATTACCAACACAATAAGCAAGGAGAATATGTTTGGAATAAAGATTTTTTACCAGAAGCACACACCAAATGTCAAAAACGAGCTGAGAAATTCTGTGGATTAAACAAACCTATTGTTATTGTCGGTGAGCTGATAAAAACTTTAATAAAATCATTAATAAAGGCAATAGCACTACAAATTAAGTTTGTCTAATTTGAAAGAACTCATAAAATTGTAATAGAACATCCTTTACAACTTTTTCGTATCTTTCTGCGTTTTCAAGATATTTCAATTTGTTTGATATGTAAATGAGATGGTCTCTGACGTCAGGTGTGGGGTAAAATATTTTTACATGTAGCAAAACCAGTTATATCTCTAAGATTGTTCAGCGAAATCATTTGAAACTGTGCACATAAAAACTCCTTGCGACGCTGAACATTTCATGTTAGATATGTAAGTGATTTTGCTCTGTATGAAAATATTTTACCCCACACCTGACGTCAGAGACCATCTCATTTACATATCAAACAAATTGAAATATCTTGAAAATGCAGAAAGATACGAAAAAGTTGTAAAGGATCTTCTATTACAATTTTATGAGTTCTTTCAAATTAGACAAACTTAATTTGTGTTGCCAATCCCCTTTAATTAAAAAACTTCCATTTAATAAATACCTTGAATATGTTTCGACGAAGTAGATTTTGTTCATTGTCAAATTAATAATATCTTCAATTATTCTTTTTCATTCCAAGACAATACCAATGTAGTTTTCTCAGACGTGCGACCATACTTTGAAATTGCTAGAATCAATGATTACGTTACAGTGTTGGTTGAACCAAAGACACCATGGAAACGTCAACCAAGAGAACTTTTGAAAAGAAATGTACACAATGTTCCCCTCACGAAGTTGTTACAAAAAGCTGAGCAATTTGAAGAAATAATGGCAATTTATTTCGCATGGTTCTTGGCCCCCAAATCATGTGAGCAACTCAGGAAATGTGCCGAAGATATTCTCCGAAATTGTTTGGAAATTGAAGAATGCAAACAAAGTATGGCCAATTTCTCAGGTGTGTACCTCTATGGATATCGTTAATGGAACGTACATTATATAAAAAGATAGCATCATCACCATTGATTATGCAGGGTTAATTATTTGAACGTTTGTATGGTGACAAGTACATGTAAACACGATATTGGCATTTGCTCTGATAAAGGTCTGAGGCAACAGGTTGAAAGCTGAAGCAATATAAAATAATAAACGTATTTCCACAAATTATTGCTTCTATTATTAAGACTTTGAGGCCTGGACCTCTCCCTGTGCTGAATAAAATCATCTGGCGTTAGGCAGAATAAAATACTAAAGACTCGTCGTCAGGCTTCAAGACTATGCGTTGTCGTAGCAAATCATATTATACTGATCAGAGAATTGCCAATATTATTATCTTTTAAGAAAAACATTCGTGATGTCGATTTAAATTCCACGTTGACTGATCAGTAGACCTTATTCAAAAATGGCCGCCGAATTAGAATTCTTTTATGTGCATATAAATTAGCCCTTATGACCTCATTTTAAAGTAAAAATTATTTTGAATTTCACACATGAAAACGAGTTCATAAGGGCTAATTTATATGTATATAAAATAATTTTAATTCGGTGGCCATTTTTGAATAAGGTCTGTTAAAATGTATTTTATGTAGTACGTAATAAATTATGTATTTTTTAATATGTATCATTGAATTTCATTTATATACACGTTTACTCTGTAGACTGTATTTATGTAGTTTCAAATTTAGTTTATTTAGAAAAATTATATTTTCATAGAAGCGAGAATTTGTGGAAGCATAAGTATAGTCAATGTGTCCCTATTTAATGGTTATATAATACTGCTATTTATAAAAGTTATTTAAAGAATAAATAAGTTATTTTACTGTAGAAATAGAGAATAATACATGGATGCTTGGAAATATGAAATTTATTTCGAGTATTGACCAGGATATCTCACGAGTGAGCAAAGCGAACGAGTGACATATCCTGTTCAACACGAGAAATAAATTTCATATTTCCAAGCATCCATGTATTGTTCTGTTTATTATATAAAAAAAATTTGTCCTATTGCCTTACAAAAATTGCATTAAACTATAATGCTGATTCAGCGATAATCATCACATGTGCGATTATCATAAATAATCGCACATGTGAGATTATCACTTTTATTAGTGGCGGAAAAACCAATAAAACACTCTATTTTATATAATAAATAAAGTTAATGATCGTGTGAGCCGTTGTATGGTTTTATCAGATCAGATATGTTGTACATAAAATTTACAGCCTTTCAATCTTTTGTTTCAGGTCAGAGTGCTTCAAGATACACTGTCCAGCAAGCAATGTTCATGTACTGTATGACTGACGGTGAAGACCATCAAGATCTTCATGTCACTGCGTGTTACTCACCACGGGGAAAATACTTAGGAGGTTCACCATACATCAAGTCCAAGCTAGTCCAGGACCATCTTGGTGATATTTCCATCGTGACCATTATAGGCTGGGTGTTGACCTGCAACACATTTAGTGCCCGAGTTGTTCTGACTGAGGAGCAGCAGAAACTCTGGAAGAACGAGGATGAAAAACCACAGCAAATGCCAGATCGTAGAAACTGGAGAATTAGAGAACCTCCCAAGCGATTATTCCATGGAAGCCACAGAGAGGCGAGTCCACGTAGTCTAGCTGATACATCTGTTGAGCATACCACAAGCTTGATGGAAAACATGAAGATGAAAGAGGAAAGTCCATCCAGAGAGCTAGATTCGAGTATTGAAGACGCAAAGAAATGCGACACCACACGACCCAAACCAGATCATGGCGCTAGTGGTACAAGTCATATTACTCTAGGTACAACAAAAGACACCACACCAGTACAAGCAAAGCATGACATACGATCAATTATCAACCATGAAGTTCAACACCATACATATCACGAGTACCTTCTCAACGATGGCAGTGGCATAGTGAGGAAATATAATGACAAAACCTTGGTTGTTTATCTAGATAATCCTATTAAACTCTCAGCAATATTTTCAGGATATTACAGCTCCTAATCAACTGTTAGAATATTTTACAAGCTTCCAGATTTTTACCAGACTAACAGTGAAAATTATTTTAGATAATGGATACAGTACTAGACTTATATATTATTAAATAAGATTTATTTTATAAATAGTTATGTAGATTTCGAAAAAAAAATTCGTAAATATTATTTTGTATCAAGGTTTAAACCATTCCTATTTGGAAAAGCTTTTCGTAGTAGGAAAACCACAAACAAGGTTAGCTTTGGTTTTTACATGTACTTGTAATACATTTTTAATAAGTTAAATTTTAATTATGCTTGTTAATTTAAAAGCTTATGTACATATAAAAAAATAACAAACGATGTACTTTTATAAATAAATACTTTCTGTAATTAATATTTCACCATGTGGGCTTAAAATGTGTAGTAGATTCACATGAAAACATTCTACCATACGTAAGGTAAAACATATTTACAAATCTGTCCTACATCTGGTCAGATTTCATAGTACGTACCGTTCGTTATTACACTGTAATGTTGGTTAATCTTCCAGACTTCCACCACTAACCAAACAACTCACGTTTCGTATTGTCAGCACCAGAAGGACTGTTACCATCTGTATCTTTTGTACCAGCAACTGAATCACCATCACCCTTGTCATCTTCAGTGGTACTTGCAATTTTGTCACCATCAGTGGTGGCACTCTCTTTACTCATACCACCATCAGCTCCATCAACCTGACTCGGGTTGTCACTATTGCCATCTTTTATATCACCAGTTTCACCAGAATTTGCATCACCTGTGGTAGCACTATTATCCACATTACTATCAGTTGTAGCATTGCTATTATCCACATTACCATCGCCAGTTGTAGCATTGCCACCATCAGCAGTTGCACCATCACTAGTGACAGCAGCAGAGGGGCTATCCACAGTAGCACCATCATTATTCTCAACAGTAGGTTCATTGTCATTTCCCCCAGCACCAGTATCATCCTCTCCCTTGGTCTGACCATCACCAGTACTGTCCTTGTTACCGCCATCTTGCTCAGCATTAACATCATCCTTTACAGTTACATCACCAGAAGTATCTGGGACTGTTGTTTGTTCACCCTGCAAGCCTTCGTTCTCGTCGATTTTCTCGTTTTCTGAAGTAACCTGGCCATCTTCCTTAGCAACCTGGCCATCCTCCTTAGCAACCTGGCCATCCTCCTTAGCAACCTGGCCATCTTCCTTAGCGACCTGGCCATCTTCCTTAGCAACCTGGCCATCTTCCTTAGCGACCTGGCCATCTTCCTTAGTGACCTCGCCATTTTCCTTAGCGACTTGGCCATCTTCCTTAGCGACCTGGCCATCCTTAGTAACCAGGCCATCTTCACCACCACCACCGCCTTCGGCTGATTTTTGTTCTGGAATTAAAAAAAACCCAAAAATATCAGAACCGAACAATACTCAGCGCAATCTACGTTGGTTTAAGACCAAACAAAGTAGTTTAAGCTTCGTGTTCGTTCAACCAAAGATCAAACGACAAGCGAAGGTGGAAATCTTTATCAAGTTATATGTAAAGCCCTAATCAAACGAGAACGCAAGTTGGCAGTCACGCTATCTCAGCCAGCCGCTCTGAATAATTTCCCGAAAATATATATTATGTACCGTGACAAAGTTAAAACTTGTTTAAAACACTCATGAAACCTTTATTTTGTTAATTTGGGTGTTCGAACGACCGCCACAGAAATTTGTGACTGCCAACTTGCGATGACTTGCGTTCTCGTTTGATTAGGGCTTAAAACATTGAAATTGTAAGGAACGTAAAACATGAACCTATTGCTGTCTAGGATGTCTGAGGGTTCTCCCTTTGGTGAGTAAAATTGTCTGGAGTTATACAGAGTAAAAAAATATAGGGGCCATTTTTGGCTGCCTTGGGCAAGGGCTCTTAAACGTGAAGTTTAAACTCTCTATGAGAAATGATCTGTTGAGTATTAGTGTACTACTAACTGGTAGGTCGTGTAGAGTGAAATAAAGTTACCCTCTTTCAGTGGCGGCGTGACTCTGAAATAGGGGCCGGGAAATCACATTCTAGGGCCCACATTCAGGGGTCATCATAGGAAGAATTTTGTAGTAATTTTAACTGCCGGCATGCTCCGGAAAATTTTTGAAATTTGGGGTGTCTGAAATGAAATTTCCAGCGTTCTGACAACACCTCTTAGCCACATTTTAAAAGTTTAAAAACAGAAAAACAACGATACAATATTTATAATCGTACAGTAGTTGCATGCAGTTTTGTTATTTTCAATACACGGATTAATATCATAAAATACTATAAAATAAATATGCTGAACAGGCAACGTTGAATTGGAAAACAATTTCGAAATACTAAAGGTTTTATGAATTGAATTGAACTGTACGTTTCTCTCATAAAAGGCCTTAGCTCGAAACGCTATAGAACTGCAGTATTCCATAATCTGAGTAAATTGCACTTCAAGTTTTATGCTGCAGTGGTTACAAATTATTGGCCAACCAGCTAAGCATCTACAAAATATTTGGGCCCACCAGTCACAAATTGTTAGGGCCCACAAGGTATACAGATCATCGGGGCCCACCGGGAAATCTCCCGGTGTCCCGGTGGGCCACGCCGCCCCTGCCCTCTTTGGAATCCTCAGACTCTTCATGACTTACATCCACCTCGGTATTTTTCACTACAACATGCGTTCGGCAAATAAATTAATAAACAAACAAACAGGCAGACAAACAAACAAACAAACAAACAAACAAACAAACAAACAAACAGACAGACAAACAAACAAACAAACAAACAAACAAACAAACAAACAAACAGACAAACAAACAAACAAACAAACAGACAAACAAACAAACCAACAGACAAACAAACAAACAAACAAACAAACAAACAAACAGACAAACAAACAAACAAACAAACAAACAGACAAACAAACAAACAGACAGACAAACAAACAAACCAACAGACAAACAAACAAACAAACAAACAAACAAACAGACAAACAAACAAACAAACAAACCAACAGACAAACAAACAAACAAACAAACAAACAGACAGACAAACAAACAAACAAACAAACAAACAAACAAACAGACAAACAAACCGACAGACAGACAGACAGACAGACAGACAGACAGACAAACAAAGAAGAAAAACAACACTACAATTCCGGTCAGGAAAATTATAGCTCAGCAAATACTTTGTAGCAGAGGCATTGTAGAGTGGTGTGTTGTTGGTGGTAGTAGTGGTGATGAGTTATAGTAATGGCGGTAGTGGTCATAGTAGTGGTAGAGGTAATAGTGATAGTGGTAGTGGAAATGGTGGTGGTGGTAATAATAGTAGTGGTGGTGGTAGTAGTGGTGGTGATGATGATAGTAGTGGCGGTAGTGATCATAGTAGTGGTAGAGGTAATAATGGTAGTGACAATGGTGGTGGTGGTACAATAGTAGTGGTGGTGGTAGTAGTGATGGTAGTAGTGGTGAACTAGTGGTAGTTATTTAGCAGATATCTTACGTACCTACAGCTCTACCACTAGGCATTAGTTCCACATCTGGGAACAACTCTTCAATAACCTTCCCTGCTTTGGTCATATCAGAACTCCCGTGAACGGCATTTCTGACAATATCTTTGCCAAACACAGCACGGATCCTGATATAAAAAAAGAACCAACACTTAATGTCAAAATCTACGTACTTCAATGCATTCTTTAGCTTTTAAAATATTAAACTTACGACTCAGGTGCTTTTTCCCTGGCTTCTTCTGGATCAGTTGGTCCCATCATTGCTCGCCAACCAGAGACAGCGTCCTCTCTTTCTAACAGAAGCACAGTGCTTTGACCACTAAAACAAATTGAATTCAAACCCCACAATTAAGTACGATACACACTTTAAATGTAACCACAGAAGCTTGAAGTAGGAGAGAATTTATTAAAATATAAAGTACGTAAAGAGATAGTGTCACGTTTTGAAAAATAAAGAAGCTAAAAGGATGTATCTCAATCTCCCTCCCCACCTCCTCCACCTCACCTCGATCCCACCTCTCCTCGTCACACGTCACGATAAGCCTCGTCACGTACGACACGCCACGGTCACGATACGCCACTGGCTACAGACAGAGGGGACTTACCTGCTCATATAATCTGTTAGTCCATTAAAGAAATCCTTTCCAGTGTGTTCATTGTAGAACTGATGAGCTAGTTCCTTGGTGAGACCAACATCTTTGCGTGAAATGATTCGGAATCCTGATTCCTTAATCTTGTTAATAATAGCATCTTAAACACAGAGAAGTGAAAAGAAAATATGAATTTAAACTTGTCTAACATGCGAAACAACTTTCGAAAACCATCGCAGCGTGACGTAAGACACTGTGCAATGGTCAAGATCGTTAAGTTCTCGCAAGATATCGCTGATTTGTATAGAGTACAAAACAATTCTACTGTGTGCAACAATTGAAGAAATTTGTTTCGTACGAGTATGATCATTGCACAGTATGTTATACGCTGCAATAGTTCGTGCAACTTGTCTCACAATAGTAAGCTAAAGGGGATGGCGTTGCGAGACAAGTTGCATGAAAACTTGCAGGTTTACAGCTTGAAAGCGTCAAAACGTACCTCCACTTTCTTCAGCCGTTTCGGGCTTGATCACAGCAACAGTTGTCTGTACGGGAAAGATTTTTTTAATTTCTACGTCTGCCGCAGTTCGTGAATCAGAACCATGAAGAGGATTGAACTCACTGTCTTCCATTTTAAACTGAGCTCTTAAACTGCAAAGGAAAAAAGAGAATATTTTTAATATCTTAACAAAGAACCTATAGTATATATATGGTAAAAGGAAATAGCTGTTGTTTCTTCTACCTCTCTGGTGCTTCTTGTGCTGCTACGTCAACTTCTTTTGGTCCCAACATGTTTCTCCATCCCTCTACGGCGTCGTCTCTTGCCAAACATAAAGCCATAACTGGACCACTAAGATATACGAAGGAAATGATTTTAATATAACTAGTTTTTAGTTTCTCTTCCCACCTTCACTACACTACACTCCCTACCCCCACTCTCCATCCTCACGCCTTCCCACCTTAACTCCATCCGCATCTCCACTCTCCACCTTCACGCCACTCTCCATCCTCATGCCTTCCCACCTTCACTCTACTCTCTATCTCCACCTTCACGCCACTCTCCATCCTCACGCCTTTCCACCTTAACTCTACACTCTATCTCCACTCTCCACCTTCACTCCGCTCTCCACCTTCACTCCACTCTCCATCCTCACGCCACTCTCCACCCTCGCGCCTTCACGCCACTCTCCACCCTCACGCCTTCACGCCACTCTCCACCCTCACGCCTTCACTCCACTCTCCACCCTCACGCCTTCACTCCACTCTCCACCCTCACGCCTTCACTCCACTCTCCACCCTCACGCCTTCACGCCACTCTCCACCCTCACGCCACTCTCCACCCTCACGCCACTCTCCACCCTCACGCCTTCGCGCCACTCTCCATCCTCATGCCTTTCCACCTTAACTCTACACTCTATCTCCACTCTCCACCTTCACTCCGCTCTCCACCTTCACTCCACTCTCCACCCCCACGCCACTCCACCCGCACGCCTTCACGCCACTCTCCATCCTCATGCCTTCCCACCTTCACTCTACTCTCTATCTCCACCTTCACGCCACTCTCCATCCTCACGCCTTCCTATACCTTCATTCCACACTCTATCTCCACTCTCCACCTTCATTCCGCTCCCCACCTTCACTCCACTCTCCACCCACACTGACGTCACCCCACCATCACATCACTCTTCATCCCCACTCTCCACCTTGGGCTCACTCTATTCTCACCCTCCTCTTTTCATATCTACTTTCACTAAAGTCCTAACTCCATTTCCCAATTTCACTTCATTATCCACATTTTTTGCCGGGTTCTCCGGTTTTCCTCCCTCCACATAATCAACACCTAACATCTTAGGACTTAGGGCGCTTTCCAATTGACAAGGTTAGACCGGTCACTCCGGCCAGAATGGACTTGCTTTTGATTAGGACCAAATGTTCCAGTCTGACCGTCCTAAGTCTCAAACGAATCGTGTTCCATTTAACCGGAATGACCGGTCTAACCGTGTAAATGGAAAGCCCCCTTAGCTGTGATCCGTGGTCTGAACTGTGTCGTATGGCGGCTGCCTGGAGCGCCCCCGATATGCCTCGACACGGCCACGTTGATCTGCGTCCTTCGTAATTCAGCCGCTGGCTGCGAGTAAGGATGATTAGCCCCCAGTCCTTTACCCATACCCCACCCCACCCTCCCTCCGCCTCCACACATTCTCACTAAGTACATTTCCTAGCAATACCTGCACATATTATTGACTAGTGCTTCAAAGAAGTCCTTGTCCTTGTGTTCGGAATAAAAGTCCTCGGCTTCTTCTCTGCTCAATGTTAACTCTTTCGCCATTGCAATAGAGAAACCAGCCTCTTTGATTTTAGCAATGATGGAATCTGTGCAGAAAAACGTCCATTACAATAATTGTGTAACACAAACACGAGCTAGGCTTTAAATAAAGCTTGTAGCTGCTTCATAAAATAACGCATTTGTTACAACTGGTTAAACCTGCTGCAAATATATTTTGTTGACAAACTGTACAATTTTTACGCACGTGTAGATTTACCTTTATGGTGACGCAGAGCATCTGGTCGTATTAGTGCTAACGTTCTTTGACTGCTTTGCCTTATTGGTTTCTTGGCCTTCACAGATGGAGATACAAAATCTGGGAAGAAGAATGCCAACTCCCTGCAAGATAAGAGAGGAAACGTTTCAAAGCCAACCGATCTTGTCCTTACGAAATGAGCTGTGAATAAACCATTTGGCTTAAAGCCTCTGTTGTGAAAACTTTCAGAAGTCATCTTATTCTGTAAGCTCGTTTTAGACTACTTATATACATACATACATGTATGTATATACATATATACATTACTCTAAGGATTTTGGGTGAAGGAAAATTCGAGTGTAGAATATATACATTTTAAGACCAAACCGGGACCAGTTGCGAAAAATGCAACTACACAGGCCTTCCGGCAGGAATTGAACCCACGACCTTGCGATTCTAGTGCAATGCTCTGATCACTGAGCCACGGAGGGCGTTGCCGAGAGCTTGATCGAGAGTTCTGTATATATAATAAGGTGGTAATGCCAGGAGAGAATTGGGTTTATTAGAAGTAATATTGGGCATTTCACTCGATTACATAGCATGTTCTAAGGATTTTGGGTGAAGTGAACTCGAATTTTCCTTCACCCAAAATCCTTAGAACATATATACATTATATGGCAGTTTACCAATGCACTTTTCCGTGAAGCTCTCACATCTCTAGTTTTAAAATGATATCCAACTGATTTAAAAAAGAAGGTACGCTAATGTTTGAGGTCAAATTTAACAAAAATCAATCTCACAACATTAGCCTGGCCAGGGCTTGAGTCCCTCAATGACCACTCCCGGCACTCCTTGCAGTGGTTGAAGGCGCTTAGCGTTAGTCTAGAATGTGCGACCATGTTACCTTGCAGCGCTTTCTGAAGTATCACAAGCGTGAATAGCATTCATCGTTGAACTAGTACCATAAAGAGCTCGGATACTGAAATCAAACAAAAACAAAATACACTCAAATAAAAAATGCAATGCTATGATTGACATGGTTTAGGAATAAGGGGGAGTCGTCCTTTCCTCTTGGAAGGGGCATGCAGACAAATAGACCTTCACATTGACCCTTCCAGGCTTCTCTAAGTGTCTACGCGCAGATTTTCATCCTTGCGCCTCACATTGACGCACGCGTGCGCAGCTTGATGTTCATCTCTGCTTAGGAATACACCCAAGATCCGTCCTACCTGGTAGGAGCTTCTTCTTTGGCTGCATTCACATCTTTAGGTCCAATTAAATCTCTGAACTGAGGAATCACTCCTTGTCCTGTTTCACCTTTACTGATAATTAACGTCAAACAAGGTCCACTAGTAAAGAAAATATCACATAATTAATTAATATATACTTTATGGTCACAGCTTGTATAAATTAACATTAATGTTACAGTAACTTGTTGGGTGCCACGCGCACATTATACCGTCATAGATCATAAGACTTGGGATTTTGAATAGTTCATTATAGAGCAATGTGAAAAGGTGGTAAACTGCTGAGAATAGGTTTTTATAACCAACACTGATGGTTTGAGCAAAGCCCGTTATCAGAGTGAAATGTGAAGGGCTCTGCTCGAAACGTCAGTATTTCGTTATTAAAACTATTCTCAGCAGTTTACCACCTTGTCACTTTGCTCTATCTAAAACACTGCCTACACAGCACTCTAGTTTTTACTCTGATGAAGAGCTCTGCTTAAAACGTCAGTATTTCGTTATCAAAACTATTCTCAGCAGTTTACCACCTTTTCACTTTGCTCTATCTAAAACACTGCCTACACAGCACTCTAGTTTTTACTCTGATGAAGAGCTTTGCTTAAAACGTCAGTATTTCGTTATCAAAACTATTCTCAGCAGTTTACCACCTTTTCACTTTGCTCTATCTAAAACACTGCCTACACAGCACTCTAGTTTTTACTCTGATGAAAGACTCTGCTCGAAATGTCAGTATTTCGTTATCAAAACTATTCTCAGCAGTTTACCGCCTTTTCACTTTGCTCTATCTAAAACACTGCCTAGTGCCTACGCAACACTTTACTTTTTTACACTCAGTGATTAATATACAGGCCTAACCTGCTCATAAACTCAACTAGGTCTTCAAAATGTTCTGAACCTTCATGTTGTTTATAGAATTCTGCTGCTTCTTCTTTTGTTAGTGTTCGTTCCTCCTTTCTCAGAATTTCCAATCCATCTGCTTCAACCTTATTGAAGACATTACAAGACTTATTATAATCGAGACAGAGATTCCAGGCGGAAAACGTAATTTAGTTAAAAATATCAAAGCCCAGACAATTACTTTGAAAAAGCCCATAACATTGAAGAAATATGGTAAAGAAGATGAAGATGTTGCATGTAGCGACGAAACGTTAGTTCAATAAACATTTTCATTTTTACCATTTCTTCAATGTTATGGGCTTTTTCAAAGTAATTGTCTGGGCTTTGATATTTTTAACTAAATTAAGACTTATTATATTTTAGCTTCAAGAAAGTGGGAATATCGTGGAAGTGAGGCTTAGTTAGTTGCAATTTATTATATAACAGGGTTGCTAACCTTTGCAATAATTTCATCAACAAGACCAGCTTTTACGGCGTCTGGTTTAATAATAGCCAATGACACTTCCTTTGGAACTTCTGTTAAGAATAAAAAAAGAAAAGTTTATTGTTGTCAGGTTTAATATCGTGTGCGAGTGTGCCATGTGCGATAGGGGTAGAGTAATTGGTTATTCTGTCCGTGAGTCTGACCATCATTCCTCTGTCTCCCCATGCATTCATCTTCAGCATAAAATAACAATCAATCAATCAATCAATCAATCAATCAATCAATCAATCAATCAATCAATCAAGAAGCCTTTGTAAAGGAGAAAGATCCTTATACATCTTGACATGTATATCATGTCTAACTCTAACGTAAAGAGCAGCCTAGTTACTATAATATGTCTCTAGATTAATTACTGCCTAGTTATCTACCTGTCTCCACAACACTTTCTAGACCTCTAAAGCTGATGTTATTTTTCAAACGCCTCATAGATTCCGTCATTCTAGCAGCTAGAAAAATTCAAAGAATAAATACACAGATACTGTATTAACTCTTTCCTGTCCGAATCGCGGTCTTTGGTATTTTATTCTGGCTAACGCCAGACGATTTTATTCACCTCTGGGGAAACCCTCAGACAGGAATGAGTTAATTAATAAACGATAAGCAAGAACTGCAAAAAAAGGGTGTGTGGCAAGTACACCAGCCCTCCATCACCCTAACTCCATAGTCGCTAATAATTATGATTTAATAGTAGGTGAATTGAGTTGATTATTGAAGCCGCACTCACCAGTTTCTTCGTCTTCTTCATTGAATTCTTTTTGTTCATCTTTCTTTTCTTCTTGTTCAACCCTAACCTCTTTATCAAAATACTGCCAGCAACACAAAAATATTCCTTTTAATTATATTACAATTATTTGATTGAAAAATACTTGAAAAATATATTGTATTTACAGTTATTATAGTTTTGTAATGCATGGTGTTCATGTATAGCCATATATATTTTCCAACTTACTTCAATGCGTTCAACCTTTCCTTCCAATACTTTGTGTTCTTTGTCTAACTGATTTTTAATTGTTTTTATGATAACAGGGCAGTTACATCCACGAATCACAAAGACCAGAGTTCCATTCTAGATATTTATGTTAAATAAATTAAAACAATAAAGAACTCCAGACTTGCCAGTCCAAATCACTTATACTGTGCTTATAAATACATTGTTATGCTACAGTGTACACTTATTTCACTTACAGCAAAAAATAGAAAAGTTGGTTGAGATTTTCCTCTGTATAATGACAATGAATCAATGTTGTCAGTTTCAGCCTAAAAATTAATTTGTTTTAAATTTTTAATTGTCACATAATAGCATAATTATTCTCATTCCCAGGCCCTTTACTTTGAGCAGTGCCACGCTGCTTGATACCACTCACAAGTCAGGGGCCTGGGAATAAGAACAATGTCATTAGTTTAAGTCCCAGGCTCCCCAGCAACTTTCAGGATAGGCACTCAAACCTACCCAGAGATCAGGGCTTTCAAAATAAGCTGGTGGCCAGCAGTGCTCCACCAGTTGCCACAAGGTTTACCGCCGGCTAGTTTTCTTTCAAATATCAAAGTATCTGCTCTGTACCTTTCTCTCTACTTTAACTGTGCGCCTTCAATCATAGCATGTGGGTCATGCATAATTCGATCATCAGAGAAATCTGATCCCTCATCCGATGTCTAACAAACGCCACATCGTTATTTTTATTGATTTGCATATTAAACATATTAGGTAGTCAAGTGCATGAATTTATTGACATTATATTAATTTTAGTTGTACTTTGAAGATAAAAACTCCCCGCAACCACCTACTTGAAATAATTCTGAAAGCCCTGGAGATGCAAGGCAGTAAAGGGGGTGGAGCCAACACACAGGGTAAATGAGAAGAACTTGCTTTGCGAGTGACTACAACTGTGGTTGGCCACACCCACTTCACCTCCTTGCATCCCTGTGGGTCCCCATTCACCCTACTTGCATGGACTTGTCATGGTACCCAAGCTAAATCAAAGCTAGTTATACTAGCAGTAGTATTAAAATTTAAAACAAGTTCCTTACAGTGGCAAAGTGCAGCAAACTATCACCAACTTCATTCTTCATACGTCTTAAAGTGCTCACAACAGCCTTACAAGGACCACACCATGCTGAATAAGCATCTACAACTGAAATAAGGGGAAATGGCAAAATATATATATTATAATAATATATAGTTTTCTAATCCATTAGAAATTAAGCCTCCATTTGATAAACAAAAGCATCCAGTATTATAGTCAGATTACTGTAGTTAGTATAATTATATATATGTCAGTAGTGGGGGTGCATGTTGGGGGGGGGGGGGTGTATGTGCATGTGGGGGAATGGATGTGCATGTGGGGGTGCATGTTGGGGGGGGGGGTGTATGTGGGGGAATGGGGTGCATGTGGGGGTGCATGTTGGGGGGCGGGGTGGATGTGCATGTGGGGGAATGGGGGTGCACATGGGGGTGCATGTGGGGTGGAGGTGCATGTGGGGGTGTATGTGAGGAGTGGGGTTGAATGTGGGGGGTAGCATGTGGGGGATGGGGGTGCATGTGGGGGTGGGGGAGCATGTGGGAAGTAGGGGTGCAGGGTGGGGGTGGATGTGCATGTGGGGGAATGGGTGTGCATGTGGGAGTGCATGTGGGGTGGATGTGCATGTGGGGGTGGAGGTGCATGTGGGGGTGTATGTGAGGAGTGGGGTTGAATGTGGGGGGTAGCATGTGGGGGATGGGGGTGCATGTGGGGGTGGGGGAGCATGTGGGAAGTAGGGGTGCATGTGGGGGTGGGGGAGCATATGGGAAGTGGGGGTGCATGTGGGAAGTAGAAGTGCGTGTGGGGAGTGGGTTGATGGTGAGGTCATAATGACCAAGGGGGCCCATAATAAAGAGTCCAAGAAGAAATTAAGGGGTCCAGATTCAGATTTTTATTACTAAAATAAAGAATTAGTATCCATTGCTCTAAAAATATACTTTCCAATCTTTCAGGAAAGTTTTGTTTTTCTTAAAATATTATGAAAGAGATTTACCAATAAGTCCTTCTTTCTGAAGAAGATCTTCCCACTGATCTTGACTTTGTACAGTAACCTAATTTGCACAAATCAATACAAAAAATTTAATTCACATTTTATAAGTTATAATTACTGTATATTTATTAAGTTATAACAATTAACATTATTATGGCTTATAATTGACACAGACAATCTGAGCAATACAGATTTGAAGAATAAATGTTAACTTGCTATGTCAAATGCATCGCTATAAAACAATTTTTCACAAGTAACAATTAGCTGTTTGTTACATTTACTTTAGATATAATTGTAACAAACTAAAGTAAGGCATAATACAGTACACTGTACAACACACATACCAAAATTACTAAGCAATCAAGATATCTATATTTCAATTAAAAATCCAAAATAATCGACACAAGTTAAGAAAGTGTTTCTAATTAACCCTAGTGGGTCTTATTAAGAAAGATCTATAGTAGATCGTTTTACCCTAGTGAAGAAAATCCGAAACAATTGTCAACATTACATGTAATATGAACACAACATAATATAATCCGTTTATTTATAAGAATTTATCGCAACATTTTAACGAATTACTTCGGCAAATCGAGATATCGACGATCCAATTACAAAGTCGAAATGTTTTCATTTGGTTTTCTACATGCCTGTAATGGTTTTTGCGCTTCGGGATTCTTTTTCAAATACGCCATCTTGCTTGAAGCTTGGTGTAAACCATGGCAACGATATACTGATAATTATTCATTCTCGCTCAGCAGGAAAGCAAATATTAGGTCTTCCGAAATACAAGCAAACAAACATCACACAGCACTATACTGTTTCCTAATCTTTCTCATTAAAAATTAATACATTAATTATGCATCACAATATACCGACGACCAACGTAGCTCAAAAGTACTCCACAACTTTACAATCGTAAATCTCAAAACTTTCCTAAAAAACTCCCTAGCGTTGCGTTTTTTTAATATTATTTTACAATCAACAATAATGCAATAATAAACAATAAGTTTGGCACAATTCTCGTTTCAATAAAGGTGCTTAAACTTAAAAACAAGCCAGCTATAAAGTTTTGTTGTGTTTAACAAATATCACTTCAGGAGGTGATTTTAGATAATATCACTTCAGGAGGTGATTTTAGATAATATATACATGCAGCGACTTTTAGAAGAATTACGTTTAGATATTTATTTAGAAGATATTTTCAAACCGTATATATACATTACCTAGCTAACCACTTTCATGATTTATTCAAAAAAGTCAGAAAATACAGATCAAATATTTGAATGATTTATTGCCCGAGTCATGTGTCTTGTTCAATTCACAAATATGCCATATTTTTAAACATAAGATAGTAATAGATTTTCAGTACAGCTAGAGGTACACTTCAAACAACTAGATCTCGAACCAGACAAGCTTTTAGCGAGCTCGAAAGATCAAGAAAATATTTAAGCTTATGAACATGAACACATGAGCGTCCTCTAGGCTTCAAATGAATCCTGGTTTATTTTAATTTATAACAAATAAAATACACCGATTTCAGAGTATTGTAATAAAAGAAATAATAACTTACCTGTAGCTCCACTTTTTTACCCTTAGACATAACGTTTCTTTTCAAAAAACCTTGAAAAACTTAATTCATTTCATATTAACATGGCCATGTTCTGCTACAGTCAAGTCACCACTGTTTCCATGGTAACTTTGTCCAATGTTAATAGCGCCAGGGGGGGGATAACATTCCTCACAAAAAATAATTAACAATTATTGGACGAGGTTGAGCAAAATATCGTGATTTGTCAGTGGCGAGCAGATCAGTTATTTGCCGATGCCGAAGGCAGAGGCAAATAACTGAACTGCGAGACACTGACAAATCACGATATTTTGTGAAAACCGAGTTCAATAATTGTTTTATTATTCGATTTATTTTTTATTTGACATTGTTTACCTGTAATTATGTCGATTCATTTCTTTCCAGCTTGGCTGAACGAGCGATTTACGTTTGCCGAAATTGGGTGTAACGCGCATGAGCAAAATATTATTTGTTGCAAAACAACATCTCCGACTAATGCGCATGAGCAAACTGTTATTTGTAGGCAGTTCTTTGCAGGTGACGTAGCGGTCCCTCAACCAATTAAAAGGAAGATAAAAATAAATCGAATAATAATTCAATTTGACTGCTATATATAAAACAATTGTATTATTATATAGAGGCCGTTATAGAAATCTTTAGATAGCAAATTAAAGTTTTAAGAATGAATATTTTTCTAACCTTTGCTGTTTTATAGTGGAAACAATAATTTTAAGGCACAGCTGACCCAAGTTTTAGTTATGATAATTTATATAATTTTACAAGAATTCATTCAATTTGTCGTCAAAATGCTTGAATATTTTTATAATATACAAAATAAAGTCTGCTTACTTCTACTTGAAGATATGCTTATCTTTTTCGTGTAGTTTGTTGACAAATCCTGCTTCTTCTACAGACATAAAAAATATTGGAGGTCTATATATATTAATAAAGCCAACTCTCTTTTCTCCGGAGAGGATTAGGTACATTGATTGTTTAGTTAAATTTATGTTTGCTTATTGCTTAGAACTGAATTATTATTAAATATTTTTAGATTTTTCAACAATACATAAGAGTCCAGAAAATTATTAGCTTGTATTTATATAATATGTATGCTATAATAATATTTATTAATCTAAATTTCTCATATTAGAATTAATTTTGATGACGTATTAGTACTTTTTATAGAATTTTTGGATTTTTGGGAATCGGGCCAACTTCGGTAATCGGAAAGCGCCGGAGTGCTTCGGAAAAGTCGAGAGTTTTGTTACTCAGTTCAAGTTCTAACAAATGCGGCAAAGATGGTTTGTTCAATTTTTTGTCGTATTTCTTCATTTTATCTTGTAAAATTGACATGAAATATACTCTTATAGTACAAATCTATTCTTTATTACTGTTTATTATTGTTTTTTGTTTCTAGATTCGGTTTATTCTCATCCAAAATCGAGCTGGAAAAACAAGACTTGCCAAATGGTACATGAACTTCGATGATGATGAAAAACAAAAGTTGATCGAAGAAGTACATGCACTGGTTACTGTTCGAGACGCCAAACACACAAATTTCGTTGAGGTAAAGAAGGAACCATTAAAAACAATGGTTTTATAGCTTTTTGATCGTGGTATTATCGTGGGAAAATCAATCGATTTTATATTAATTTGATTGTATTAGTCAATCGATGACTACTCGATAATCAGAATTGTACATATTAATAGCACAGTATACTTTAAAAGGTAATTGATTAGTATTGAAAATTGGTACCAACCAATCGCTTTATAGATTTTGTTTGGATTTGTAGATCAATGACTAATCAACCAAAATTGGACACCTTAAAAAGGCAATTAATTATTGAAAATTGGTACCAATCTATCAATAAGTTGATATTATTGACTGCCATAGATTGGCCTCAATTTTTATTGATTTTAATGATTGCTAATTTATCTAATCTTTAGGAACAAAACAGATTGAAAAGTTAGCAAAATGTTTAGTCTGTAATACAGAATCAAATAATAGATTTAAAGGTGATGTACAGTCTGTTCTGTGCATGACCGCAATGTGGTCCCCAAAACATGACATTCGTAGATAATTACATGAAGTACTCAGCTCAATGTAAACCGTTAGGAAAAACATGGCAGAAAACCAAGCAATTTGGCGAGGATATCTCCTCAGATTTCTTCTATTTCTCCTGAAAATGTTTTGTTTTGGGTACAATCTTGAATAAGGTATTAGTATTATTTTTGTAAATAAAGATGTAAACATTAGTTTCGTACATGCGCAGAACGGACTGTACATCACCTTTAAGATTTCTTTGGTAACACAGATTGTCCCAATGTAAACTTCATGAGATCAGGCAGAGATACAATTTCCCTGTATAAATAATGAAGGCTTATCTAACTCCTGTACTTGTATTATAATGGCATTTTATTTTTTATTTTCAGTTCCGAAACTTTAAAATTGTTTATAGAAGATACGCGGGACTTTATTTCTGTATCTGCGTCGATGTTCAAGACAATAATTTATACTACTTAGAGGCAATACACAACTTTGTCGAGGTAAGAATCTACCACAGACCTGAACTTTCCAATGACTGTCACACACTAGCTAATAATTTCCAAATGTAACAGATCAGTTTTTCAAGATGTTTTCTCACATTGTCTTTTTCAGGTTTTGAACGAATTCTTTCACAATGTGTGTGAACTTGACTTAGTATTTAATTTTTATAAAGTAAGTGAAATTGAATTTATTTTTTCTTTTGAGTGAAATTTACAGTGAGGAAATGCATGATGTTGATAATTAAAATATTGAAATTATTTTTATAGGTTTACGCTGTTGTTGATGAAATGTTCCTCGCTGGGGAAATTCGGGAGACGAGTCAAAGTAAAGTTTTAAAACAATTGCAAATGTTACAACAATTGGAATAAGACAGAAACCTGTGAAGAATCATTCGTATTTTGTGGCGGAAAGAAGCAATTCAAAAATCAGAAACCATTAATCTCCTGTATAATAAATTAAAGAAATTGATTGACCACAAAAGGGTCAAGTTTTTAAAGCTTTAAATACAAGCAGCTTTCACCAAACCTAGTTTAATGTCTGTTGTATTATATATTTTTCAGATATTGGAATATTAGCCAGTAATTGTTAATGTTTATAAAATGTATGATGTCCACAATGCACACTTTGATTGCCTCTCCTTACACTTACACCTCCCTACCCACACTCCCATATACACACACTTTACTTCTACACACATACACTTTCACATCCACACACTTACCTACTTCTATCCTCACCATGCTCACCAATCTACCACCTCCACATACCACCTCTATACTCACCTCCACACCCCCTCTATACACCACCTCCATACACACCACCTCCATACACACCACCTCCATACACACCACCTCCATACACACCACCTCCATACACACCACCTCCATACACACCACCTCCATACACACCACCTCCATACACCACCTCCATACACACCACCTCCATACACACCACCTCCATACACACCACCTCCATACACACCACCTCCATATACACCACCTCCATGCACACCACCTCCATGCACACCACCTCCATACACACCACCTCCATACACACCACCTCCATACACACCACCTCCATACACACCACCACCATACACACCACCTCCATACACACCACCACCATACACATCACCTCCATACACACCACCTCCATACACACCACCACCATACACACCACCTCCATACACACCACCTCCATACACACCACCTCCATACACACCACCTCCATACACACCACCTCCACACACCACCTCCATACACACCACCTCCCTACACACCACCTCCATACACACCACCTCCATACACACCACCTCCATACACACCACCTCCACACACCACCTCCATACACACCACCTCCCTACACACCACCTCCATACACACCACCTCCATACACACCACCTCCATACACACCACCACCATACACACCACCACCATACACACCACCTCCATACACACCACCTCCATACACACCACCTCCATACACACCACCTCCATACACCACCTCCATACACCACCTCCATACACACCACCTCCATACACCACCTCCATACACCACCTCCATACACCACCTCCATACACACCACCTCCATACACACCACCTCCATACACACCACCTCCATACACACCACACACCACCTCCATACACACCACCTCCATACACACCACCACCATACACACCACCTCCATACACACCACCTCCATACACACCACCTCCATACACACCACCTCCATACACCACCTCCATACACCACCTCCATACACACCACCTCCATACACCACCTCCATACACCACCTCCATACACCACCTCCATACACCACCTCCATACACACCACCTCCATACACACCACCTCCATACACACCACCTCCATACACACCACCTCCATACACACCACACACCACCTCCATACACACCACCTCCATACACACCACCTCCATGCACACCACCTCCATACACACCACCTCCATACACACCACCTCCATACACACCACCTCCATACACACCACCACCATACACACCACCACCATACACACCACCTCCATACACACCACCTCCATACACACCACCTCCATACACACCACCTCCATACACACCACCACCATACACACCACCTCCATACACACCACCTCCATACACATCACCTCCATACACACCACCTCCATACACACCACCTCCATACACACCACCTCCATACACACCACCACCATACACACCACCTCCATACACACCACCTCCATACACACCACCTCCATACACACCACCTCCATACAGACCACCTCCATAGTAGTGGTGTGCGTCGGATCGGATTGACCCCTTGTAATCCGAGGGTTTGCCAAAACTGGCAATCCGAATCCGATCCGAAGCCAAAAAATCGTAGTCCGATCCGAAAACAGCTGCTCAAATCCGATCCGAGAAAATTAAAACACCGGATATATGTTGCAATAATTGTGCAAACTTTCCGAAAAGGAAACCAATGAACAAATAAAATTAAGAAAACTACTATACAATAATAATCTTATGTAATAACTAGTGAATTTGTTAATTTTGTGACAAAAACAATGACAAAAGTGAATCTAATGCGGGTAAAAAAGTGCAAAATCCGATCTGATCTGGGAAAAAAAGAACAAAATCCGATCCGAGAAAAAAAGAACAAAATCCGATCTGAACGATAAAAGTTTAGTCCGAATCCGATCGGATTCGCACACCTCTACTCCATACACACCACCACCCCAGCTCTATACAAGCCACAACCCCGCCTCTATACACACCACAACCCCACCATACACACCACCTCCATACACACCACCACCATACACCCAACCTCCATACACACCACCACCCCACCATACATACACACCACCACCCCAGCTCTATACTCACCTCCATACACACCACTAACCCATTAATCCCAAGATAAGAAATACACAAACCACAAAGTTAAGAGACGATGCACACGTAGACTGCTTTCTTCTTGCTCTGCTTAAATGGATTAGCAATTGCGTTATACCGTTGGGCAGCAAGGACTACCAAAATGTAAACCGAAAGAAACTGATGAGCTTTGTGAAGGCCAGAAAGAATTTTACAGAAGTTAATGCCAAGTTTCCAAGAACCGAAAAACGTTGAAATATTAAAGGTGACAAAGAAGAGCAGGCATTTAATAATGTCAGTAAGACACAAGTTTATGATCAAATGATGGCTCACGCCAATGGAAGATTTCTTCAGTATATTCAATTGCTTGATAAAGCCAAGAAAACAAGGAACAACGATACTATTGTGAACACAACATCACCACAGTAAAGACAGGTTGGGATTTGGAGTGGAGTGCAGAATGATATGCATGTTGGGGGCGGTTTACATGAGCCGGGCTACCCCCCCTAACCGGGCTGACTCGTGTCACGAAATTCTTTCCTCGGTTTACATCTAAACTAAACCAATTCTTCTTTGTAAATTTAGTTTATGCAAGTTTCAAAACCACACTGAGATCCTAATCAATCGCGTGAGCCGAGTTAACTGGGCTAGCCCGGCTCATGTAAACAGCCCCTTAGTTGAAGAATTGCTAGGATTTGTTAAATTCATCTTCAAAGCAAAGTCCCAACACGAGATCTCTCTTCACATGATGTACACAATTAATGGGTGTGGCGGATCATTAGTTAGTTGCCGGTCAACGAGCACTTATGCATAGTCGTATACCCATTGCTATTGGACCCTTTTGTTGGAGTGCCAACAAAAATTGAGAACGGTTAATAAATACTTGTCATTATTACTCGCGCGTTGTTCGACAAATATCGTAAAAATTTTAATTAAAATTTTGATTAAAAACAATCGAAATTTTAATACTGTTCAGTTATAAAGTGCACGACTTGACAAATTAATATTTTAGAAAAAGCTTAGTCGCACCCATTTGTCGTGTGAATGTGAAGAGAGTTATTAAGTTAGTCGTGGGACGTCACTTTCAACTGAGTCTGAGATGAATTTAACAAATGGTAGTAATTCTTCAGATGACACAGAGATAGTCATTCTGCACTCTACTCCAAATCCAAACCTGCCTTACTTTGGTAATGTTGTGTTCACAATAGTAGCATTGCTCCTCATCTTTTTGGCTTTATCAAGCAATTTATTTATCATTGTGAACTTGCTGAAGAAATCTTCCATTGGTGTGAGCCATCATTTGATCATAAACTTGTGTCTTACCGACATTATTAAATGCCTGCTCTTCTTCGTCACCTTCAATATTTCAACGTTTTTCGGTTCTTGGAAACTGGGGACACTCTTCTGCAAGATTCTTCCTAGCCTTCACAAAGGTGGTCAGCAATTTTCTGTTTATATATTGGGAATTCTCGCTCGGCAGCGCTATATTGCCATAGTTAAGCCGTTTAAACAAAGCGAGAAGCTGTATAGAGTCTACATCGAGATTTTCTGTTCATGTTTGGGTTCGTATGTGCCTTCCGTTGTAACGACTCAGAGTTCGTATCGTATTTACGCAACAACGTGTGTGTTTTTTTACGAACCTAATGAACATGAAGATCTTGACGGTTTTCGTACTGGTCTTCTTATAGGTTATTTAGCGCCTTTTGTGATTCCACATTCACTTTTCGTATTTTATTATTTAATGATTAAAAGAGCGTTTCGAAAGAATTCAGAAAATTTAGGCGACAACAATGCAGCAGTTTCCCAAAGAAATCAACGAAACAAGAAAGCAACAAGAACAATTTTGGCTAGCGTTTTGACTTATGACTTTGTATTATTACCAGCTGTTACTCTCTACTCCTTGGCCACAATTTACCCCAACGAACTTTCTGCTCTTAGAGAATGTGGCGAGTTATTGCAGTTGGTTTATTCTTGTATCAATCCAGCTTTATTCATTTGGAGAAATAATGAACTGAAGAACGCTTTGAAAAGATTGATCGGAAAGGAACCGCGCAGAATCTAGAAACACTATTTGAAATGGGGAAAAACTAAACATTGTTGAAATTAAAACAACGCGACAGTATGAAAAAAGATGTACTTAAAATAGATGACGATATTATGTTGTGTAATTTCTGTAATTTTAAGATGGTAAAAAAGTGACTGTAGTTTTAAAATCATGTTTGTTGTTGTCTCAGTTAAGATCTTTTTTAATCAGAATTTCTTACGGATGTTTTGTTAAAAAGTAATAACGATCAATGTTTTTAATATACTTCAGCCTGAGGCAGTTTTTTGTCAGTAAATTAAACCTACATATTTATTTAATAAAAAAACTTTAATTTGAAGACTTATTAAACCTCTGGGAACAAGATTGGAGAACTGGGGAGATTGTATCACCGCTGACAATACAGCCCGGCATATGACAGCATATCCTCTCATCTAGAATTACCAATAAGTGTGCAATGGCCTACAATTAACAATAATTGTTAATTTTAAAGAACTAATTCTCAACCCCCCACCCCCAACCTCGAGCCCAACCTCTAAACCTTAACCTAACCCTAACCACAACCCCCCTGGAAACCATAAACCTAACCACAACCCCCCGTTGAACCTAAACTTAACCACAACCCTCCAGGAAAAAAAGTCCCACCTCTCAGACCCCGACCACAACACCGCTACTGGTTTTTTAGTTATATGCAATTTAGTTTAACATCCCGCATGTGGGACATGAAGCAATACGTAGCCTGGTAACCACTAAAAACTTCTGCTTTCCTATTGGTTGAAATTTTCGCGCGTTTTTATTGGCTATGAGTAAAACTGCAATCGTCATAAGTGGATTTAGCCCTGATGACGCGAGAATGAGATTAGTGGTTACCTGGCCCATATTTCTTTTGAACTTGGGCCAGGGTACCAGGCTAAGTAATACGGGTAACAAATTGCTGCAACATTGTTACGTTGCAAGTTGAATAGCGTTGTTGCACGTATTACCACCCACCTTAAACATTGTCACGCAACAATGATTTTGTTGCAAGTTGAAACAGCATGTTGCAGCAAGTAGAACTGGAGTCAAATGGCACTTGTATTGCAAGGTATGTGACAGCCAATAGCGCACTGACGACACTGTATTACATATACATAACCGTATTCGCAACACAAATTCAGTTCAATATTTAATTCATTAATATCACATAAACATCTACAATCATTTTTTTTTTATAAAAAAGTACAATCAAAAACTACAAAACTAGGTTCTATACCGTAGCAATATCCTAACACCATTGATAATCTAATTCATTTGCCAGCTTTATGGCAGTAAAATATTTAAAAATTAGATTTACTCCTGGAAATATTTTATTTCGCCGAAGCGAGAAATTCGAGGGCATTATCAATTAGAAAACATTTTCTGAGAAAATTGTTCGGAATTCTTTCTTTCTCGCGAGATGGGGAACGGGGGGAGTGTTTTTCCGGGGGGTGTCCTTATTGATGGTTTTGTACCAAGGATTATTCTCATCAAGGAGATTACATTGCTCGCCAGTCTTGGACCCAACACTTAATGTCCCCATTGATCCATGGTTAACCTCACTTGATGTGTGTGCCCCTTTTGGACTGTTTTTCTTCGATGCCTATATATGGGAAATGAAGAATCGAAGCTGCAGTCACTTTGTCCAGCAATCTATTTTGTTGTCTAAAATAGTTCTCTCTAGATCTACTACTTAAGATTTCTAAATTTCGGAAAACTCAAGATTTCTTGTGTAAAACAAATACTATTTTAATGTGTACCTTACTATAATAAACACACAGATGACGTCACAGCGTGTAAACAACAATGGTGACGTCATTTAACTACGTCTCGTGACTTGCAATCCCGCCATTTTGTTTTTGGCCGCCATCTTGGCCCAGCTCCCAAAAATGGCCCTGGGGACGAGGTTGACTAAGTCTTTACACGCTATGACGTCATATGTTTATTTCTTACAGTACAAACACAATAATTCTAACCTAGAGCCCAGATCTCTTCCTTACCTTATTGTTTCGTGAGCGTGGAGACGAAGAAAAACATCTTGTCGCCCCAGACGAGTTCCTGGCAACAAAAAAGTTTAAAGAAACCATTAGCTTTCAGTTGAAAGCCTAGTCTCCTTCCCAAAGCTTAATAATATATTAATATATTATAGTAACTTAGGTTAGATATACTGCCGAAACAGAGAACGTAGGAATCTAACGTTTCGAGCGAAGGCCCTTCGTCAGAGAGAAACGTTTCTCTCTGACGAAGGGCCTTCGCTCGAAACGTTAGATTCCTACGTTCTCTGTTTCGGCAGTATATCTAACCTAAGTTACTATATTTCGATTGTTGTTTCAACACTGCCTACGCAGCACACTACTTTTATTTCACTATTAATATATTAGGAGTCTGATGTCAGTTGGGGTATCTAGCCCTATTTCTCCTCTCGTTTCTTTATTTTTGTATATATTTAATTTTATTATGGATTTTATGTATTCTTGGTTTTCATCTGACGTCACGGCGGCCATATTGGTGCACAGAAACAATGAAATGGCGGCCATATTGGTGCACAAGCTTTATCCTATGGGAATTATTCAAACATTTCGTATTGATTCACCACCCCAACGGGGCCACCGATCACGTGAGTAAAAACGATCATTGAATACGAATACATTAATTCAATTTCCTGGGATTCATTAAATTGTGTTTAAACACACAAACACAGTATTGACACACGCTGACACTCAACCTTCTGTTGGCTCGATTTCGTCCCTGTCTCTTAGCTTGAGCTCTCTTCGTTTTGGCATTGGACGCAGATGATAACGTTGCGCTGAGTGGAGAATCAAACACGTACTTATCCCCGGTCGGAGTTTGCTCCAACAACTTCGTAAACTCCAGGGTAATAGTTCCGGGATGCAAAGCTTCCGGGGATTCGTAATGTCTGGCATCGACTACTTTCACATGTTGGGTTTCGTGAGAAGCATTTTTATTTCCTTTTGATACTGAAACTAGAAAAACGTAATTTTACATTTTAGTAAACAAAGCTAGAAAATCGACAAATATATATATATATATAATCTCACCATTTTCCGACAGTGGCTTGACGCGTTGAATTGGTCGTTTGGGCGTCATAAACATTTGTGTGGAACCAGTGACACTGAACGGTGAACTGATAACTTGACAGTGAGCCTGTTCCTTGACTGTCATTTTTCTAGAAGAACAAGAATTAACACATTAAATTTTATACCAACTTTATTTATACAGGATAAACCATCACTGCGCATGCACAGTACTCTCTACTTTGGAAATAGTTTTTCTTGTTTGAAAAATGCATATTTTCTTACCTTTTCCCAGCTGGCGTCAATTCTTTATCAACCTCCCTTTCCAGAGGTTTTCGTTTTCCTTCCTTCAGAACTCCAGTGAGCTCTGCACTCACCAGGTGCTTCGTGAACACAGCCGAGTCATCTGTTTAATAAAATAGTTGATTTTTCACTGGACTGTTGCAACTGTAGTTTTGTTCTAAATATTGCGTTACCACTTTGCGCAAGTTCGGTTACCACTTTGCGTTACCGCTTTGCGCAAGTTCGTTTCGCGTTACCACTTTGCGTTACCGCTTTGCGCAAGTTCGTTTCGCGTTACCACTTTGGGCAAGTTCGTTTCGCGTTACCACTTTGCGTTACCGCTTTGCGCAAGTTCGTTTCGCGTTACCACTTTGCGTTACCGCTTTGCGCAAGTCCGTTTCACGTTACCACTTTGCGTTACCACTTTGCGTTACCGCTTTGGGCAAGTCCGTTTCGCGTTACCACTTTGCGCAAGTTAGTACTTTTCGTTATCTCTTCGCATTTTTGCTGCTAGCGCACGAATGAGCACGAGTTGAAGGTTTACCTTTTGCCTTTATATCCACTTCAACATTTCGTTTCTGTCTAGAGAACTCAGCTTTGACGCTTTTTGACCTTCTGTGTTGTGAGTGCACACGAGAAGAATTCCTGAATCTTGTCACCTTGCTGCCGAATCCGGAAACAAATCCTACGAAAGAGAGAAGAAAATACTATATACACCGACTGTACTAAAGTGATAAACATACCAATAACATTACAAGAATAATTTTGTACCTGAAATTGAAGTAGTTCTGTTTCTTGATCTTAAAGCAGGTTTGTCACCATCAAGTTCATCCCCTGAAGACATACCTCCTTCTATAGTGTTGTCTATAGTCCTGGCTTCACAGATAATATCATCAGGTATCATACCAATCTCTTGCGCATTCTCCAACAGGATCTGAATAACTGAAGTTTGATCCTTCAAGAGTTTCTCAGAGCCACTACTGTTCTCTTTCTTATTGTTTGAGTTCATAAGATTTGGGGTAAGCACAATGGCTAAATTGGAACTGCCCATTTTACTTTCTTCTGATTTTGAAGCAACTCTAGCAATAAACTTGACAAAGTATTGTAAGGTGCTGAGATGGTGAGTGGGAAGCATAACACATAGTAGAAGTATGCCCATTATTTGTTCATTTTTTCTGTCCAGTAAAAGACATTTTAAGAAGCAATCGTGTAATTGGTTTGTGAGAAGTGGTTCTGGAAGCTCACGGAAAAATTGTTTCAGTAAACTGGCAACATCATGAGGCTGAGCATCAGAAATGTTACCTCCATCTTCAATTGTTTTCTAAAAAACAAAACATTTTGGACATTTTAACTGATTCCTGCCTGTTGCATGCAACACTTTAATAATAATTAATAATAATTAATAATAATAATATAATTAATAATAATTAATATTAATAATGATTAATAATTAATAATAATTAATATTAATAATAATAATAATAATTAGTAACAATAATAGAAATTAATAATAATTAATAAAAATAATACCTTAAGCTGTTTTTGTCTGACTGAAGAGCCAGACTTCCTGAACAACCCTTCACTTCCAAGATGATTTTCTAAACATTGTGTAGCTTCAACCAAGAATCTACAGCAGATAAACACAGAAATAGTGAAATAAAAGTAGCGTGCTGCGTAGGCAGTGTTGAAACAACAATCGAAATATAGTAACTTAGGTTAGATATACTGCTGAAACAGAGAACTATTCTATACTGTATTCAATCCTTTTAACTCATACTTTTTCAAGCATTTATTGTAAATCCATTGTACTTTTTAATCTTAAGATGGATAATTTAATAAATTATTAATATTATTAGAACGTAGGAATCTAACGTTTCGAGCGAAGGCCCTTCGTCAGAGAGAAACGCAGAAATAGATATCTTCCAGGCTAAATAGCTAAAAATTGCTGAAATCTCCAAGATCTAACACGCATTTCCTGTACCCTTGGTGTGACTGTTAGTAAATAATTATTTAATATATATTAAATATATTAAATATTATTATTTAATATTAAATATTATTTACCTTGGTATCCAGCAATAGAAGTCGCAGCTAATATTTTTAGCTGGTAGTTTTTCCAAAGGTACACCAAAAACAGCACTGGTAGTTTCATGAGAAGACTTAAATCAAAAAAAAAATTGGAGTTTTAACAAAATTGTATACTTCACTAAGAAAAAAGCTGCTTTCTAATTAATATTCTATTCATGTTGTGGTGTAAAGTGAAATCTTTCTTAAGACCCCTCTCTAAGATGGACACCTCTTTAGCTGCATCATACCTACATACTGTACTAAATGAATGGACAATCACCAACCTTGTACCCAAGCAATCTCGTTACCAGAGCCAAATAGATTGGTGCCCAAAGGTTTTACTCGACACCGGCAAAGTAAAGATCCTGGGCACAAGCTTGGTTACATGGTTTTAAACTTTTATTGTTTAAATGAAATTATTTTGGCAATTTTTGCATATCTTCTAGCACATCAAGATGCCACAAATTTTGATTGGGAATACCAGTTTTGTCATTTGATATTATAGTATTTTCAAGTCCTAATTCTAACCTAAAATATCAGTTTCTCTGGGTCAATATTCCTCTATATCAGGTGATCAGGGTTATACAAGTGTTTTACCAAACATGTAAAAATATATATCCACTGCTATAATCAATCAGTAATCAACAGAAAAAACTGATTAGTTCAAGCTAAATTCCATTCATTCTTTACTAAGATATTGAAGAAAACCACTTATATTTCTGTACACAGACCTCTCAGAATCCTTGAACTGATATAAAAGAAGAGAAAGGAATCTAAGTGGACATTTCTACGGTTTTTACTATGTCTATAATTAATCTATTCAGACAACACTGGATGATCTATGATAACAAGCAAGAATTCAAATTGAGGGTGTGTGCAAACAGTATTTACGCAAATCATCTTCCTTAGTAACCCAATTAAAGAAATAAATAGCCTTAAGGAAGTTATATAGTGGTTTATAAAGTAAGTTATTTCATGTAATGTGAAACACAAGCGTTTATAAATAAGAAGAAAGACGATAGTTCACTTACATGATGTTTCTCTGCTCGCCCTTTGGTCTTGGGTACTTTGATTCCAAGTTCCTTTAATCTTCGTTTAACGACACGGCGAACATTTTCTTTGTAATCAATAGCAGATAAATCCGTCATGTCTGCTAAGGAATGCGGTGTAAGAAGCAATCAAGAAGCTAGATCGTGTTTTAAATCATTCCCAATGTACTTCAAAGTCTAAACTGCTCTTTCCACATGTATTCGAACCATGGCGCTAGCTACATTCAACCACGCTCATTGGCTACCCTCACACCACGTGATACTAATTACTGAGAAACCAATATTAGGAAGGATTCCGGGGTCGTATCTCGTATGGGGACAGTTTACCCGAAGGGAAATAAAAACCCTTTTTCTGGCTCCCTGTTTCAGTAAATGTTTTATAATATTCGGCTTGTAATGATATATTGGGTAGTTCGCGCTGCATTCTTCGAAAGCCAGCACAAAATCGTTGTCTTTAGTATAACTGAAAATATAGTCCTCGACCAACACAATCTCGTACCCAGAGCCAGCTTCCCCCCCGGGAAAGCAAATGGCTCTGGGACAAGCCGTTTGAAACTTGCCTCTGATTGGTTTAACGCTTCAACGCCTACTGCGCTGCGCAGATAATTTCATCCTCATTCTCCCAACGGTTTCTAATGTTTCCATGTTGAATTTTCAAGAGGAGCGGAGCAAAATGAAAACATCTTTATGAGAATTAAACCTGACAAAATGAAAGATTCTTTCCAAAGAGACAAGAAATATACTTATTTGGCTTAGTAACATGTTTGGATCCCTGATTTAAGCGTTTACGGGAGAACGTACGGCAGATTCGTCGTAGCTGTGGGTCGTGACAAAGGCCTTTGGTCGTGACGTGAATTCACTTTTTCAGATTTCAGTTTCGTGCTACAAATATTCATGGTATATTGTCATATAGACATTGAGTTTGACTTCAAGGAATAGAAGTACAACATTTTTATACTGCCAGAAATGTTGCCACTTGCCAGGCCAGTACAGCGTACTGCATTTGTTTTATTAAAATTTGAGTCTGACACTCTTAGACTGTAGTCTAGTAGAATCTACAAATACAGCAGCAGCTATATTAAAATGAGTCTACATCAGTTCAGTTGTTGGCAATGGTTACACCAGTTTTCAAAGACTAGTACTATATCCTAATATCCATTACTTTTATTAAACCAATAGACTTGTTTGTGCTCTTGCAACATTGAATCATCAATCATCATGCCAATATTTGATAATGGTTCATGTACAGACACAGTACATGTATATTCAGTTTTCTTATTATTTTATTTTTTATAGTATTCTGCCAAATATAATTATTGTTTAGTGTAATTAAATATATTATTTTTTAAAATAGGTTGTATTTTATGCACAATGTGATTGCTTAGTTACTGTGTTTATATCAGGCTATGCAAACATGGTTGTGATGTCACAGCACATTTCTTAGCCATATTATTTTCATAATAGAATGCCCTGCATTTATATAACATGATGCAAACACTCGAGTGAGTTTGGGAGAATCTGAAAGTACTTATGTAAACTTGAGCCATTTTGAACTCTCCCAACTCACTCATGTTTATATTAGGCTATATACCAGTAAATACAGGTGGCCATATATACCTCAAATATACTTCACGGTTAAGTTGTCTAATCAGAGAGTTAGATTTGTACCATGTGATAATGCTATTTTTTGATGAATAGCCTTACCAGACTTTAGATTTCCTGCTCAGCTAGCCACCGGAGAATTTGAAACTCAAATTCTCCACTTGCCTATGTAACATGCAGGGTATTCGAAACTTAAATTCCTCACTGACCTATGTCACCGCTATCACTCAACACAACATTAGTTTTGGATATTGTTTTGTAATATATAATCAAAACTTTATAATGAGAACTGGCACTGCAGTTATGATATTTTTATGGAATGTTTGTATATACTGTTGTGCTAGCCAAATTAGAGCACATCATTATGGCATCAGAGGGATTAGTAACATTAGGTTTGCTCTTGACAGTACCTACAAACAAATGTGGTTAATGTTCACACTTCTGATACTGAGGAGTACTATAGCAGAATTTATTGTTACTATTGAGTATTTTTTTAAAAATTGAAACAATAAATAATTTAAATAAGATTAGCCTTTCAACTCTTATGCATGTTGTTGTGGGACAACTGAGGAAGTCTGGGCAAGTTGTAAATGAGAGAGTTAATTTTTATGTTCTAACTCATTTAAATTATCATCATTTTCTGATGACTTCAATGAGTAAAAAGTTTAAAATAAAAAATCATATTGTTTTGTATTTTATTTGTGTTGCTATACTAGATTAGTGTACAGGTTAAACCTCTAGCAGTATGCACGATCAGTGGTATGCACGTGTATTGGTACTAAAAGTGACAGAAAACATTTTGGTTGTCATAGTCAATCTGCTGTCCCAAAAAGAAATCAACTTTTTTCCACCTCATATTATCTTTGCCAAGAAGTTGCTGCAGAAAATATAAATTTAAATGCATCAATAATTGACTCTGACTTCAAAAATATGGTATTAATGTAGTAACTTCAATAGTATTTTTAACACATTAAACAAATATATTATTCTTGTTTTCAGATAATAATTAGCAAAATATTGTTATTTTTTTGATATATTAAAATTTTTTAATGGAGGAGTCCTTGTTAAACTGTTCAACTATGGGGGCTTTCCATCCACACGGTTAGACCGGTCAGTCCGGTTAAATGGAACACGATTCGTTTGAGATCTGGGATGGTCTGACTGGAAAATTTGGTCCTAATCAAAAGCAAGTCCATTCTGGCCGGACTGATCGGTCTAACCTCGTCAATTGGAAAGTGCCCTAAATAGCAGGCTTCAACAGCAATGATGTGCTCTTTAAGTCTTTGTGGCATGATCGTATAAACTGTGATAAGCATGTTCCACCTGCTGGTTCACAGTTTTTATGTTGAAAAATTTAAAATTATTTTTTAATAATTATTTTTAAGTGTGATTATAAACGCTGATAAAGTGCTATATAGATTAAACAAAAGCACATGATCTGGGACAATACTATTTGAGGTGACCCTCAAAACTATTTGAGGTGACCCTCAAATATTGTAGCTTACAGACACAGTATAATATCTTAAAAATAAAAGATGTATATAAAAAATGTTTATTCGATTCCTTGTACCTTGCATAAATTTTGCAGTTTATAGATACATAATACATTTGCATTAAAAGTTGACTGGACAATCAGAAAGAAAGATGCATGATGACGTTCAGTGTAACGTGACGTGCAGTGTGCTGGTTGCCATTGAGAACCTTCGTCTTTATATTCAGTCATACGAAAGCGGCATAAAAAGTAATACAGTTTGCAATTAAGTTGAAACGTCGATAACTGATCAGCATTATACTTTGAAAACGTGTCAGCCTAATCGGTATTTCTGTGTTCAGGAAGTTCAGCGTTTTGATCGTTATCGCAAGCATGTGACTTTTTCAATTTGATCTCGGATCAAACCATTTAAAGGAGAAATCACAATCACCGAAGACACCGATTCTTCACCACTGAGAAAGTCGAAGACAAATGGGAGAAGTTGAAATATGAGCGATTTACGTTTACCAAAACCGGTCGGCAGGACTGCCAACACATCTCGGCCATTGACTATCTCCATAGTACTATAAAGGTCTCAGCAAAAGGATGCACATAAGTCTTTTTTCCCGATCTTTTCCAGCGAATAATTTACTGCATCATCCAGTAGGCCAGGCTCAATTTCAGACGCTAAAGTACATGCCATAGTCAAAAAGTCTCAATATATTTGAAAACACCAAACACAACTTTCAATGCAAATATTGAGTCGAAGACTCGAAATAAACAGGAGCCGAGAAGGACTAGGACAGAATTATCAACTGCGCACGCCCCAAAACCCCACGATTCGTGGGGTTTCAAACGGCTTGTCCCAGAGCCATTTGATTTGCCCGCGCGGCCGGGCATATTTGGCTCTGGGAACGAGATTGCGACCAACACCGCTGCCAAACGTTTGCGCATGCGTGAATTCGCTAGAGTAAACATTACAAGAGACAGTGAAGACTCAATGGTGAAGACTAAGTAAGACTCGTCTATTCATTTGTGTTTTAAAAAAAGGGTAAAGAAAATTACGAAGGGGTAAATTCAGAATATGTTACAATATTGACAAAGAAGCGATGCACAAATTACCGACCTTATCTTTTTGGTAGTATGCTTATATTTTTAAAGGGGATTGGCAACAAAAATTAAGTTTGTCTAATTTGCAAGAACTCATAAAATTGTAATAGAAGATCCTTTACAACTTTTTCGTATCTTTCTGCGTTTTCAAGATATTTCAATTTGTTTGATATGTAAATGAGATGGTCTCTGACGTCAGGAGTGGGATAAAATATTTTCATACAGAGCAAAATCACTTACATATCTAACATGAAATGTTCAGCGTCGCAAGGAGTTTTTATGTGCACAGTTTCAAATGATTTCGCTGAACAAACTTAGAGATATAACTGGTTTTGCTACATGTGAAACTTTTTTACCCCACACCTGACGTCAGAGACCTGCGAAATTCTACACAAAGTCAGAGCCATTACCTTCAAGTATAGCATCACATTTATGTGTTGTTCGATGTTTAAAACCAATATTTTAAGCAACCCGTTGAGGAACGGTGATAAAGCGTTTGCAAGTTGCTGATTAAAGGGATAAAGGACTGGGGGCTAATCATCCTTACTTGCAGCCAGTGGCTGAATTGCGAAGGACGCAGATCAACGTGGCCGTGTCGAGGCATATCAAAGGCGCTCCAGGCAGCCGCCATACGACACAGTTCAGACCACGGATCACAGCTAAGATGTTAGGTGTTATAAATAAACGTGCGATAGATTTGCTTGCGCAGACGACCTTACAGAAAACATCTATATGCTCGTGAATATTCAAAGTCAACTCCTCGTCCACCACACTACTGGAAACCATATGTTGCGGAGCGCTCCGCTGCTGCTGCTGCTACGCGAACTTGTATTGAACGATTGCAGATCCAGACCTCGCTTGCGACCTGCTATTTTTTTTTTAAATTTAACAACATCCTCCTCGTTCTTTTGTTTATTTATGTTTGTTGTTTTTGGACGAAATTTTTTTGGAGTTACTTGTAACGCTAAGTGATAATCAAGCGTAATTTTTCTACCTACATGAGGGGGTCGGGGAAGGTAAATGTTGGTTGATGAGAGCGGGTGATGCTATTGTAGATAGTAATCTCAATCAGGGTTATGTCAGGTCTAGGCGATTAAGTGTGTTGTACCTCTCTCTTTATATTTCGATTGGCGTTTACGCCAGCAAATAAATAAACGTGCGACAGATTTGCTTGCGTAGACGACCTTACAGAAAACATATATCTTGCTCGTGAATGAATATTCAAAGTCAACTCCTCGCCCACACTACTGGAAACCATATGTTGCGGAGCGACCCGCTGCTGCTACGCAGCGAACTTGTATTGAACGATTGCAGAACCAAACATTGCTAATTTTCTTCTTTTTTTTGTTGTCGCTTTAACAACATCCTCCTCGTTATTTTTTTTAATTATGATTGTTTTTGGAGGAAAATTTTTTGGAGATACTTGTAACGCTAAGCAACATAATCAAGCGTAATTTTTCTACCAACATGTGGGGGTCGGGGATGATAAATGTTGGAAATTTTAGGAAATTTTTTTGGAGATACTTGTAACGCGCTAAGTAAGATAATCGAGCGTAATTTTACTACCAACATGACCGGGTTGGTAATGATAAATGTTGGTTGATGAGTGCGGGCGATGAGATTGTAAATCTGTGATTTCAATGGAAGACACCGAGCGATTGTGTATACACACCATTGTAGGTGGCGCCGGGACTGCTCTTTGGTATAAGAGAACTAGAATGAAGACAGGGGAAAACATTGGGCGTGGTCGGCCACCTAGTTGACAGCGTGTTTGTATCAAGAAGATCTCTCTCCATTTAGAGAGTATCAATTGGGGGGAAAATGAAAGTAACGGAATTTTTCAATTCACTCCGTTCTTGTCGAGGAAAGTTAACTGGTTGATCCTGCCAGTAAGATATGCTTGTCTCAAACATTAAGACAATGCACGTCTAAGTACAAGCACTTTGTACTGTGAAACTGCGAATGGCTCGGCTCGTTGATATCGTTTATTTGATTGCACCTTTGCTACTTGGATAACCGTAGCTAATATATGCGAATAGTCCGTCCCGACTACGTACTGGAAGGAAGGGATGCATTGATTAGATTTTAAAGCCAATGCAGTGTACACCTGGTTTGTTTGTGATTCTAAATAACTAGCCGAAGCGCATGGCCTTTGCGCCGGCGATGTTTCATTCAAATTTCTGTCTATCAACCGTCAATGGTAATGTAGTGGCTTACCATGGTTGCAACTGGTGACGTAGAATCATGGTTCTGCCTTAAAATTGAAACTTAAAGGAATTGACGGACGGGGAGCACCAGGAGTGGAGCCTGCATGCGGCTTAATTTGACTCAACACGGGAAACCTAAAACCTTACCAGGTCCGAACATTGTAAGGATTGACACATTGTGAGGTCTTTCTCGATTCTATGGATTTTGGTGCATGGCCGTTCTTAGTTCGTGGGATGATTTGTCTGGTTGATTCCGCGAACGATACCTTTACCTGCTAAATAGTCAGTCGATTTCCGAGTCGTCCACAACTTCTTAGAGGGACTGTTGGTGTCCAACCAGACAGAGTCAGGAAGGCAATAACAGGTCTGTGATGCCTTTAGATGTTCCAGACCGCACGCCTGCTACAATGACGATGCCAACTCCTTGCTCCTTGCTCCTTCACCGAAAGTTGTGGGTATTCTTGTGAATCATCGTCGTCGGATGGGAATAGATAATTGCAATTATTGATCTTGAACGAGGAATTTCTAGTAAGCGAGAGCATCAACTTGCGTTGATTAAGTCCCTGCCCTTTTTATACACACCGCGCGTCGCTACTACGGATTGAATGGTTTAGCGAGGTCTTCGGATTGGCACTGTGTCGGATTCGAAAGAGCCTGACGCCCGCCGAGAAGTTGGTCAAAGCTTGATTACTCAGAAGAAGGGTAAAAAAGCCGTAACAAGGTTTTCCGTACGTGGACCTGCGGAAGGGGATTATCACCGACGTTGCTTTCAAAGTAACTACGCAGCGAACTTGTAATTGAACGGTTGCAGATCCAAACCTTGCTTGTGATCTATTCATTTTCTTCTTTTTTTGTCGCTTTAACAACATCCTCCTCGTTTTTTTTAAATTTATGTTTGTTGTTTTTGGACTAAAATTTTTTAGAGATACTTGTAACGCAAAGTAAGATAATCGAGCGTAATTTTACTACCAACATGACCGGGTTGGTAATGATAAATGTTGGTTGATGAGTGCGGGCGATGAGATTGTAAATCGGTGATTTCAATGGAAGACACCGAGCGATTGTGTATACACACCATTGTAGGTGGCGCCGGTATTGCTCTTTGCTATAAGAGAACTAGAATGAAGACAGGGCAAAACATTGGGCGTGGTAGGCCACCTAGTTGACAGCGTGTTTGTATCAAGAAGATCTCTCTCCATTTAGAGAGTATCAGTTGGTGAAAAAATGAAAGTAACGGAATTTTTCAATTCACTCCGTTCTTGTCGAGGAAAGTTAACTGGTTGATCCTGCCAGTAAGATATGCTTGTCTCAAATATTAAGACAATGCACGTCTAAGTACAAGCACTTTGAACTGCGAATGGCTCGGCTCGTTGATATCGTTTATTTGATTGCACCTTTGCTACTTGGATAACCGTAGCTAATATATGCGAAATAGCCCCGAGTACTGGAAGGAAGGGATGCATTGATTAGGTTTAAAACCAATGCAGTGTACACCTGGTTTGTTTGTGATTCTAAATAACTAGCCGAAGCGCATGGCCTTTGCGCCGGCGATGTTTCATTCAAATTTCTGTCTATGGTTGCAACTGGTGACGTAGAATCATGGTTCTGCCTTAAAATTGAAACTTAAAGGAATTGACGGACGGGGAGCACCAGGAGTGGAGCCTGCATGCGGCTTAATTTGACTCAACACGGGAAACCTAAAACCTTACCAGGTCCGAACATTGTAAGGATTGACACATTGTGAGGTTTTTCTCGATTCTATGGATGGCGGTGCATGGCCGTTCTTAGTTCGTGGGATGATTTGTCTGGTTGATTCCGCGAACGAGACCTTTACCTGCTAAATAGTCAGTCGATTTCCGAGTCGTCCACAACTTCGATTCTTAGAGGGACTGTTGGTGTCCAACCAGACAGAGTCAGGAAGGCAATAGCAGGTCTGTGATGCCTTTAGATGTTCCAGACCGCACGCCTGCTACAATGACGATGCCAACTCCTTGCTCCTTCACCGAAAGTTGTGGGTATTCTTCTGAATCATCGTCGTCGGATGGGAATAGATAATTGCAATTATTGATCTTGAACGAGGAATTTCTAGTAAGCGAGAGTCATCAACTTGCGTTGATTAAGTCCCTGCCCTTTTTATACACACCGCCCGTCGCTACTACGGATTGAATGGTTTAGCGAGGTCTTCGGATTGGCACTGTGTCGGATTCGAAAGAGCCTGACGCCCGCCGAGAAGTTGGTCAAAACTTGATTACTCAGAAGAAGGGTAAAAAAGTCGTAACAAGGTTTTCCGTACGTGGACCTGCGGAAGGGATCATCACCGACCGTTGCTTTCAAAGTAACTACGCAGCGAACTTGTAATTGAACGGTTGCAGATCCAAACCTTGCTTGTGATCTACTAATTTTCTTCTTTTTTTGTCGCTTTAACAACATCCTCCTCGTTTTTTTTAAATTTATGTTTGTTGTTTTTGGACTAAAATTTTTTAGAGATACTTGTAACGCAAAGTAAGATAATCGAGCGTAATTTTTCAACCAACATGACCGGGTCGGGGATGGTAAATGTTGGTTCATGAGAGGGTTATGTCAGGTCTAGGCGATTAAGTGTGTGTTGTACCTCTCTCTTTATATTTCGATTGGTGTTTACGCCAGCAAACAAATAAACGTGCGATAGATTTGTTTGCGTAGACGACCTTATAGAAAACATCTATGCACTCGTGAATATCTCCTCGTCGAGCACACTACTGGAAACCATATGTTGCACTGCAACCCGCTGCTGCTACGCAGCGAACTTGTATTGAACGTTTGAAGATCCAGACCTTGCTTGAGACCTGCTAATTTTCTTATTTTATTTGCCAGTTTAACAACATCCTCCTCCTTTTTTTTTATTTATGTTTGTTGTTTTTGGAGTTACTTGTAACGCTAAGTAATATAATCGAGCGTAATTTTTCTACCAACATGAGGGGGTCGGGGATAATAAATGTTGGTTCATGAGAGCTGGCATTGTTAATATTGTAGAAAGGTAATGTCAACCCGGGTTATGTGGTCAGGTCTAGGCAATTAAGTGTGTTGTGTACCTGTCGTTATATTTCGATTTGGCGTTTACGCCAGGAAAAAATAAACGTGCGACAGCTTTGCTTGCGTAGACGACCTTAAAGAACACACCTATCTGCTCGTGAATATACAAAGGCAACTCTCCTCGATCTACTGGAAACCATATGTTGGGGGACACTTAAAACACTGAGTAAGATAATCGAGCGTAATTTTACTACCAACATATGACCGGGTCGCTGATGATAAATGTTGGTGATGAGAGCGAGCGATGCGGATTGTAGATCTCAATTGAGGACACCAAGTGTCTGGGTACACACCATTGTAGGTTGTGCCGAGTGGCGCCGGAACCGGCAAAATGCTAAGAGAACTAGAATGAAGACAAGGCAAAACATTGGGCGTGGTTGACCGCGTGTTTTTGCGTCCAGAAGATCTCTGCATTTAGAGTTTCACAATAGTGTCCCCCTTCTTGTCGAGGAAAGTTAACTTGTTGATCCTGCCAGTAACAACAACAATATGCTTGTCTCAAAGATTAAGACACACAAGCACCTTGTAATGTGAAACTACGAATGGCTCATTAAATCGGTTATCGTTTATTTGATCGTTACCTTTGCTACTTGGATAACCGTAGCAATTCTAAAGCATATGGGAAAAATCCCGACTGCTAGAACGCGGATGCCTTCATTAGACCTCAAACCAATGCAGGTGTACACCCATTCTCGTCCCCAGAGCCCTTTCATGAAAAGGGCTCTGGGGGAATCCATATACATCGCGATCTGATTGGTTGTTCAAATTCAAAGGCCTAATTAACGGAGCTTTAGTGAATGGTTTATAAATAAAAGTATTTGAAACACTAAAACTGACAACGAAGCAGAATTCTAATCATAGTTCTAATTCGAACAATTTAATCGGAACGTTTTTGAAAGCAATCAATCCGTTTCTCTTTAATAATAAACTCAAAGACAGAAGACAGACAGCAATTTGAAACCGACAGACGATAGACAACACACTGCAGGCTGTTCTTGTATGGCTCGGTGTTATGGTACATATTTAATAAAAATCGCATTGAAATATACAAGTGAAATATAAATGAACGGTGCAACAAATTAAAGAGAACTACCTTCACTAACACAGGCCGTAAATACGAAGAAAATCCGACTCGCGACTCTTCTGAAGCGAACTCGTAAATTTTAATGTCTTTTGCCCTGCCGAGTAAACGCGGCGATGAGCCACACTCGACAAGGACTTTCTTCGAACGGAATCTACCACAGTCAGAATTGTTTCAAAGTCAAACGAGTTAATACGAGACAGCCAAACCGCCAGAATCGAAAAAGAAAGGGAAATTATCAAGTGATATCAACTGTCGATGATCTCGTGTCCAAATCCCAAACCGCGAACTTAAACGCACGCGCTTTAGAAAGAACACCAAAGAATCTTGGTGTTCCGGTTTGGATTCGCCCAGAGCCTTTTCCGCGCGCCAGCACGGGGGAGGCTCTGGGGACGAGAATGGTGTACAGCTGGTTTGTTGGTGATTCTAAATAACTATGCGTAGGGCATGGCCCTTTTGCAGGCGATGATGTTTCCGTCAAATTTATGACTGAGACTGAGACTGAGACTGAGACTGAGACTGAGACTGAGACTGAGACTGAGACTGAGACTGAGACTGAGACTGAGACTGAGACTGAGACTGAGACTGAGACTGAGACTGAGACTGAGACTGAGACTGAGACTGAGACTGAGAGACTGAGACTGAGACTGAGACTGAGACTGAGACTGAGACTGAGACTGAGACTGAGACTGAGACTGAGACTGAGACTGAGACTGAGACTGAGACTGAGACTGAGACTGAGACTGAGACTGAGACTGAGACTGAGACTGAGACTGAGACTGAGACTGAGACTGAGACTGAGACTGAGACTGAGACTGAGACTGAGACTGAGACTGAGACTGAGACTGAGACTGAGACTGAGACTGAGACTGAGACTGAGACTGAGACTGAGACTGAGACTGAGACTGAGACTGAGACTGAGACTGAGACGGAGACTGAGACTGAGACGGAGACTGAGACTGAGACTGAGACTGAGACGGAGACTGAGACTGAGACTGAGACTGAGACTGAGACTGAGACTGAGACTGAGACTGAGACTGAGACTGAGACTGAGACTGAGACTGAGACTGAGACTGAGACTGAGACTGAGACTGAGACTGAGACTGAGACTGAGACTGAGACTGAGACTGAGACTGAGACTGAGACTGAGACTGAGACTGAGACTGAGACTGAGACTGAGACTGAGACTGAGACTGAGACGGAGACGGAGACTGAGACTGAGACTGAGACTGAGACTGAGACTGAGACTGAGACGGAGACTGAGACTGAGACTGAGACTGAGACTGAGACGGAGACTGAGACTGAGACTGAGACTGAGACTGAGACTGAGACTGAGACTGAGACTGAGACTGAGACTGAGACTGAGACTGAGACTGAGACTGAGACTGAGACTGAGACTGAGACTGAGACTGAGACTGAGACTGAGACTGAGACTGAGACTGAGACTGAGACTGAGACTGAGACTGAGACGGAGACGGAGACGGAGACGGAGACGGAGACGGAGACGGAGACGGAGACGGAGACGGAGACGGAGACGGAGACGGAGACGGAGACGGAGACGGAGACGGAGACGGAGACGGAGACGGAGACGGAGACGGAGACGGAGACGGAGACGGAGACGGAGACGGAGACGGAGACGGAGACGGAGACGGAGACGGAGACGGAGACGGAGACGGAGACGGAGACGGAGACGGAGACGGAGACGGAGACGGAGACGGAGACGGAGACGGAGACGGAGACGGAGACGGAGACGGAGACGGAGACGGAGACGGAGACGGAGACGGAGACGGAGACGGAGACGGAGACGGAGACGGAGACGGAGACGGAGACGGAGACGGAGACGGAGACGGAGACGGAGACGGAGACGGAGACGGAGACGGAGACGGAGACGGAGACGGAGACGGAGACGGAGACGGAGACGGAGACGGAGACGGAGACGGAGACGGAGACGGAGACGGAGACGGAGACGGAGACGGAGACGGAGACGGAGACGGAGACGGAGACGGAGACGGAGACGGAGACGGAGACGGAGACGGAGACGGAGACGGAGACGGAGACGGAGACGGAGACGGAGACGGAGACGGAGACGGAGACGGAGACGGAGACGGAGACGGAGACGGAGACGGAGACGGAGACGGAGACGGAGACGGAGACGGAGACGGAGACGGAGACGGAGACGGAGACGGAGACGGAGACGGAGACGGAGACGGAGACGGAGACGGAGACGGAGACGGAGACGGAGACGGAGACGGAGACGGAGACGGAGACGGAGACGGAGACGGAGACGGAGACGGAGACGGAGACGGAGACGGAGACGGAGACGGAGACGGAGACGGAGACGGAGACGGAGACGGAGACGGAGACGGAGACGGAGACGGAGACGGAGACGGAGACGGAGACGGAGACGGAGACGGAGACGGAGACGGAGACGGAGACGGAGACGGAGACGGAGACGGAGACGGAGACGGAGACGGAGACGGAGACGGAGACGGAGACGGAGACGGAGACGGAGACGGAGACGGAGACGGAGACGGAGACGGAGACGGAGACGGAGACGGAGACGGAGACGGAGACGGAGACGGAGACGGAGACGGAGACGGAGACGGAGACGGAGACGGAGACGGAGACGGAGACGGAGACGGAGACGGAGACGGAGACGGAGACGGAGACGGAGACGGAGACGGAGACGGAGACGGAGACGGAGACGGAGACGGAGACGGAGACGGAGACGGAGACGGAGACGGAGACGGAGACGGAGACGGAGACGGAGACGGAGACGGAGACGGAGACGGAGACGGAGACGGAGACGGAGACGGAGACGGAGACGGAGACGGAGACGGAGACGGAGACGGAGACGGAGACGGAGACGGAGACGGAGACGGAGACGGAGACGGAGACGGAGACGGAGACGGAGACGGAGACGGAGACGGAGACGGAGACGGAGACGGAGACGGAGACGGAGACGGAGACGGAGACGGAGACGGAGACGGAGACGGAGACGGAGACGGAGACGGAGACGGAGACGGAGACGGAGACGGAGACGGAGACGGAGACGGAGACGGAGACGGAGACGGAGACGGAGACGGAGACGGAGACGGAGACGGAGACGGAGACGGAGACGGAGACGGAGACGGAGACGGAGACGGAGACGGAGACGGAGACGGAGACGGAGACGGAGACGGAGACGGAGACGGAGACGGAGACGGAGACGGAGACGGAGACGGAGACGGAGACGGAGACGGAGACGGAGACGGAGACGGAGACGGAGACGGAGACGGAGACGGAGACGGAGACGGAGACGGAGACGGAGACGGAGACGGAGACGGAGACGGAGACGGAGACGGAGACGGAGACGGAGACGGAGACGGAGACGGAGACGGAGACGGAGACGGAGACGGAGACGGAGACGGAGACGGAGACGGAGACGGAGACGGAGACGGAGACGGAGACGGAGACGGAGACGGAGACGGAGACGGAGACGGAGACGGAGACGGAGACGGAGACGGAGACGGAGACGGAGACGGAGACGGAGACGGAGACGGAGACGGAGACGGAGACGGAGACGGAGACGGAGACGGAGACGGAGACGGAGACGGAGACGGAGACGGAGACGGAGACGGAGACGGAGACGGAGACGGAGACGGAGACGGAGACGGAGACGGAGACGGAGACGGAGACGGAGACGGAGACGGAGACGGAGACGGAGACGGAGACGGAGACGGAGACGGAGACGGAGACGGAGACGGAGACGGAGACGGAGACGGAGACGGAGACGGAGACGGAGACGGAGACGGAGACGGAGACGGAGACGGAGACGGAGACGGAGACGGAGACGGAGACGGAGACGGAGACGGAGACGGAGACGGAGACGGAGACGGAGACGGAGACGGAGACGGAGACGGAGACGGAGACGGAGACGGAGACGGAGACGGAGACGGAGACGGAGACGGAGACGGAGACGGAGACGGAGACGGAGACGGAGACGGAGACGGAGACGGAGACGGAGACGGAGACGGAGACGGAGACGGAGACGGAGACGGAGACGGAGACGGAGACGGAGACGGAGACGGAGACGGAGACGGAGACGGAGACGGAGACGGAGACGGAGACGGAGACGGAGACGGAGACGGAGACGGAGACGGAGACGGAGACGGAGACGGAGACGGAGACGGAGACGGAGACGGAGACGGAGACGGAGACGGAGACGGAGACGGAGACGGAGACGGAGACGGAGACGGAGACGGAGACGGAGACGGAGACGGAGACGGAGACGGAGACGGAGACGGAGACGGAGACGGAGACGGAGACGGAGACGGAGACGGAGACGGAGACGGAGACGGAGACGGAGACGGAGACGGAGACGGAGACGGAGACGGAGACGGAGACGGAGACGGAGACGGAGACGGAGACGGAGACGGAGACGGAGACGGAGACGGAGACGGAGACGGAGACGGAGACGGAGACGGAGACGGAGACGGAGACGGAGACGGAGACGGAGACGGAGACGGAGACGGAGACGGAGACGGAGACGGAGACGGAGACGGAGACGGAGACGGAGACGGAGACGGAGACGGAGACGGAGACGGAGACGGAGACGGAGACGGAGACGGAGACGGAGACGGAGACGGAGACGGAGACGGTTATCGGATGTCGGTTATCGGAGATCTGATATCGGTTATCGGATGTCGGTTATCGGAGATCTGATATCGGTTATCGGTAGGTTGGATAGAACCATCTGCGATACGCGAAGCGTGAAGAACTTGGCGTCAGCCAATCTCTACCATATAATGGCTTCAGCTTTTCGCATTGGGTAGTTGATCATGTAATATTTGAACAACGAGTGCGAGTGTTTCACCGGGATATCCAAACACGACAAAACAATGTATGAAAACACGAGGCCGAAGGCCGAGTGTTTTTGTTAATTGTTTTCGTGTGTTTGGATATCCCGGTGGGACACGAGCTCGAGTTGTTTAAATAGCTTCTCAAATTCAATCAAAGGTTATGTTTGATTGGGTAATGCTCTCTCATGGGAATGGGATGGCTGCGTTATAAGTAGGGTGGTTTTTGCATTTTAAATTTTCAATCTCTGCCAGTCGTGGAAATAATTGGAAAAGCGATCCCAGCATCGACTAAATACAAGACGAAATGGGCTACGGAAATATTAGGGAAATTCGTACAAGAGGTCGTGAACAAGAATGGTGAAAAGTACCCTGCGCGATCGCTGTATAGCATTATCGCCGGAATAAAACGCTTCTTAGAAGAGCAGAACGAAGGGAATGGGTTAAATCCCTTGGACAGAGGAGACAGACGGTGAGTATTGAATATTGTGTCAAGCTTCGTGTGCATGTTTTCGCTTTCGAGTGAATTGATATGACTAATGCAGAAATTACAAAAATTCCATAGTTTGCATAGATAATTAGGATATTTGAGGAAGATCACTAGTGATGTTCCTCAAATATCCTAATTATATATGCCGACCAAGAGCATTGTAGAGTTGTGGACCAGGTGTTTCACCGAGTTATCCAAATGCAATCTCGTGATCAAATGCGTCTTTGTTATTGGTTAATTAGCTCATGAATTATTCATGAATTTGATCATCTCTCTTTATTGCCTTGTTTAGGTCATGCGGATCGAGGCATATGCGTAGCTTTCCGTTGGGTTTCTCGACTATCACAAGAGAAGTTACCCAATCTGTCGGTTCATCTACTTAATATATTAGTCACAAAAAGTGCTTCGCTCATGCCGAAATGACGTCATAAGTATATGACGTTAAAATAGAATAAGTTCTTATTTTCACAGCGGTATAATTGGATGATTCTGAGCATTTTTGGTTAATATATTAGTCAGAAAGAGTGCTTTCTTCATGCCGAAATGACGTCATAAGTATATAACGTTAAAATAGAATAAGTTCTTATTTTCACAGCGGTATAATTGGATGCTTCTGAGCATTTTTCGTTAATATATTAGCCAGAAAGAGTGCTTTCTTCATGCCGAAATGACGTCATAAGTATATGACGTTAAAATAGAATAAGTTCTTATTTTCACAGCGGTATAATTGGATGCTTCTGAGCATTTTTCGTTAATATATTAGTCAGAAAAAGTGCCTCCTTCATATTTTCATGTGTCTAATAGTCGAATCCAGAGCGTGAAGTTGATAGGAATCGATCAGAGGACAATTGCTGAATATAATTTTAACTTAATATTATGGTTGTAAAATATAGATTTGATATTTAAGTGGTGGCTCGATGCCGATGGTTGTACGACTTGTAACTGTGAGAAAAATGAATAAATACAATGGTCTGGGATTTGGCAAATCTACTAGGCTTTTCCGGAGCATTAACTCTGCTTACGTCATGAAGCGAATTTAGTTCCCAGTCCCATAGGCCACAGCTCAGCCACGGAAAAGCCTATGTCTAGGCTGGGGGTGTTTGACAAAACCAAAGAGCTCCACTGCAGGCGTTACTTCTAAGCCCTCTCCCCAGTCCCCTCATCCAGTAACGCTTGCTACGCAGACTAAGTGTGTTGTACCTCTCTCTTTATATTTCAATTGGCGTTTACGCCAGCAAATAATTTTATGGAGGGAGGAAAACCGGAGAACCCAGCGAAAAACCCTCGAAGCACAGGAGAGATCAACTACAACTCTACTCACATGAGTCCTAAGCTCGACAACGGGGTGATTCCCAAGTGGTCACCCATCCAAGTACTAACCCCGTCCAACCGGGCTTAACTTTTTGGTGAGAGGCAGCGCGCTAACAGCACACGCCGCCCGTGTACTGTTGCGTATCAATATTGCAAGAGAACACCGTATCTGGTTTGACCATAACGTCCTCAACAAGCCTTCTTTTCCTATGGTGTGATACAACCAGTGTAAGTTCAAACCAAAATCATTGACCAGCAATATATAATTGGTACAGCAACATTGCCAACGTATTTTTTACAATCTATCAAAAAATATACTGGGTTTAATTAACATTACCCATAAAATTAATTTACATTTTAAGCAATCACGTCTTAAATGATTAATGTGAGATAAGCGCATTCATTAACTTCGATCAGGGTGGACTTGGTAATTATGCATTCTGTAAAATGTGTCGAGCTCTCGCGTTTGCAGATCCAATGCGGACATCGTTAGATTCAGCCTAAAACAAATCAATTAAAAACTTTTATTATATGGCACGGATTACTTTCGGTAAAATCACGCGCTGTGATTGGTTGCTGACGTGGCGAGATTTCTCTCTAATGCCCGCCGGCATTATGAAAATGGTTAATGCCCTATGATTAGAAACAAACAAAAAATCCTAATAAGAAACTTTTATTGCCGCAAAACGACGAAAATACATGAAATTTTGGGCTCATCGTAAATGGCACCTGAGGACTTTTTCCTCTGGAGCTGTGATGATTTCCCAGCCATGTCTTCCTATGTTTGTAATTGTTTATGGCGAAGTTGTATAAAGAATAATAATAATAAAAAAATATGAATGACGATGAACATTATAAAAGTATATTCTAGTATCCAGACGAGAAAGAAACACCAGAAAATAAAACTGACGAAAATTGACGAAGTTAAAGGAAGCGAAGACCAAGAAAAACAAGATTAATTTTGAAATAAAAAGTGCCATATATATATAATGAACTACTTAATAACCTCGACCGTTTGGTCTTTGCGGTAAAATATCAAACCTCGGCCTTGAAAAGCGGCAATTTCCAAAACTAGCAGACTGAAAGCATATGTAAGAAAATTACTTCGGGATTAGGCGCCCTTCGACGTCTAAAAGAATTTGTTGACAGGAAAACACTTTTATCAGTATATAATGCTATAATACAACCACACTTTAATTACTGTTGTGAAGTTTGGAATGTGTTTGGTGAAACCCAGTCTACACACTTACAAAAACTTCAAAACAGGGCTGCTCGTATTATAGCAGATTTACCTAATGAAGTAAGCCAAGAAACTGTTTTAAATGCATTAGGATGGGAACCATTAAAACAACAGAGGGAAAAGGCAAAAGCAAAAATCATGTTTAAGATACTTAACAATATGGGGCCAGAATGTCTGAACAAACTATTTACTTTCAGGCAAGACGTCTTAAGTCACAATCTTCGTGACAGTTCTTCTAAAGTGTGTTTGCCACAACCACGAACAAACAATATGAAAAAAAGTCTTATGTTTGATGGCGCCTCAATATGGAATTCCCTACCATCAAACATAAGAGACAGTAAATCCTTTTCAAGCTTTAAACGAAAAATTGCTACTTATGTTGACACAAACTAAGATTTTCTCTATATCTATGTAAATACCGAAACTACAACCAATGTAATATAGCTGAGTACTGTTCTGTTATTTTCGTTCTGTTTGTAAATAATGTAATTTTGCTTATATTGCTTTACACGCCCATCGTGGAAACCAGCTTTTGCTGATGATGCTAGCGTGGTTAAATAAAATCTATCTATCTATCTCTAAGGCTAAAAACATTACCTTATCATTAACTCGATCTATCTGGCGATTCTGTGTGTCGATTTCTTTGCCCATATCAACTGCCATAGACTTCAAGTTACCAACAATGTTACTGACTTGTCTAGAAACAAACAAATATGATAATTTAATAATTTTTAAACATCATGAAATACCAATAAGCATTTCTCATATGGTAGGACATCAACATCATACAAATGATGGAAAAATTCTTCTTTTAAAAGTACAAGACAAGGAAGAAGGGAAGAAGCAGTGCACCATGTACACCTGGAGCACGGTCTCATACATACCCAAGATTTTCATCCATTTCGTCTTCTCTTGCATCATTATTTATTCTAGAAGAACAATGCAATGATTATAATTGATTAGGAAGGAAGGAAGGAAGGAAGGAAGGAAGGAAGGAAGGAAGGAAGGAAGGAAGGAAGGAAGGAAGGAAGGAAGGAAGGAAGGAAGGAAGGAAGGAGGGAAGGAGGGAAGGAGGGAGGGAAGGAGGGAGGGAAGGAAGGAAGGAAGGAAGGAAGGAAGGAAGGAAGGAAGGAAGGAAGGAAGGAAGGAAGGAAGGAAGGAAGGAAGGAAGGAAGGAAGGAAGGAAGGAAGGAAGGAAGGAAGGAAGGAAGGAAGGAAGGAAGGAAGGAAGGAGGAACAAAAAAGGAATAAAGAAGAAGTCGTGAATAGAGGGAGAAGAGATAAATGAGTGAGTGATGGATTGTATGATTGAAGACGCCAAATAAACAAAACAAAAACAAAATATTTGCCTTTGAATATATCCTCCAGCTGGTGCAGATCCACCTTTTTGTCTTCCATCAGCATCACCTTTATTACGAATAATAAATAATTAATATTCCATGACATAGAAACTATACTGTTTCATACATAATAATATACATGAAAAAATATCTCGACTGTGATTGGCTGATTCCAGTGCAATTAATCCCAAACAACAGTGCAAAAATCTGTAATCACAGTGCAAAAATCTGTTATCACTAAGAACCAATCAAACTGATTGTACAGCGGATTTTTCTCGACTCAAAACAAACAAAGATGGCGGCCAAGATTCGGTGGTTTTGGGGATAATTTGTTCAAATTTGAAGCTAGTTATGCTTTAATATTGCCAAGTGAAGTACCTACAAGAAGACCAGAAGCTTCTTTATGCCTCGAGTAAACTTTTTCAAGTAGTAAAGGAAGCGAAGCGTTTTTTAACAAATAAATATGCCAGGAGTGGACGCCGTGAAACATACGTATGTTAAAATGTTAGTACAGTTGTTTTGAACATTTTTTCATGTATATTATTAATAAGTAATAGCATGATTTCTCGTGCAATTTGGAAAAACATGCACTTGTGAGTTTTTCAAATACTTCAAATAGCACTCGTCCTTCGGACTCGTGCTATTTTGACAGTATTTGAAAAACTCACTCGTGCATGTTTTTTTCCAAATTGCACTCGAAACCATGCTATTACCTATACTTAAGGATTTTCACCAAAACGTAATCTCTCACCTTGTCCTGGCTGTTTTGTGACAACATTATCTCTGTTGTAGGCTTTTTTGTATGGATCTGATTTTTCAAAGTTTGTTCCTCTAGAAATGAAATATGATCGAGCTAGATATAAGCTTAAAACAATAGCTGCCTTGTTATGGTATATGATGTATGAACTTTACGTGTTATTGTGTGCATAAAACAAACCAATTTACAATAACCTTCGTCCAGGACACACACAAAGTCCACAACATTTTTCCAAGTTTGTAAGATTCTTCTCAGCCTCTTTCATGTCAACGTTAATATCATCCATAGTGCCTTCAATTCGATCGAGTTGTTCTCCTTGTTCATCTAACATAACCAGGGTTTTAATGCCAACATCTTGAGTCTACAATAAACATGTTTCAATCAATATATATATATATATATATATATATATATATATATATATATATATATATATATATATATATATATATATATACAAATGAGCATGTGTGATTTTGTTCACGGAATGTTGGAAAGTGCTCAGTACCATAAAGGTAGAGCGAATATATAGTATAGTTTAAGTGGGCTTACCTCAACATTTTGAGTGTCGCAACTGTCAGTTTCACGCGGGGTGATCTTCAGGTGCCTGAACATCGCCCCGCATGAAACTGACAGTTGCGGAACTCAACATTTTGAGGTAAGCCCACTTAAACTATACTATCTATATATATATATATATATATATATATATATATATATGTATATGTATATGTATATGTATATGTATATGTATATGTATATGTATATGTATATGTATATGTATATGTATATGTATATGTATATGTATATGTATATGTATATGTATATGTATATGTATATGTATATGTATATATATATATACACATATCTATACATATACATATCTATACATACATATATCTATATATATATATATATAAACATTGGTACAGTATTGTAGTTTTCTCTCACCTCTTCTGCTGTACCTAGCATTCGACGCGTGGCTTCCAAAGACTAAAAGTAAATAAATACACTTAAAAGAGTCTCTCTTTCATAACTAAAATTGTCTGGCATTTAGACAAATAATAATAATAAAGGCATTTTGGCCAGCTCAGGCAAAAATTGATTAATCTACAAGCACTAGACAATTTTAGACGTACTTCATCTGTAACATGGTTACCACGGTCTTTCATCTCCTGGAGCTCTGCCCTCATCCGATCTTCATCACTCATTTTGATCTCCTTTCAAAAACTACTAAGGCAAAAACCCCAAGAAATTGTCAATACTTAAGACATTCGTAATTAAATTGGATAGATTTTTTTAGATGGGTCAATCCACAAAATAGCAAAATAGATTGTGGCATGTGTACATTTACAGTATATGTTTTAAATTTTGTCTCAAGCAAGGTTCAAAATAAACTACTCCTTCCCCAAGCATTAATTCTTATCTGGTTGACGCAAATTGACAACTATAGATCATATATCTAATAAACAAACACAAAATCTAGAACCAAGCAATATACAAACACAAAAAAATACTTCATTACTTCCACTAAGCTCTTCATTTTTATTTTCAATTTAATACCGCTGTATTCATAACAATAAATTCCACTTCTTCAGTCTCCACGAATTTAAAGGGACAGATTTTATTTCGAAAGAAACTTTATATTTTCAATTTCACGTCCAAGAACACAGCGCAGTTTGGAAAAGTGATCAGTAATTGTACAGAATTGTACAACTATACAATATTTAAATAAAAATACAATAAAATAACATTAATTTTTGGCATATTGACATGAAATCATTGTCGAGATCATGCTCAAACATAGACCACTAGTGTCAAAATATGATGATTAATAAGTCAATGTCTTTGATCAAAATCGTGCAAGAATTCACGTTTTACAGCATCAAACAGAAATAATATATAACTATCACTTACCTGTTGCTTTATGAGTTAGTTTGACATTCCAAAACATACAATAAACTGCTTTTGAAAGTAAAAATGTATTCGTCATGAATTTCCTTTCGGCGTTGAGGACCATCCCCTAGAAACGAACAAACAATCTAGCAAGACAGCGGTTCTCCGCAAAACCGCGCAATGGTCTGGGAACGAAATTAATTTTCCCGCGCTCTCATGGGCGCCGCCATCTTGGATTAATTTAACCTTGTCCCCATTGGAAGCGAAGATATGATCTTGGAAACGAGGTTGGGAAATGAGGTTGAGTAATTCCCGCGCTCTGGGCGCCGCCATCTTGGATATTCAACCGTACTCGTTCCTAGTATCACGAAATTAGCTCTTTGAGGTGAAGAGGAGATAAGACCCTGGGAACGAGGATTGAGTTTCCCGCGCTCTAGCCTGGTACCCTGGCCCAATCAAAGAATATGGGCCAGGTAACCACTAAAGACTTCTGCTTTCCGATTAGTTGAAATTTCGCGCGTTTTTAGTGGCTATGAGTGAAATTGCAATCGTCATAAGTGGATTTAGCCCTGATGACGCGAGAATGAGATTAGTGGTTACCTGGCCCATATTTCTTTTGAAATTGGGCCAGGGTACCAGGCTACCCGCGCTCTGGGTGCCGCCATCTTGGATTCAATTAAGGTCGCCTGGACTGCTAGCCGCATACAAATTGAAAACTCAGAAAGCACGAATAACATTGACACTGATGTGTTTGTTTTTCTCATTTACTCTACAGTAATGTGAACATTAATTCAATGATAGTTTACACCCGATAAATTTTACAAATAAATAACCGTAGTTAGTCTTTTCTAATAGCGTATTCATCAAAGTACAATATGTTACATCCCTCTTATGAAATATGAAATAGACTTGTATATTATACACGGTCATATTTACATTACATTAATAATAAACCTAAACTAGACTAAATTTCAGAGTATTCTCTCTGTATGCTAACATCTCTGTATGTTCTTTTTTTTTTAATTAAATTCTAATAGCTATATAATCAAGTATATGAAATTTGTTGTTGTTGTTGTTGGTGGTGGTGGTGTTGCTGTTGTTGGTGTTTGTGTTGTGTTGTTGTTGCTGCAGTTGCTGCAGTTGCTGTCATCATCGTCGTTGTCGTTGTTGTTGCTGCAGAAGCCACAGTGTACTAAAACGTACTAAAATTTTACAGATGTAACGGAATGCCTCCTTTTTTTATGAAAATCGAATAATACAATTGCAAGGAAAATATATCAACAGATAAACCGATGAGAATTTTTAACACGATTATTCGTTTTTCATGAATATGACAAAGAGCAGAACTTTTTACGTCTAGCTAAATTAAAGCATCGTATTCTAGAGTGCCTGAGTCAAACGCTTGTTGATGGTGATAATTCAGACATCGGACAACTTGCAAGGTGTGCGGCGAAGTTTTTTTTGGAAATGGCAGTTAAAACAGTCCAAAAGCTTTCTTCAGGATATCTTGTTTCCAGCCTGGCAGTTGGTTAAACAAATCTCGTGACATCTCAAATAGTTTCTATGAAGAAAGAAAGACAGGAAGAAGGTTTAGAAAATCCATGCAAATTAGATAGATGCCGTGTAATGGTCCTTTTAATCATGCAAGATAAATAATACAAAAAGAAGAACTAAATTAATTTAAGTGTAGGTTAGCACATCACTTGAAGTTTATTAGCGATATGTAATCCCGAGGGCGAAGCCCAAAGGATTTATATTGTTAATAAACTAAGGGTGAGGTTTTCTAAAGAATTCAATAGGAAAAGAACTTGTGATGAGGTTCTATTGTTATTGCGAGGTTTATATAAGGTTGGGAGGTTTATAACCTGTATATAAACCGCGGTACATTACTTGGAACTCAGCTTACTTGGAACTCGTCTTCTCTCAGGTAAATTTCCAATTTGGAAAGATCAATACCATCTGGAGGATTATCTCCTGTTAATTCTTGAAGGCTGTAGTACTCCCTACAAAGACATGCATGGCAAGAAAATGTGTCAGGAGTGGAAACATATAGCTTGAAAATATAAAATAAATTACTAAAATATATAATATAAAATAAAATAATTATTAATATTTATATTAATTAATTAATTAATTAATTAATTAATTAATTAATTAATTAATTAATTAATTAACAACTTCAACTCACTGTGTAAAACTATCAAGTACGTCCTTAACTGGTCTTTTTTCGCAATCTTGTTTTCCTTCCTACACAACGATCATAAACCAATTAGATTAGTTTCACACATGATTTGCCATCACCACCAACTTCTGGCTTTGACTTACCGTAATTTTCATTTCAGTAACGTGTTGTCTTCGTTCCCAGAATGGGAAATGAGAAGTAAACGACAAAGGTTCTAAGCCAGCTTGGACCAAGAAAGCTCCTTTTTTCACTCGGTTGTTAGCTTCTGGAACCAAAAAACAGACAAACAACTTAATTAGCTAAACGCATCTCTACTGAATGTATCTTCTCTCACCAGTGCTGTGAGTAACTTCGTTACAAGTAACTAGTTACAGTAACTAGTTACATTTTTAAGTAACTGTAACTGAAACTAGTTACTTTTTCCAAAGAAGTAACTCGGTAACTATAACTAGTTACTTTTTGAAGAAGTAACTATAACTAGTTACTTTTTTAAAGAACTGTAACTAGTTACAATATTTGGTTTAGAAATGTGACTATAGTTACTGATTTTCAGTTGAGGATGTCATTCTTTCTTGATAAAAAATGGTTTTGATATAATAATAAAGATACATTATATACAACTTAACTATTTCTGCTTAGTGGCAACTATATTTAGCTGTAAAAACATAATTATGGTACTGGCATCTAAAAAACAGTAATTTCTTTGTTGATTCTAGTAACATGG